>JARBWK010000001.1:181007498-181196115 GCA_030556195.1 Anolis apletophallus | reverse complement strand
AAAGGGGCAGAGTCGGAAGGAAAGGAGAAGAGGGAAAGAATAAGAAGCTGCACTACCAGCGAGGTTGGGAGGACCAATTCCTAGAAGGGAAGGAAGAAAAATCAAGAAAAATCAACTCCTAGAAGGAAAGGAAGCAAGAAAGCAAACAAGCTAAAATCCCAAGTAACACAGCAGAAACAGTAGAAACACCCTAATTAAAGCAAGACAAAACCGAGAGGAGTTGGGAAGAGATTGCCACGGAGGCTGAGACCCACAGGGAGAAAGAAAGAAGCGCAGAGAACAAAAGAAAGGGCTGAAAGGCAGACAGAGAAAAGCAATTACAACAAATAAAAGGAAGAGAAGAGGACAGCCCAAACGGTGAGTGGATATATCTCTTTAAAATAAATACAACAAATACAACAAGCAACCCCAACATAGAAGAGATAAAGTAAAGACCCCCTAGCAGTCTAACACCCCAAACCCCATACCTTCTTGAGCCTTCTTGAGCTAAAAATAAACCCGCCCAACGAATCCCAAACTCTAAAACCCACTCGACAAACTGACAACACTACTCAGCTAGGAATTACCAACCCCCAATTACTCCAAAGGCACAAGATCCACGCAAACGGCTACAGCGAAGAGATTGAGAAAGGAACACCCTGGCAGGAGGTAAAAAGGGGGATAAAAGGAAAGAAGATCCATATATAATGGCCACAAGAGGAAAGATGGAAAAGGATAAAAAAGGAGAGGTGAATAGAAGAGGATCAGGCGCAGGAACAGGTGATCTGAGCCTGAAAGACCTGTTTGTGGAGATGAAGGACATAAGAAAGATGATACAAGGAGGAGATGAAGATAGGAAAAAGATGAACGACAACCTGAAGGGCGACTTAAAAGATCTCTTAAGGATGAAATCAAACTTCAAGGAAATGAAAAAAGAAATAAAAGGCATGAGCTGTCAGATATGAAAGAAGAGATCTTGGACTTAAAGAAAGAGAACCAGGCCCTGAGAAACCAACAAAGGAAGAATCTAGAAAGAATAAAAGAACTAGAAATGAAAAACTCAACAATGGAAGAAAAACAACTGAAGATGGACTATGCACAATCAGAGTTTCAGCTGTGTTTTCGAGGTCTGGAGGAAGAGGAGGACCAGAAGGAAAAAGAAATAATTGTGGCAATAACAGCTAAAATATTGGACATACCGGAAGCATTGGATATTGAATATTGGATAAGGTGGATAGGTCGTACAGGGTAAACTCAGCTTTTGCGAAAAGAAATAAAACACCCAGAGATGTCATTGTCCACTACTCCAAAAGGTGTATTAGAGATCAGGTTTTAAAGTGGCAAGCAAACAGACAAGGGACTTACAAAGGGAAAAAAGTCCTAATACTAAAAGAAATACCTAAAGATGTACTGGAAAGATGGAAAAAATATTTTTTTGTGACAGACATCTTGAAAAGACATAATGTGAAATTCCGATGGCAAAAGCTGGAAGGGGTGATGAGAACCTATAAAGGCAAAACAACATTGGCTGACCTCCATAGACAGAGCTGAAGAATTTTTGAGGAAGTATGGGGACGAACCGAGACAGGATTGATTGATTGATTGATTGATTTAATTATTTGTGAGTCTCCCTCCACGTTAGTGCTCCGGGCGACTTACACATAAAACGTAAAAATAGTTCAATAGTAAAAAGCTAAAAAAGATGGGAATTTAATTAAAAGAGTTCCGGTAGCTCAGGCCAAGTCTGGGAGGTGTCCTTAGCCATAAGCCTTTCGGAAGAGCCAAGTCTTCAGTGCGGTCAGGAACTGGGGCATGTCCAAGATAGCTCTCTGCTCCGCCGGCATCAGATTCCAGAGAACAGGGGCCACAATGGAGAAGGCTCTCCGTCTTGTGATGTCGAGGCGGGCCTCACTCACACCTGGAATGCGGAGAAGGTCCCTGTTCACTGAACGTGGCGACCTTAAATGAACTGGTTCGAACAAGCGATCTTTTAAATAGGCTGGGCCGGCGCCGTGGAGGGCCTTAAAGGTGAGCGACAAGATCTTGTGGATGGCTCTGAGCTCGATTGGCAACTAGTGTAAGCGTTGTAGAGATGGCGCAATGTGGCATCTCAGCGGTGTCCCAGTGAGGAGTCTGGCGGCTGCATTCTGCACCAGCTGGATTTTACGAGTGGTTGACTGTGGCAGCCCCACGTACAAGGCATTACAGTAGTCCAGCCGTGATGTCACTGTGGCATGGACCACCGTAGCCAGCGCATCCGATGGAAGGTAAGGAGCCAGTTGACGTGCCTGGCGCAGGTGGAAGAAAGCTCCCTTACTTGTCGCAGCAACCTGGGCCTCCAGCGAGAGTCTCGAGTCCAGTATCACACCGAGGCTCTTCACCGACGGGGCCGGGATCAGCGGCTCACCCTCGAAGAGCGGCAGCGGAATGGGTGGTTCTGGGCGTCCCGGCCATAGAATCTCCGTCTTTGATGGATTGATCTTAAGTTTGTGTGAGCGGAGCCATCTGGTCACTGCCTCTAGTCCTTGTCTAAAGTTCTCAGGCACCGATGTTATACCTGGCTCAAGCTTCAGCAGGAGCTGGGTGTCATCTGCATATTGATAGCACCCAAAACCAAAGCTTCTGGCTATGTTTGCCAAGGGTTGGACGTAGATGTTAAAGAGCGTTGGTGACAAAATGGCTCCTTGGGGGACTCCACAGTCCAGAGTGGATTTCTTGGATACTTGGCCTCGCCACTCGACACGCTGCGAGCGGCCCCGCAGGAAGGAGTCGAACCAGCTGTGCCTTGGATCCCAGTGGCTGTGAGTCGCCGCAACAGCAGGTCATGGTCCACCGTGTCGAACGCCGCGGTGAGGTCGAGTAGCACCAAGATAGCTGAGCCTCCCTTCTCCAATTGGCGGCGGATGTCATCGGTGATAGCCACCAGAACGGTCTCAGTTCCGTGTCCGGAGCGGAAACCCGATTGGCAGGGGTCCAGGCTTCCTGAGGTTTCCAGGAATTCCTGCAATTGGATCGCTGCTGCCCGTTCAATCAGTTTCCCGAGGAAGGGTAGGTTTGAGACCGGACGGTAGCTTGCCGGCGTCGCTGGATCCAGATTCGCCTTCTTCAGCAGTGGGCGGACTCTAGCTTCCTTCAGAATAAAGATCAGCGAGAAGGGGAAGCTATCCAGAGGAAAGGCAAAGCACATAAAACACCCAGTGGAAGAGAAGATACAAACCTAGCAGATTTTGTGGACTTAACGGATGAGAAGGCAGACCCAACGGATGACAGCGAATCAGAGGTGGAGGACTCTGGTGATATCCCACTCAACCCAAAGGAACGAGAAGAAGAAGACCTAGCAGCAGAGTCGGATTAAATGCAGATCAGGTGTATTTCCTGGAATGTTAATGGGCTTAACAATGCAATTAAGAGGAAGAGGGTATTTAATACTCTCAAAAAGAAAAGGGCTGGTATTATAGGGCTTCAGGAGACACATATCAGGAAATCCGATGTTAAATACCTGAAAAGAAGAGGCCTTTATAGCATCGGCAGGAAAGATATAAATTTCAAACCCAAATTGCTATTTGAGGACAAAGAGGGCAGGTATGTGGGGATAGAGATTCAAAGAGATGCAGAAAAAAATACTAATATGCAATATATATGCTCCAAACGATACAAAGACGAACTTCTTTAAGGAAGTCGCAAACAAAATAGCCAAATACCAGCCCTATTTCAAAGGTATTATCTTAATGGGGGACTTTAATGGAGTGGCGGATCCAAGGTTGGACAGGTGTGCGGAGCCGAAGAAAGGGGCACAGGGGGGAAAACTCCCAAAAAGTTATTTCGAGCTATTACAAAAATTGGATATGAAAGATGGTTGGAGAGAGACTCACACCAAGGAGACAGGCACAACTCTTGGTCTAGGATTGATCTAATCTTAATATCAAGGACAATGTTACATCAAATTAAGAGAGCAAAGATCTGGCCGAGAGACCAGATCTTTGCACAGCCAGGTTGAAATAGAATTAGGGGAAAACAACACAGAGTTCTACTGGAGGCTCCCAAAGAGGATCCTAAAAGATCCGAAAGATCGGGAAGAGAGCAAAAAACTGCTCAAATTTTTTTTGACATAAATTGTCAAAACAATAACAAATACAATATAATATGGGACGCCAGCAAGGCTTTCATGAGAGGGGTCTTTATGAAACAACAGGCAGTTTGGAAGAAAGATAGACAAGCTAAAATAAAAGAGATATCTAAAAAAATAGAGAAAGGAGAAAGAGAACTTAAGAAAGACCCCAAAAATGAAGCCCTGAAGAATACAATAAAATCCTTACAGAATCAACTATAAGTCTATAATATAGAAAAAATTGAAAAAAATTTAAAATATCTGAAACAAAAGAAATTTGAATCAGCAAATAAGCCCGGGAAGCTATTGGCTTGGCAGCTGAAAGAGAAAAGGAAAAGAAACATTATTTCTAAGCTGAGTATAGAAAATAAAAAATATACTACAGACCAGGAAATAAGAAAGATCTTCGAATCCTTTTATACGAAACTGTATAGCAGTGATGACATAGATAGGTCAGAGATACAGAAGTTTTTAGGAGAAAGGAAAATTAATAAAATAACGGAGGAGGAAAGAGAAGCCCTAAATAGAAAAATAATAAAGGAAGAAATAATAGATGCTATTAAAAGGATAAAAATGGGGAAAGCAGCAGGCCCCGATGGCTTCCCTGGCGAATATTATAAGGAATATCAGGGGGAAGTTGTGGACATGCTATCTATAATATTTAATAATATATTACAAAATGACAAAGCCCCCGACTCTTGGAAAGAATCCAATGTCACTCTTATACTTAAAACAGGCAAGAACTTAGACAATCCAGCAAATTACAGGCCAATCTCCCTCCTAAATACGGATTACAAAATATTTACCAACATAATAGCAGAAAGGTTTAATTTTTTTGGGGAAATTGGATAAAAGATCAAAATGGATTTTTACCAAATAGATATCTAAAAACCAATATAAGAATAGTTCTGGATACCATAGAACACTACGATAAAAATATAGGCAGGGAGGTTGCCCTGGTATTTGTGGACGCAGAAAAGGCCTTTGATCAAATGAACTGGGAGTTCGCAGAAGCACTCCTGAAAGAGCTTGACATTGGATTTTGTATGGTTACTGTATTCCAAGCTATATACAGGGAGCAATATACCAGAATAATTGTGAATCAAAAAAGAACAGAGAAAGTTAAAATCCAGAAAGGAGTAAGACAAGGCACTCCCCCCCCTGCTGTTCATTTTAATATTGGAAATATTGCTGGAAGACATTAGAAATGATGATAGATTGAAGGGAATCAGAATAAAGAAGGAAAGAATTAAATGCCAAGCATTTGCTGGTGTTAATAGTAGAAGACCCTAGAAATTTGATCTGGCTGTGGACCGAAAAAAGAGAAGAATTCGGCAGATTAGCTGGCTTTATGATAAATAAAGAGAAAACACAAATACTAGTCAAAAACATGTCAGAGAAGAATAAACAGGAACTGCAAAAGAAAACTGCCATGAGAATAACGAATAAAGTAAAATACCTTGGGGTGACGTTAACTCCAAAAAATTCACAGATATTCAAAAATAATTATATAATCAAGTGGAAAGAAATAAAAAAGGAGTTGGATCGATGGTCAAGGCTCAACCTGTCTCTTCCTGGAAGAATAGCCACCATTAAAATGAATGTCTTACCCAGAATGAACTTCCTGTTTACAACAGTTCCGGTGGTACCAAAAAACTCTCATTTTGACTCATGGAATAGGGATCTTTCCAAATTTATCTGGGCGGGTAAAAAACCAAGAGTCAAGATGAAAGTACTACAAGATTCGAAGGACAGGGGAGGTCTGGGACTACCGAACCTAAGACTGTACTTCGAAGCCAGTTGCTTAACCTGGCTAAGGAGCTGGTGTAGATTGGAAGGGGAAAGAATTCTGAGCGTGGAAGGATTTGACTTGAGGTTTGGTCTCCATGGTTATCTATGGTACGACAAGATAAAGGCAGACAGGAATTTTAACGACCATTATATAAGAAAATCTCTCCTAAAGGTATGGGAAAAACATATAAAACCTATGAATAGGAGAATACCCTTATGGGTGTCCCCAAAGGAGGCATTCCAGTTAAGAAACTTAGAAAATGACAAGTGGATAACGTATAAAGAGTTAGTAACCATGGAAGACGTAGGGTGGACCCTGAAGACCAGACTTCAACTCAAAGATGAAAGCTTTGAGATGGGATGGTTCCCTTATTTTCAGTTAAGGGACAGAATAAAAGAAGATCAAAAAAGAGGTTTGGAAAGTAAAAATAATGAACTAGAGGAAGCAATCCTGGGCAAAGAAACAAAACTGATGTCCAAAATTTATAAAATATTAATAAAAAGAGATAATGGGAATGGTAATAACAGAGCCCATCTGAAATAATGGTCCAGGAATATAGGTTACAAGATAAATCCTGAAGTATGGAAATCTATATGGAAAAAAAATGTAAATATCTCATTATGCACAGAGAGAATTGGGTGAAGATACTGTATAGATGGTATCTTACACCGGAAAAAATAGCTAAAATATACAAGAAAACTAAACCCAATTGTTGATTTTGTAACAACGAAAACGGAACGTTCTTTCATATGTTCTCTGCCCAAAAGCAAAAAGTATTGGAACACGATACATAAAGAAATAGAAAAATTATTGAAAAGGAAAATTTCAAAAAGCCCAGCAAAGCTTCTTCTAGGGATTCTAGACGGGGAATTAAGTAAAAGTGAAGAAAGAATATTTATATTAGCGACAACAGCGGCAAAGATATTGCTCGCTAACTACTGGAAATCGGAATCTATACCAACTAGTGAGGAATGGAAACAGAAACTCCTCGAGGTCAGTTTAATGGAAAAACTAACGGAGGCTTTCAGAGAAAGGGAAAATAGGGATAATTATACTGCTGGGTGGGACTGGACGCTGCTTCAAGAGTACTGTAGAGTAGAATGTAAAGAAGACCTAGAAATGTACATATTAAGAAGAGAGCTCGGGATATGGTATTCATTTCTGTATATTTATAGCATATTTTTTATTATAGGATCGGGATGGAAAGGTCGGGAAATCCAAATCGTGAAAATCAAATACTATTGTAACCCAAATTGCCTAACTGCCAGTATGGCAAAACCATGTTACCTCTCCAAAAATTTCCTTTCTGGTGCACCACTGTTTAATTTTTTTCCCTTTCTATCCACAGTAGGTGGATACCTTTTGGCTATCTTGCGCTTTTCTTGACCTTTTATCTTTATCATACTTTTACTATATGTTACTTTTAAATTGTGAAAATTTAATAAAGACCTATTTTTTTTAAAAAAAGATAGGAAGGCTTCCATGTTGCTGTGGTGGTGGCATAGACCGCTTGCTCTCCCTTTCTGGATGGAGCTCGACTTGAAGTACACATGCATTGTGTCAGTGACCAGTTGCAGCTGCTTCTAAATGACTATGCAGAGATGCTCTGGATATCACTAGAAACTTTACTACAACCATAACCACAAGAATGCCCGCAAAGTCAATCTCTCCCCCTTTTATACAGTTCTTTCCAATGGTTCTCTAACTCAAAGCACTTTTCCCCATTTCTCGTTCCCACGTTCCTTTTCCTGCTCGAGCAGCTGGCCATTGATTCCCACGCCTCTCCTGGCCGTTGCTATTTGTGTTATGTCTCTCAGGGCTCGGGAGTTTGGACGCCAATTCCAGGGGTCCAAATCTTGGCTCCTGACACATTGTGTTATGGGTTCCGTCCTTATAGGAAAACAAGTGGTGTAGAATGGGCCAAGTAACCCATCTGATGTGGTTGCACGTCGCTAAGAGAGTATATTAAGAAGGAACCTACCAAAACTAAAATAATACAGCAGGCAATGTAGTGCACTTGGAAAGAGCTTTTGTGCATGCACACAAATGTCCATAGCAGCATTAGTGACTCTTGGGATATGCAGTCTCCTTCATCTGCACTTACTCAGTTGCCTGTTCTGCGTCTGGAAGGCTATAAACACAGAAGGCCACAAGTCTCTGCTCAGTCAAGCTCCCAAGCATTCCTGCAGCACTAATGCTCAAGACCCCATTGTAGAGCTCTTGTTCACAGCCCTCCCAACTCTCTATGAAAAGCACATTGCCATCAGCAAGTTTCAGCTTTTTTCTTGTGTTTTCAATAGGTTTTGGTTCTGTGAATTAATGTGCTAAACAAAATGGGGGGAGGGGTGCAGAATAACTATTGCTTAATCAAAACCTCATTAGAAAAAATGTGTTCTTCATCCCTAGGGTTTCTCCCGGGGAGAGAAAGAATAAAGAGGAATGTGCCTATCTCAACAATTTTGGAGCACGCACACTCAGTCAGACTGTGATTATCAGTGGATATGTGAGTAGGAAGTCACTGAACTGGCCTAAGAAGAAGAAGCATCTGCAAATATAATGTTCCATTCTTTATATGTGATGGCTAATTAATAATTGTAAGGAAGGGCCACTGCATTTGCATCTGTTTGGACAAGGTATCTGCTCATAGAGTCATAAAGTTGAAAAAGACCACAAGGACCATCCAATCCAACTCCTTTTTTTCATTCAGGAGTACACAATCAAGCTTTCCCAACAGATTGCCACTGCCTTTGTTTAAACGTTTTTCTGCACTTTGACTCCATTGCTCTGTGGCCTTGTATCTGGGGCAGCAGAAAACAAGATTGCCCCTTCCCCATATGTCACTTTACAGCTTGATGGGCTCCATGCTTATTTAAAAGTCTAAGGATCTTTTATTTGATGAGGCTTACTCTTAGGAAAACATAATTGGAACTTGTTGCACTGAGGCCCACATTTTAATGTTGCTTTTAACACTGAGTACCTTAGTACAGAGAGAATATGCAAATGGTGTATATGTGCATATAATAAGACTCCAGAAACAATATATGCTATTTTATTTTTAATTATGTTGTCATTTTAATTTTTTTAAAGATGACAGGAAAAAATGTCAAAAGATGATGTTGTAGGTACAAAATTACTCAGCCTAAGGAGGCTCAACAGTATGCTTAACAAACAGATTGGTGGACTTCTGAATCAATGAGGTCATTTCACATGGTCTCCTTCATGTATTCATTCAATTAATGTGGTGAGGGGACCCTTGTAACACACATTTGTGCATGTGAGTATGCCAGGATGTGCACATGTATATGCACAATTTCTCTCTCTCTCTCTCTCTCTCTCTCTCTCTCTCTCTCTCTCTCTCTCTCTCACACACACACACACAGAGACACATTATTTTTGCTCAAAGTCCTCAGAATGGAATAAATGAAGAGCATTATAATCTAGGTTTACATCTTACTTATGGTCAGGTTTAGTTGGGTCTGCCATTTTCTCACAGATGCTAAACCGGTATCCTAAACAATCAGAAGCAATTAGATTCCCACCCTGAATAGATGCACAGATGGGGTAATTGCTGGATCCAGCATCAGGAATGTTAAACCTACAAGAGAATGCCATTATTTGTATAGACAGCATTAGAATTTGAGGTCCATGTTGACAAATATTGCATTTTCAATTTCATATAACCCTCCTCTTATGCTGAGGCAAGATTCAACATTATTATCAGTAGCTTCCCTCAATTGGAAGATGTTACATCAGTGTTTCCCAACCTTTTTTGAGCCGTGGCACACTTTTAACATTAAAAAAATCCGGGGGCACACCACCAACCAAAATGACAGTCTAACAGTAAAGAACAGCTGGGGGATGGTGGCCTGCTGGGAGTGCTGAAGCCGGGAGGAAGGAGCCAGGCCTGGCGAGGCCTGGCGAGGCCTGGCGAGGCCTGGCGGGGCCTGGCGAGGCCCGGCCGGGCCCGGCAGGCCCCGCCAGGCCTCGCCAGGCCCCGCCAGGCCCCGCCAGGCCCCGCCAGGCCCCGCCCCCCTCCCCGGCTTCAGCTCTCCCACAGAGGAGGAGCATGAGCGGTGGACGGGCTTCAGCAGGCAGGGCTCCTCCATGCAGCTTCAACAAGCAAGGGGCGAAAGTCATGGCGGATTGGAGGCTGGTTGGAGAAACAGCCGAAGGAGGCAGCGCCCTGGTCCCTTCTTTTTCTTCGCTACCGCCTGGCCCTTCCTCCTCCTGCCCCAAGCAGCAGGAGTTTGGCAGGAGGAGGGGGGAAGGAAGGGGGGCAGAGAGCTTTTCTCACGGCACACCTGATGATCGCTCATGTCACACTAGTGTGCCATGGCACACTGGTTGAGAAACACTGTGTTACATGTTTAGGAGTTCAGAGCCCATTTCAAACTCGGTACATTGGAGATAATGGGAATTGTGATCCAAAGCATATTGAGTCATCTTCATTGATAGGTTGATCTACAGACTTTGAAATTAGGGACAGTCCAAAGGATGCTGAATTTGTTAGGGAAAGAGAGGAGATCTGTCTACAGGCCACAGTGTCTCGTAATAGATGGGAGACTATTTCATTTTTACAGTGAATGTTTCATTTTTACAAAAAATTGCTCTTTTTAAAGAAAAAAAAACATAGGTTGACTCTTACAAGTTATAAGGATGTTAAGCTCACCATGTATGTGTGTATGGTATACCATTGTCTGCCTGCTAATTTCTGTGGGTATGATCAAAAGAGCCACATTTTATTTCCCGCTTATGAACTAGGGGACCCATGTAAATGTCCAAGAGTAATTTTAAAATGGTTTATCCAATTCATTTTATTACCTTCCTTGGCAGTTATAAGGTAATAAATATTCAAGCATCCCAGTCAGCCAGAAAACCGTATTAAATGCCCAAACAACATTGCCTATGCTGTGTGTGTGTGTATGGAAGTTGGTTTTTTAAAATCACATATGTGTTTTCAGTATGTTTTAACTTGCGCAATTTATTGCTGATATTGTGTATTGATATGCTGTAAACTGCTTTGCAAACTGCTGAGAAAAGCGGGGTAGAAATATCTTAAATAAATAATAGTTGAAGTTGAAAAATCAGTTCAAATCGATAGACAATGCAGCCTACAAAATAGAATAGCATGAAAATGGCATGATCCTCTAAATCTTGCTGAACAGCAGCTCCCAGCATCCTTATCCTCCAGTATTAATTATGAGGAATACTGGGAGCTGTCTAAGGGGAAATCTGGAGACACTTGTGTTTATCATATAAAATTACACTATGTTCATAGAGACAATATTTGGCAGTCATATATTCTAATAACTAAGCCAGAATCCTCTTGGAAATTTGTATTATTGGGAATCGGAATTGCACAGCTGCAAAACACTTATGTGCCATTGAAGGCTGGTCTTATGTAATTACATAGAGGAGCTAGAAAATTCCTTGATATGTGTTGATGCTCAAATGCACATCACATCTGCCCTGTATTGAGCACCAATGCACATCAGATACTATCCCATTACACATCTTCACAATTCAGTGAAAGGGTATCTTAGTGCCTCTGCTACATAGCTAAATATACATAAGCCATATAGGATTTCAGCAAAACACCGATTTCTGTGGGGAATCTCTTCTAATATTTAAAATAAGGGAAGGAGGAAATCCCAAATAACTACATGCAAATAAAGTTTGGAGAGTTTATGGGCTTTAGATGCTTTTGGAGGTGTGAACTTGAGATAATCATATATATTTTCACCATGGGCTATGCTGACGGGATGATAGGAACACCAGGTGTGCCATGTTGCCCATGCCAGCTATAGATCATAGAAGCATCAAAACTATAGTAAAATGCCAGATCAGCATTATTAAAATCTCATCTCATCCTTCCATATTGCCCCTTTTAAGGACAAAGAACTTACAAGTCAGTGATAAAGGTACTGTTGTCCTCCCATAACCAAGGTTCTTCAGCTCTGCTGCGGAATAAACCAATCCAGTAAGAATTATAGGGCTGTGCTGATTCAAGTATAAACTCCTGGATGGAAACACAAAAATATCCAAGTCATTACCATCTGTGGACTGTTGTAGTTGAGCCTATTCCTGGTAGTAGAGAATTGGGTGGGGCTGATTCTTCAGCGTCTAACAGTAGTATGGAGTTGGGTGGGGCTGTTGATAGCCATTCTATGCATCAGAGAGGAAGCAAAAGGCTTCCTCGTGAACAAAGCCAGGAGGAAATCTCCCAGTGTAAAAGGATAAGGCAAATATTTACAGAACCCATTGATGATGAGTCTTTTGAGGGCTTCCCTGGGGAGGATGGGAGTCAGAGTGAGGGAGATACTTCAGATGAACCAGAGATGGATTGGGCTAGGGTGCAGGAAGTTCAGGCTGTTTGTGAGGAACCCACAAGCAGTGACACCTTTTTGGGTTGTCTGACTATGTTAGCCCTTGGACTATCCTGATGACTGCTGGGGAGAACTAAGTCTTGACAGGAGATGGAAGACCTGGAGGGGTTGCCAAGAGTCTGCAGCTGTTGAGACAGCAACAGCTGAGATTGCTAATGATGGGCCTCGGGTGGGTCTGAGATGGGAGACTAATAAAATGCAGGCTTTTGGGCACTTCTCTTTGCGACTGGCAAAATCTTGCGTTTGGGATTTATGACTTTTAATTGCTGTGTCCTGTGTATCCTGATTCCTGTACAGAGTAACGTGAGTTGGGAAACTGCTTTGCTTCTTGTGGCTGGGATGCTGCTGCTCCAGCTGGGGTTTGTGGGAAGAGTTTGGGGTTTTCAAGGTTGTGCTTTTATGTTTAGTCGCTGCTGCTGCCCGTACCACGTTTGGCGTGGTTTGAATTCCTTTGAACTACGGTGAGTGCAAGATGCTGCCTGCCTGCAAGAGTGTAGTACAGTATGGGGAGGGTGTAAAGTTGGGTTTTTGCAGGGATTACGTTGTGTATTATTCCCCTGCATTAGCTCCTGTTGAGACCTTGTTTTGCCTCCTCCCTCTGCTTGATACGATTTCCTTGATGCTCAACCCTTAAGGACGGCCTTCCGGTGACTACTTAGGATTTCACTTCGCTTTTTGCTCCTGTTCTGCTTGTGTTTCTTCCCTGTTTGTTATCTGCAAGGATGATGCCGGTTCGTCTGTGGTCCAAGTTTCTTTCCATTGACTTTTAAGTGCCTTTTTGTTTCTTTGAGTGTTTTTTTAGCACAGAGACTTTTGTGGACAATAAACTCTTTTTAACTCTTTATTGGGCCTGGCTCTTTAAGAGGCATCTGCTTTGACATGGACTCTAAGAGATTTGGGTCAGAAATGTGTATAGAGGTCTTTCATGTGATACTGTAGTGCTATGATTCCACTTCAACTGACATGGCATCATCCCATGGAATCTTGTAATGGAGAGGGACATATATAATCTTACAAATCCTTCACTTCTGTAGGATGCAGCCATAGCAGTGGAAATGGAATCAAAGTGCTATCATTGTATAGTTTGAAAGGATTCCAAGGTAGCTTTTTGAGGAAATGGGGTGAAATCTCTACTAGTGGCAGCATCACTGTTTGCCATTTGGAACAATTATGAAACCCCCCCCCCCCCCACTTCTTTAACTCTTCTCTCTGCTTGACACTTGCTATTCAGTTCATTAGAAAATAATTTCACCACACTGTATATAGCAATGAAGGACTAGCAACCTGTTAAACATAATTGTCACAATTGTAAATGCTCTCAAACCCCACTTTGAAATCCAGGCAGCCACATGGAGGAATGGAATTCTACAATTCTGCAATTAAAGTGATGAAGAATGATATGCCCAACCTCCTTCCAGTAGTGAGCCATGATACAATGAAGAATTGTGGAAGGACCCTACAGGACATCTGCACCACTAATGAGCTGTAAGAGACATCCAGTATATTACTTTGCAGCATCACAGAACTCTGTCCCTCAACCAGGCCCAGATTACCCATAAGGCCACCCTAGGCCATGGCCTTGCGTGGCACTTTTGGGGGGGCAGCAGGTCCACCCCCCAATTTTTTTTAAAAAACCAGAAAAAAATAAAAAAAAGGGTGCATGCGCAATCCATGGCCGCCCCCTCCTTTTGCTTTGTTCCCCTCGGCTCTGCCCCTGCCGGCGCAAGGAGCAGGAGGCGGGGTGAGCGAGTGAGCGAGCGCATGGGAGGAAGGAGGGAGGGAGGAAGGGGGGAGGGGGCGCGCGCCCAGGGAGAGTCATTGGTTGGGGAGGAGGTGAGGGGCGGGGCAGGTATGAGGGGGCCATCTCCATGGGGACAAGGCCTGGCTCTCCTGACAGAGAGAGGACCCTCTCCCCCACCCAAGAGCACAACAAAAACAAAACATTCCTGCCGACGCCCACTGTTTGGCCATGTCCTGCAGGGTCTGGGCCACTTCGCACATGTCCGAGCTCTCCTCCCTGCCATTTCCGCCTTTCCCTCTGTTTTTTCCTTTTCCTCCGTTCCCTATGTTGCCACCACCATTGCCCCTGTTTCTCTGGCACCAACCACTGCGAGGAGGGAAGAAGGAGACAAAGAGGGAAGAAGGTGAAGTGGAAGCCAAGGAAATGGAGCGGGGGAAGGAGGGAAGGAAGGTGGGAGGGAGGGATGGAGGGAAGGAAGGAAGGTTGGTTTTCATTGGTCATTAGATGAGGGTTGCATTGTTTTCAGGAAGTGAGTGAAGGTACTGCAAGTCCCATCATCCATGGCCCATCCTACTTCAAACTGCACCAGGGTGTAGAATGGGTCATAAGGGCTCTGTGTGGCAAGTTTGGTCTGTATTTGTCATTGGATGAGGGTCAAAGTGGTCTCAGGAAGTGAGTGAAGGTGCTGCAAGTCCCATCACCCATGGTCCATCCTACTTCAAACTGCACCAGGGTGTAGAGTGGGTCATAAGGGCTCTGTGTGCCAAGTTTGGTCTGTATTTGTCATTGGATGAGGGTCAAAGTGGTTTCAGGAAATGAGTGAAGGTGCTGCAAGTCCCATCATCTGTGGTCCGTCCCACACAAAACTGCACCAGGATGTAGAGTGGGTCATGAGGGCTCTGTGTGCCAGGTTTGGTCTTGATCAGTCATTGGATTAGGTTTGGAGCAGTCTTGGAAAGTGAGTGAAGGTACTTCAAGTCCCATCATGCATGGTGTGTCCTCCTGCAAACTGCACCAGGATGTAAAGTGGGTCATGGAGGCTTTGTGTGCCAAGTTTGGTCTTGATCTGTCAGTGGATGAGGGTTGCAGCGGTCTTGGGAAGTGATTGGAGGTACTTCAAGTCTCATCATCTTGGAGGAGTTTGGAGGAGTCTGCCCTTCCTCCAAACTACAGTAGGATGTGGAGTGGGTCATGGATACTCTTTGTGCCAAGTTTGAGTGTGGTCTGTGATTTGTAGGGGCTGAAATGTTCTGTGGGAAATGAATCAAGTGAAGGTACTGCAAATCCCATCATTTGTGGCCAATCCTGCCCTTAACCGCACCAGGTTGTAAAGTTGGCCATTGGGCCTCTGTGTGCGAAGTGCTGCTTTAATATTCAGTGTTACAGGCTGTGTGGAAGGGCCCTGGGTTATGTGAGTTCCTTTACACACATGTGAATAAATTCCCATGCTATGTGCTTTGAATCAGATTATGAGTGTGGACTCAAAAAACCCAGTTTAAAGTACTGCCCTGCCCTGCTGGTGTTCGGTAACTTATAAAGGCCGAATGCCAGGCAGCCGTTTTCTAAAAGCTGAGGGGGAGGAGAAAACAGAAATCAATTTTTATTATATATACAGATATAGATAGATATTTGTATATTTTAAGTAGTAATGTTTTTGATGGTCAGTCGCTTTGAGTCTCCATATGGAGAGATGAGACGGGATAGAAATAAATAAATAAATGAAAAATAGAAGTGGCTCGCAGCACTAAAAACAATACGGAATACAATTTAAAACCTATAACATAACAATAGAATCCAACGTAGTTTTGTCTGATACAAAAACACTTAAAATCGCCTAAGACCCTTAAAAATATTAAATATCGCAGGTAAAAGGGGGGTAAGACTGAGAGGAAGGGGGAAGCTGGGCAAATGGGGCCATGTTGGGTGCCTCTAAATAAGGCCTGGGCCAACTTGGGTCTCCTTCCTTTTCTTCCTTCTCCATCCCTCCTCCCCTTCCTTATTTCCTGTCCCTTCTTCTTCCTTCAGACTACTGCTACAACATCATGGGTATATGTCTGATCCTTAATCTTGGTCTGTATTTCTTGATATACCAAATACATTTCTTCTTCTAGCTGTACCTTTGGCAATCCATTACACTTCTGTCATCTTTTGCCTCAGCTACGAGGGCGGGTCAATAAGTCTGTGACTTTTTGAATGAAACACAAGTTTTTGGATAAAATATCACTTTATTTTTCAACGTAGTCTCCTTTGAGCTCTATACACTTTGTCCAACGTTTCTCCATTTTTTTAATCCCTTCCAAAAAATAAGATTTGTCAAAGTCATCAAAATAGGTATCTGTGAGAAGATTTCATTGTGGGAGTCAAATCTCTTTCCGCCGAGCCATTTCTTCAGGTTTGGAAACAAGAAATAGTCACTCGGGGCTAAATCTGGAGAATAGGGCAGACGAGGGAGCAATTCGTAACCCAATTAATGGATTGTTGCCATGGCAACTGCACATGTGTGCACCCTTTGCATTGACCTGGTGCAAAAGAACTTTTTTGGCCAAATGCGGTTGTTTCCCCCCCAAATCCTCATTAAATCGACCTAATAAGTTGGCATAATATTCACCATTGATTGTTTTTACCTTTTTTTAAAAATTAATTTTTTATTGAAAGTTTTGAATACGTACAGATGGGGGGATGGTTTTGGGGTAGGGCGAACTGGGGGTATAGGGGGGGATGAGGGGTAGAGAGGGGTGGGGGTTAAGGGCGGTAACGGTGGTAGACTGGTCAGGGATCTGGGAAGGATAGTAATGGATAAGGGTATTGAGAAAGGATAGAGATAGGGGTAACGAGTTTTCTTCTAGCTTCCTTTTTCTTGGGTTCTTCTTGTTTATCTTGTACAGTCCCTGTTTGGTATCCATTGTCCTTTCCTTGTCCTTTAATATAGCTAGGTCTGTACCCCTTCATCTTCCCCAGTCCCCTTTCTAACCATTCTCTTTAGGAGATTCGAGGCTTTTTACATCCATTTCCAGTTCGTCACATCTCAGATGACTAAAATACGTCTCTAGAGGGTAAAGACACCTTTTCTTTAGGGTTTTCTTTCCTTTTTGTTGGGCTGTTCTCATCCAGCTTCTCTTCCTATTGGGCTGCGTCCCTATCTTTTTGTCTTTGTTCTTATCTGGAACCAGGATGGAACTTTTGGAAGGTGCAACATCTTCTTGGTTTTTCCCCTCTTCTCTTTTTTGGGGGGCAGAGGTTTTGGAATCCTTCTTATTCGATCTTGGCACTTCCAGTGGAACTTCCTCGCTCTTTTTGAAGTGGAGTTCACTTTCTCCTGATGTTTCTTGCGGTTTTTTAATCTCTTCCCCTCTCATCACTCCACCTTCACGTATTGTTACGTTTTTTCCCTTGGCCTGAGGCGCTTCTTTTCCATCTTCATAGATGGTCATCAGCTCCCTCTTTGTGGGAAGTGCTTCTCCAGTTGGTTCTATTCTTGCATGTTGGGAGTGCTCTTGGATCGCTTTGATCTGCCTCTCTTGCCGCGTCACTATAGAGTCGATCGTCTGCAGGAGTCCATCTTGAGCTTCCCCCAACCTTCGTAGTTCTGTGAGCTTCTGGGGCCCATTCATGTAGCGCCGCCATCTCTTTGCTGTCAGTTGTGCTTTACTCTGTTTTACTCTTGAAAGTATGTCTTTTTTCCCCTTCCAAGATGGCGCTCCCGCCAAAAAGCTCTTCTTCCTCCCTGCTCCTGGGGCTATCAGAGCTCATCCGCCATTTTGGCACCCACCAGCTCTTTTCCTCCTTCACCCTCTTCCTTTGCCAGGAATGGTTGGCTGCCCCTCTGTATGGCCTGTTTGCTGGATTTTTATTGCCCTTTTCTTGGGGACCCAATCCCCTTAATGTGGGGGGGGGGGTTCCGTGCAGCTGTTGGAAGCCCTGTTGTTTGCCCACACTCTTCCCTTCCGCCTCCAGTATCGCCTCCCCAGTGCCGTACGGGCCGCTGATCCCCGTACTTACGACCTCCTTCCTCCTCGACTCTTCTGTAGCCTCCTGCCCTCTGCAGGGGGGGAGGGGGGGAGGCCGGGCTGGGCTGGCAGTGAGTGCGGGTCGCTGCCCGCTACCTGCTTCCCGGCTCGCTCGCCGCAGTGACGTCGGTCCGGGCCCTCTCGATCTCTCCCTCTTGGGGAGGGAGAGATCTTTGGAGCCGCCGAACCTCGTCCGCCGGCTTCGCGCTCGTCTCGGACGCTTCTGTCCGCGAGGAGGGAGGGCGTAGATTGCCCTCCAGCCCGAAAAGCAGGCGACACCCCAGGGAGCCCTAGAGTGCCCGTCCTGCCGCCATCTTCAAATGCGGCACCCATCTTTCTCATTTAAAATTGAAACCACTGAGCCATGTGAGATGCCTATGGCCTCCACAATCTCACACTTTCAATCTTTGATCGGCCAACACCATATCGTGAATTTTTTCAATTGTTTCGGGTGTAGAGACCTCAACGGGGCGTCCAGATCGTTCAGCATCTTCCGTGCTTGTACGGCCACAACGAAATTCAGTAAACCACTTTTTACCATTGAAATTGATGGTGCAGAGTCCCCATAGTATTTACCAAGCTTCGCCTTGATGGTTTTTTTCCGCAAAAAAAAAAAAGCTTAATGAGCACACAAAATTCACTTTTTTCAATTTTCTACTCAAATCACACAGTAGCCTGCTATCAATGGCCGTCAAACACAAACTAAATGACGCAGCTTGTTCAAATTTTGACAAGAGTCAACTGACAGATGACAGGAGCAGTGTTGCCCTTTCAGTTAAGAAGCAGGAAATTCAAAAAGTCACGGACTTATTGACTTACCCTCGTACTATAGCCCATTTTCCATTCTCTGCTCCCCTCTTTTGAATAGGTGTCTGCTGCCAAGATCATTCATCCCTGTCATCTGTCATTCTTAACACTCGATACTAGATTCCAACTTTAGATCTTACTTATCTTTGAAAGCATTGCTTCCTATTATATCTCCATCCTTCAGGGCTTCAGAAACTTACTTTTGACTAGAAATCCAAGAATCACTGAGCCAGCATAGCCATCAGATGTTGACACTTTTCCCAACCATTCCCAACCATTCCCAACATACCCAATATCCAACATATCCAACATTCCAGCTGTACTGAAGAGGGTGAGATTTATAAGTGTGAATTTTAGAAGAATAAAGTTTTGAGAAAAGGTTAAAGAGAGGGGAGAGGAAGTGAAAGGGTGAAGAAGTTGGAAAAAGAGGGAAAATTAGAAGTGTGTGAAAGCTGAAGAAAGATTAGGATGACACCAAGAAGAGAGATGAGAGGGAAAAGCACAGGAAGGGATGCAAGTTCAGGAGAATTGTTTTGGAGAACAGGATTGTTTTGGAACAGAGATATCAAGAATATGAAGTGAAGGACAGAACTGGGAGAAGTGCAGACAGGAAACAGGGAGAGATTTGATTGCGTGTGTGTTCATGTTTGCTTTACTCCACTTTGGTTAAACTATAAAGCCTATGATGCAGAACAGTCAAATATGGAACTTTTGTTCCCAATAGTATATTTTGCAAATTTTACTATTTTATTTTAGTTCTCCTCGATTCTAGTTTCTGATTGGAATTTAGATACTAGAGATTTTTGGGGCACTGAGCCTCAACACTACCGTCAACAGCCATATGCTTCCTGAAATGATGCTATCATTTATTCTTTGCTGACCCTTCAGATTAAAACCATATTCCTCCTCAAATTACACTTCCCATGAAACCTTTTTGCTGGTTTGGAAACAAATCACAAGCATATACAAATGGTGCTCAGGGTGGCAACTGAACGCAAGAGCTGGGCATGTGACAGCTGGGCTTTCCAACCATTTGAGTTTTGACTCCTTTAATTTATATCTCCTGATTTTCTTTAGTGTAATTAAACAAAATCTGAAACAGGATCTTTACCAGTTCTTCCTTACTCTCTATTTTAAGAAACCTGGAGTTAAGAGTAATGCACTGAGATTTGCCTTCTTCCCAGGTGTTCCATTTGGTTGAAAAGAAGTAGCAGTTGTTTCCACGCTGAAGCCACTTTTCAGGGCAAGGGCTGCATTGGAGGCCTGTGAAATATAATGAAACAAAAGACTGTGACCATTTCTCCAAGTACAGCAACATCAGCATGTACTGAGATGAAGTAATTTGGTGGACATTTTGAATTTAGAAAAGTGCACCAGCTGATTTTTGCTCCCACAAAGAATGTTCCCACAAAGAATGTTCAGTATACATACCCACATATTAAACTCCATTGTTGATTACCTCTGTGGTTTGATAGTTGTTGGACAGTCTCTGAAAGGTTTAGATTCTGGGCTTGGAGAACATTCAGCTCTGTGAGTAGATTTTCAAGCATCTCTTTCTGCAAGGTCAGGTTCTCATTCTGCCTGCTCTGTGATGCCTGCATAGCTTCAAAAACCATATCAAAGTTACAATGAGCTTTCCCATAAAAGCAACAGCAGCAAAATAAAATTCTTGATTCCCACAAGGTCACCAAGGCAATCTTCATGCTTGAAGGAGAGCACAATGTAGCAACATGAAAGCACTTCATCTAATCCACATCTCATTGTTCTGCAGCTACCCCTCCCAAGTCAACACAAACAAATCCTTCTTGACTATCCATCTTCTCTTCCACCTCCTTATAAAAGGGGAGAATAGAGAAGAATTAAAGAGAAAGATAGTTGTGAAGGGGATGTATTTTAAGGAGACAAATAAAGTGACAATGCCTAAGAAAGAGAACACTCAGAGCATCAAGAAGACAGGGTAACTGTTTGGGCATGGTGAGGTTCAAAGTGGTGGGGAAATGCAGACTCCTATCTACACGAACAATATACTCGGGCCTGAAGATGGCTAGAGGTTAAGGTATTCTGATAATGGACCCCCCCCCCCAATGCGAGCTACAACTTGAATCCACACGGAAGCAGCATGATATAAAGCAGGGGTGCCCACACTTTTTCAGCATGCGAGCTACTTATATTAAAACCAAGTCAGAAAGATCTACCTAACTCCTCAAGGCTGGAGTGGGGAGGGGTGGGGCTTGGCCAGAGGGGGCGGAGCCAGGCCGCACCAAGCTCCGCCCCTCCCCTCCCCTCTGGCTTTGGAGCTCCCAGCAGCTTCTCCAGGCTTGAGGATGGCAATCGATTAAACACACTGAAACCTAGACCAAGGTCTATCAAGTAGACAACAGTCAGGCAATATATGCAAAATATACTATATTAGTAGCAAGAAAAAACTGAGTAGTAACCCAGTGCAGCAATCACAATAACAGTAATACATAAGTTTCATGAGACAATCTCAAGTTCAATCAACATCTATGACTCTATCGTGCCAAGCATCTCATATTCAATGAGTACATCAATTATGATAGGGAGTGGGGGAAAGACAGGGGTGGGGAAAGCATAGCATATATAAATACACACAATAGATGAAAAATAACACCTGTAAGCAATTACAGAAGATCACTCCCACACGCTCAATGCAAATCAAAGAAATCATGCAGCATTATACATACTATACATCACACAGCGGCGTGAATGATGAAGAGAGCTGTACAAATGTAAACTCTGGGGGCTGTCCTGTCGTGGAGATGATTCCAACGTGTGTAAATAGTTCACACCCACGCGTCAGCCGGCCCGGTAATGTCCCAATGTGGGTCGGCGAACTCCCTGCACGAGGCGTCAGTAGCGTGGAGGCGTGTGACGGCAACGGATGGCGACAGCGTCCCCAGTGCATAGCAGGAGGGATGAAGCGTGATGACGCGGCAGAAATGTGTGCGACAAATTTACGACCATCGTCAATACAATGGCACAATCGCCAGTAAACAAAAATAATGATCGCCCCTACTCAAATGAGTCGGGCATCCCCAACCACTTCTGTGGAAGGGTCTCTCCATCACAGAGATAACAGGCTCAAATGCCAGTGAGGGCCAGCCGCAGCAGCAAGCCTCCAGGAAGTGCTAATCGCTCCAAACGCTCCAACCAGTGTTTCTTAAAGGCATAAAGCATGTATTCAGCCAAGGAGCGGATGGCCCGCAGCCGCTAGGAGCCCCGAGAAGAAAGCTGGAAAAGGGGTCAAACATCGGTGGGAAGCAAGAACGCCTACGGGGGGTAGCGCTGGGACCCGTTTCGGACCTCAAGGGTCCTTCTTCAGGGCGGGGGGCGGGTCATCACAGGGAAGGGTCTCTCCGTCATTGCGGCCAGATCTATCACTGATTATATGGATTATATTGCATAGACATATATATTGCTCTTGAAGCCACAGTCTGTGATGACCCCTCCGCCCTGAAGAAGGACCCTCAAAGATTCAATGAATTCCTCCTGTTTCTGATCAAGACATAGGAAGGAATGAATGCAAAAGATGAAGTTGTATGGTAGGATTGCAGTATTTTGCAGTAGTTTTGTCAGTTGCACCCAAGGACAGTTAAATACACAAACTGTCTGGCTACAACTGGCATCTGATAAGGAGCCATCTGGCTGGAGGAGTACTGGAAGGCCAGAGCATTGGAATGTGAATTGCAGGTTGAAAGAGATAAATGGAGGGAGGAAGAAGGAGGGGGGAACTGAGGGGGATTTAGAGGAAAGTTTGAGCGGGAAATCCTCAGTTCTGTCTTTTCTGGCTGTGAGTTAGGAGTGAATAAACTACACATCCCTGGAAGAACCTGTGTGAGCGTGCCTTGTTCGAGGGTCCTACCAGGCGCTGACATAAAGACAGAACTCCACTTTTGCTGTTCCCATGAGGAGAATTTCCATCCGGTGAATGCAACATGACTTCCGAAAGATGTGAGGAGCTGTTGATTGAAACCTCTCTGTCAGAGGAACTGGAGGATCAGCCGGGAGAAGCAACAGGCCTGGAAGAGGAGGATTACTTCCCCCAGGATAGAGGAGTTGAGAATCCCACGTCCAGAGACTGGAACCAGATGGCGTCAGCCCAGATGCCCTCACACAAGGATGTGATGGTGAGGTGGAAGGTTCCCTTGGCTGTGAGTGTGAGGTCCCCTGGAGAGAACTCCCCCGACACCCTGCAGCTGGAACAGAAGGTAGATGCTATGGAGCGAATGCTGCAAACCTTTGCATTCCAACTGGGAGAGATGCAGAGGGAGTCAGCTGCGGCCGGGAGGCCACCCGAGGGAGAGCGAGGTAGGAGGCAGTCCCGCCTTACAGAAGGGACAATGGGAAGACCCTCGGGACGGGTGTTCTTTGTGGATGATGAAGACTACTTCTCCCCCGGTCGTGAAGCTTCCACCTGTAGAGGTGTGATGGGAAGAAGCCAGATGCCAGGCGTGCACGGTAGAGGGGAGCTGAAGGTGAAATTCAATGGAGACCCAAAGCAACTATCTTACCAATGTGCGCCATTTTATGCAGGATTATGGGGATTCATTCCCTTCAGAGGGCGCCTGGATCCATGCGGTGGGTGCCAACCTGAAGGAAGTGGCGGCAGACTGCCTTATACAGATGTACGACACCCGAGCTCCCGAGCTATGAAGATTGGACGACTTCCTAAGAGCCCTGAGAGCCCGGTTCCAGGACATGCTATCTGAGGAGAAGGCAAAGGCCCAACTTAAGAAGATCTATCAGGGCAACAGAAATGTCTCTGAATACGCCCGAGAGTTCAAGATGGTGGCCGGCCAGATTGGTCCGAAGTTACCAGACTAGAATATTTCAGGGCAGGCCTAAGAACAGACGTCCTGGAGTGGGCGATGCATCGGGGGAACCCAGACAACCTGGAAGATTGGATACTGCTGGCAGGACAGGTGGAGTGCAACAAAGAGCAGATGCCCAGTCGTTACCGAGAGGGAGGAAGAAGCCGACACCCAACCATGAGTTCCACTGGAACAGCGAGGCGCCCTTCCCCACGAGGTCGGTCTACCAGCAGAGAGCGCAAAGGGAGGCAAAGAGCATGTTACTCTTGTGGCTGAGAAGGACATCGAACAATGGAGTGCCCAAAGAAGCTGACCCCCCCCCAAAGGGGGAGAAACCGCCCAACTCCAAGTCGAACTAACCTTCCAAGCCAACAAGAGAGAAAGTGGCGATGGCGGCAGAGACGGCCTGGGCCCCCCTTTCCCAGCTCCCAGCAGAAGAGGTTGAGCTGGGAGGGGATGGAGATGATGCAGAATGACTGCAGGGAAACCACAATGATCTGCTGTAGACGCCCGACGGCAGATCCCGAGCCCCCAGGGCGGTGAGTTGGCAAAACTGAACTGTAATGTAATCAAACTGAGGGTGAAACTGTGGAACATAGAGTCAGGTAGACAATTAGAAACTGAAGCAATGTTGGATTGTGGCTGCATCCGATGCTTGATTGCCCCAGCCTTAGCGGAGCGATTAAGGGTGAAGCCTCAGCCCTTGAAAACCCCGGTAGTTTTCTCACAGTTAGACAGGTCCTCCGCAAATGGAAACTCTGTAAAAGAAAGGACGGTCTATCTGAGGCTAATGAAGAGGCTTTACTGTTTGTAATCTCCCCCATGGCACATCAGCCAGCCATCCTAGGGATCCCATGGCTGAAGTGGCCAAACCCACAGATTGATTGGCAAAGAGGGACATTTGAATTCAGAGATGGGAGGGGTAGAGCCAAGCCTCCAACCAAAGATGTTAAGGAAGGAAACCCAGAAGGGGCGAAGGTAGCTGCCTCCCATGAAGTCCCTCAAGACTCCATACCCAGTGTATACCACGACTTGGCAGAGGTGTTTAGTGAGAAAGAGAGTGACCAGTTACCTCCTCACAGAAGGACAGATTGTGCCATCGAAATAGAACCCAATGCCAAGCCACCGAGCCCTAAACTCTATGCAATGTCGGAGCCTGAGAAGAAAGCGCTCAGGGAGTTTATAGATAAGAACCTAGAAAGGGGATTTATAGAAACCTCCAACAGCCCCCTGGCAGCCCCAGTCCTGTTCCTGTCCCTGAGGCTATGTGTGGACTATAGAGGTCTGAATGCCATATGCACTTCCAACAAATACCCTCTACCACTGATGTCGGAGATCTTGGCCCAACTGGGGAAGGCCCACATCTTTACTAAATTGGATATCAGGAAGGCATTCTATCGCATTCGTGTGTGCCCTGAAGATTGTTGGAAGACAGCCTTTAACTGTCATCTGGGGCAGTTTCAATTCTGGGTCCTGTTGCACCGTAGACCTGGTGCCCCTCAGTAAACCACTCGACACTTGGCAACGGTTAAATGCTTTATTTAGAAAATATGATGAAAGGAAAGAGGCTAGAGAATATAGTCTATAGATGCTCTAAAAACAGCAATAGATAGCAGCAAAATGTCTCTCAGGAAGCAAAAACAAAGATATAGTCCTTTGGCAATCAGGAACGAGGCAAAGAGTCTTTGTGCCCCAAACGGGCTTAATCCAAAGGAAGGGTCTTGAAGCAAGGCTTGGTAAACAGAGTCTTTGGAAGCAGGAAGGCCCAAGGCCCAGGCGAAGGTCCGTGGAAAGCGTAGCGTAGTTCTGAACATTGACGAAGGATAGATCCCCATTGCTGGGGTTCAGCTTAAGTAGGATTCAAGGCTTTGATCCTTCGACGTCTAGGTGCGTCGGACATCAGTTCCCATAACATAATCCAGCTGCCTTTGCCTTCTTCCTGCCACATTGGCTTGGAATGTGCTCCCAATTAGCGAGGGCAGCTGGCATTGGGGAGTTAACTCGGTTCTCCAGGCAACGTTTATCACTCTGAGCCCGGGGCGAATCTCTGGTAACTGTGGCCTTGAACAAGGAATGAATCTGCCTCTGCTTTGCAGGCATAGCAGGCTGGGCAAGATTCTGTGAAACTTTGGTTCTGACTTGGGATTCAACATAGCATGAGTCTTGCGGAGGGCCTAAGTCAGGTTGAGGACCATCAAGGGTGTGACAGGTCCCCCCTTTCAAACTAAAAAGATCCCCAAAAGTTTTCCAGCAATTTGTGAATGAAATCTTCCATGAACTGTTATATAAGGGGGTTCTAGTATACCTGGATGACGTCCTTGTGTACTCTGAGATGCTTGAGGATTGACCCGAAAGGTGCTCCAGATATTTAAGGAGAATCAGCTATACGCTAAACTCGCCAAATGTGAGTTTCACCAAACAGAGGTTACCGGATTTCCACTAGGGGCCTGGCAATGGATCTGAGTAAGATATAAGATGTGTTAGCATGGGAGGCCCCCCGAACTAGGAAGCAACTCCAACTAGGAAGCAACTCCAAGGGTTCCTGGGGTTCGCAATTTTTTATAGACAGTTCATCAAGGACTTTGCTAAGGTAACCCTCCCCTTAACAGAGTTGTTAAAGACAAAAGGGTTGGGGGAGACAAAAAAGGCCAAGTCCCCTGGAGCTAAATTGCTGTGGACACAGGAGTGCCAAGAGGCTTTTGATGAATTAAAGCAGAGATTTACCAGTCAACCCACACTGTTCCACCCCCAACCTGACAAACCATTGTGACGCTTCGGGAGCAGTCCTAATGCAGACCGATGAGGATGGCCAACTGAAGCCATGTGCCTATCTTTCAAATAAATTTTCTGAGATAGAGAAGAGATGGCATATTTGGGAGAAGGAATCATTTGCCATAAGGGCCACCCTAGCCAATTGGAGCCACTTTCTGGAGGGCACCAGCCTTCCTTTTGAGGTATGGACAGATCATAAGAACCTGCAGGCCTTGCAGACTCCACAAAAGTTGAACGACAAACAGCTAAGGTGGGCCCAGTTCTTCATTAGATTTAATTTCACCCTAAAGTTCTTCCCAGGTAGGCAAAACCAATTGGTGGATGCCCTCTCGAGGATGCCCGCAGCCATTGGGAACAATTTTTTTCCAAACAACAGCTGGACCTGATAGTACAAACCAGGGCTTCAACCAAGGCCAAATTGCACTCGAGGGAGCAGTCGCCAGAGCTGTTTAGTGAGTTAAAAGAAACAGCCCCTGGTGACCGTTGGCTCCACCAGGATGAACTGAGTCAATGTGAGGGGGTTTGGCATTATGGGATGAAGCTCTACGTGCCGGAGGCCTTGAGAGCGAAGGTTTTGGCACAAGCACATTACTCCAAGATGTCAGGCCACTTTGGATTGACTAAGACTTTAAAGTTGTTAGCCAGGCAATTTTGGTGGCCCACATTACACAAGGACTTAAAGGACTATTTGGCTGAATGTGTGGTATGCGCTCAGACCAAGCAGAAGGTGGGCAAACCAACGGGATTGCTACAGTCAGTTGCCAATCCTTCCGTGCCTTGGTCAGAAATTGCAATGGACTTCATTGTAGATTTACCTGTGAGCAGTTGCTACACTATGATATAATAATAATCTTTATAAGTCGCTTTCCTCTCCCTAAAGGGGGCTCGGAGCGGCTTACATGGGGCCGTGCCCGAACCACAAATCACAGAATACAAAATACAAAATATCAGACATAAAAACAATAAACACAATAAAAACAATAAATGCAGTAAAATCTATACATCTAACTCCAACTCAATGACAAATGAATCTAAAACAAAAGAAGAAAGAAGACGAGAGGGCAAGCCACATGTGCATATAAAATGTTTAAAAACTGGGGGGAGATAAATGGAGTAGAGGCAAAGCGTGAAGAGTCACACAGGGGAAGGAAATCCACAAAGACGGGTGTTGAGGGATCTAGTCTCCAAAGGCTAGGCGGAAAAACCACATTTTCAATTGTCTCTTAAAGGCTTCCAGTGACGGGGCATTCCTGATCTCTCCCGGAAGGGAGTTCCATAGTCGGGGGGCCACAGAGGAGAAAGCCCTCTCCCTGGTATTCACCAGCCGGGTCTGTGAAATTGGTGGAGGCGAAAGGAGGGCCTCCCCCGAGGAGCGAAGGGCTCGAGCCGGTTCATGGGGGGAGAGCCGGTCACAAAGGTAGGCGGGTCCCAAACCGTTTAGGGCTTTGTAGGTGGTCACCTGCACCTTGAATTGGGCCCGGAAAATAAATGGCAGCCAGTGGAGCTCTTTAAACAGGGGGGTCGACCGCTCCCTGTACCCAGTTCTGGTTATTAATCTGGCAGCCGAGCGTTGGACAAGCTGAAGTTTCCGGGCTGTCTTCAAGGGAAGCCCCACGTAGAGCGCATTGCAGTAATCCAGTCTAGAGGTAACCAAGGCGTGGACCACCATAGTCAAGTCAGACTTCACGAGGTATGGTCGCAGTTGGCGCACAAGTTTTAGTTGTGCGAAGGCTCTCCCGGCCACCACCGACACCTGAGCATCAAGCGTTAGCGTTGAGTCCAGGAGAACCCCCAAACTGCGGACCTGTGACTTCAGGGGGAGTGTAACCCCGTCCAGCACAGGTTGCCACCCAATACCCCAGTCAGATGAACGACTGACCTGGAGGACCTCTGTCTTATCGGGATTGATCCTCAGCCTGTTCCTCCTCATCCAAACCGTCACAGTGGCCAGGCACTGGTCCAGTATCCGAGGGGCTTCCTTGGATTCTGGTGGAAAAGAGTAGTGGAGTTGGGTGTCATCTGCGTAGATATGGCACCGTACTCCAAAACTCTGGATGACCTCGCCCAGCGGTTTCATGTAGATGTTAAATAGCATGGGGGATAAAATAGAACCTTGCGTGACCCCACAGGTCAAAGGCCAGGGGTCCGAGCAGGAATCCCCCAGCTTCACCGACTGGGAACGACCCTCCAGGAAGGAACGGAGCCACAGCAGAACCATGCCCCCAAGTCCCATCCCGGCGAGTCTCCCCAGAAGGATACCGTGGTCGACGGTATCAAAAGCCGCTGAGATGTCCAAGAGAACGAGCAGAGTCACACTCCCCCTGTCTAGCTCTCTGCCCAGGCCTGAAACCAGACTGCGAACGGTCCAGATAATCTGTGTCATCGAGGAAACCCTGGAGCTGCGAGGCAACCACCCGCTCCAAAACCTTGCCCAGAAAGGGAAGGTTGGAGATAGGTCTATAGTTATTAGAGTTTGTTGGATCAAGAGAAGTCTTCTTTAACAAAGGTCTCACCACCGCCTGCTTAAGGCAGGAGGGGAAGATCCCCTAGCTCAGTGAGGCATTTATTATCGCAACAAACCACTCCAACAGCCCCTCTCTAGCCAGCTTCACCAGCCAGGAGGGGCAAGGATCCAGAGCACAAGTGGTTGCCCTCACAGTCCCAAGGATCCCCTCCACGTCATCAGGAAGAACAAGCCGGAAAGAACCCCAGAAGATCGAACAGACAGATGCCTCGGGTACCTCATCTGGCACTGCGATGAAACTGGAGTCCAACTCAAGACGTATCTGAGCAACTTTGTCTGCAAAATGGTGCGCGAAATTGCTGCACCGAGCTGTTGAGTCGCCGGGGGCCCCCCTAGCCTCAGGAGGCCGGAGAAGCTCCCAGACAACTCGAAACAGCTCCGAGGGCCTATTGGCAGCAGACGCTACGCGGGCAGTCGAGAACGCTCTCTTGGCTGCCCGTAAGCCATGGAGTAGGCCTTAATAGCGGCTCTAGCCTGTGCTTGATCAGACACGTCCCGAGTCTACCTCCAGATGCGTTCTAGACCCCTCCTCCAGCGCTTCATCGCAGCCAGCTCCTCGGTGAACCAGGGAGTTGGAGTGACTCTACGCAAGGGGAGGGGGCATTCGGGGGTAATCGTGTCAATTGCCCTGGCCAACTCGCTATTATAGTGCTCAACCAGGGTGTCGAAAGGATCGTCAGTCTCCAGGACAGGAAGATCCCCAAGAGACCTCAGGAGTCCTTCTGGATCCATCAGCCTCCTGGGACGGACCATCTTAATGGGCCTGCCACCCCTGCGGAGTTTAGAGGGCACGGTTAATCTTAGACTAATCAGATGATGGTCAGACCATGACAAAGGAAGAATAATTTGCTCTTCCACTGACTTTTCCACCGTCCACAATAAAAACAAGGTCCAAAGTGTGACCCGCCTGATGAGTGGGGCTAGATATCACTTGAGTCAGCCCCATGGTCATCATGGCAACCATGAAATCCTGAGCTGCACCTGTCAATGTGGTCTCAGCGTGGATGTTAAAGTCTCCCAAAAGTAAAAGTTGTTGGGAGGCTAAGGACGAATTAGAGACCACTTCTGCTAGCTCGGACAGGGAGGCTGCTGGGTTGCGGAGTGGGCGGTACACCAGCAGGATCCCCAGGCTGTCTCGAACTCCCACCCTCAGGTAGACACACTCAAACCTTGGGGATTGCGGAACGGTACATCTGATTGGGGCGATGGACTGCCGAAAGAGCACCGCGACCCCTCCTCCCCGCCCCCCAGACCTAGCCTGCTGATGCACCCCGAAGCCCGGTGGACAGCTCATCCAACCAAGTCTCGGTGATGCATGCCAGATCCGCCTCCTCATCCAGGATCAAGTCTTGGATGATTGATGTTTTACCATTGACGGATCTGGCATTCAGAAGCAGGATCTTAAGTCCCAGGGGTTTGTCAAGGAGACTACCATGCCTATCCTTCTCCAGGGTCGCGAAGACTCTGTCGCTCTTCTCCCCGGGTAACGAGTGCCCAGCTTTCCTCCTCCCCCACACTACCCCGAAACCCCCCGCCCCCTGCGACGTCCCTCCCCCCTGTTGGGCAGACTGAGCGAGAGTAAACCCTGCAGGCATTTATATGAACTGTGATTTGTTTTCTAAGCAGGCCCACTTTGTCCCACTGAAAAGACTCCCCTTAGCCTCTGAGTTAGCTAAGCTTTTTACCCATCATGTGTTTTGCCTGCATGGGTGCCCTAAGAAGGTTGTTACAGACCGAGGCCCTCAATTTACATCCAAATTCTGTAACACCTTCCTGTCTTACTTAGGGGCAGAGAGAGCTCTGAGCACAGCTTCCCACCTGGAGACCGATGAGGCTACTAGGAGGGTGCAAAAGACATTGCAACAGTTTCTAAGGTGTTACTCTACATATCAGCAATACCAATGGGCTCCCCTGTTAGATGTGGCCGAATACTGCTATAACAATTCGGACCATACCTCCACGGGCATCTCTCCATTTAAGGCTGTGGGTGGCCGAGACTTCCCCTTGTTCCCGGCGATTGTGGGGGGCTCCATGGCTGAGTGCTCCCCTGAGAGCTGGGGAGTCAAGGTAGCAGCGGCCTGGCCGGAGATTCAAGAGACACTGGCCTCGGCCAAACAGGATTATAAAAAGTATGCAGACAGGAAGAGGGCCACACAGTGGGAGATCTAGTTTACTTGTCAACCAAGTACTTTAAGACCACCCAACCTTCCCGAAAATTCACGGAACATTTTGTGGGGGCCTTTCTGTGTGGTCGCTGTTATCAACCCAGTGGCAGTCAAGCTGGACCTCCCACATAATTGGAGGAAGGTCCATCCGGTTTTCCACATCAACTTGCTGAAGAAGGCTTGTATCAGCCACAAATGGACCACGCCAGTCGGCCCCCGTCCCCATCATGGTGGGGGCGCATACCCATTTCGAGATCAGGGACATTTTGGACTCCAAACAACGCCGGGGGAAGTTGTGCTACTTACTGCAGTAGTCCTCTAAGGACTTGCACCCCCGAGTGGGTGTTGGCGGAGTACGTCTGGGGCCCCTAGACTGACTAAGCGGTTCCATGTCTCCTTCCCTGAAAAACCTGGTCCTTAACCCATTGTTTCTTGTTTCTTTCTCTTCCTGCAGGGCAGTCGTTCCGTGGGAGGGGTGGTGCGTGGGGTGTAATGTCAGTTGCACCCAAGGACAGTTAAATACACAAACTGTCTGGCTACAACTGGCATCTGATAAGGAGCCATCTGGCTGGAAGGCCAGAGCATCGGAATGTGAATTGCAGGTTGAAAGAGACAAACAGAGGGAGGAAGAAGGAGGGGGGAACTGAGGGGGATTTAGAGGAAAGTTTGAGCAGGAAATCCTCAGTTCTGTCTTTGCTGGCTGTGAGTTAGGAGTGAATAAACTACATATCCCTGGAAGAACCTGTGTGAGTATGGTTTGTTCGAGGACCCTACCAGGAGCTGACAAGTTTTCTAGCATATGCTTTGAATGCAATTTTCCTGCTTCTTGGCAGGAGGTTGGACTGGATCGCCCATGAGGTTTCTTCCAACTCAATGGTTTTATGATTCTATATATATATATATGACATTTGGTATATGCATTTTCATATAAAATGTGGTTTGGGTGCATACTAAACATGATAATGTAAAACCAATAGGAAGCCTTGTGATCATTTTTGGTCACTTCCTTAGTTGCTTCTGCTGCTTACCCATGAATCCCAGAGTTCCAGTTGTTCCAAGCAGAACCAAGCAGAAGATCCCAAAAGAGATTGCTGCTGATCGCCATTGGGGTTTCACTGAGGAAGTTGCTAGATTAAAGCAAGACAATGGCATACTGTATATAAATAGAAATCTCTGCACATACCATTTTGGATCCCTTTCTTCTTTGATTTTAGGACAAAACAGACAAATGCTGTTATATTTATTTATTTGTTATATTTATCTGTACTTCACTTTTTCCTCAGAATAGAAACACAAAATGGCTCAAAACTTCAATAACTATATGGCTCAAAACCTACTAATTTATTTTAGGGAATTAAATGTTACGATTATCAAAACAAATCTTTGAAAATACCATTAAAATAACACTCTTGGCCATCACAAAAACCTGGGTCTCCAGTTTCAGTTGTGAGTCCAGGAGTACTCTGTTTTGTTTCCAATTTGTTTTCCTTCATCCAGTCCATTACTGATGACAGGTATTGATTTAGGACCAAGGCATCCTCCTTGGCTTGGAGTGAAAACGACTTGGGTGTCATCTACATATTGATGACTCTGCATCCCAAAATTCTGAATGAACTCTTCCAACAATAACATAAACTGACTAAATTTGGTATCAGAAAAATGCTGATTTGGACCTTAAATGTCACATTAGATAAGATCACACTAAGGAGAAACTAAAGGTTCTTAAATATAATAGGAATAAAGAAATACAGAAACCATTACTTTTTTAAAAAATAAAAAAACAACCATTGATCAACCCCTTCTTTGGGCTGGTCAAAGCAAATGTAAGTCATGAGATGTTTCCCTTTTTTGATTCCTTTGAAAAAGTTTTAAAAAGCCAAAGAATGATGACTACTTAGTGATATGGATTGGATACAATGAGTGTGCCTTACTTTTATCTATCATAGCTATTCAGAACATCTCTCTATTGCTTTTTAAAATTAAAAGGAAACCCTCCCACTGAACATGATCCTTCAGCTTTAAAAGTTCCACAGTTTTGTACTGCATGGGAGGGTGAAGCAAAAGTGAAGGCTGGGGAAAAGAAAATGTATGTATGCATGTAATTCTAAAATACTACGTTTTGACAGTAATAAGATTTTATTTTACTGACAAATAAATCATGAACATTTGACGCTTATTGTCTTTGTTCTTGTTATGTCAAGTTATATCCTCCATGCAACAAGACTGATTGGTCTTTAATAAAGCTTAAACTTTTTTTAAAAAACCCTGCAAGCTCATTGATATGATTCATAAGAGAGAAACAAGACATTGATAAAATTCCATGCTATTAAATATTTGCAGTATGACCCTCATATCCAAAGGAAATACAGTAATATTCTGAAATAATTCTTAATTTTCTCCCTCCCTCAAAGAGAAGAAAATGTAGAAGAATTCATTCCTCGAAGAGTTACAAGGGGAAAAAATGTGGCTCCACTGAAGCTTTATCGCCGTATTGTTTTCACAACCAATCAATTTTTTCAAAATCCAATTATCAGAGGGACAGAAATCTTCTAAACAAACACAGACAGCAAAATAAACACCACAGGGGTATTAACCTATGCTATCCAAAGCTATATGAGTATATATGGTTGGAATTACACTTTAAAATGTATCAGTTCTGACTTATATACAAATGCAACTTAAAAACAAACCCACAGGACCTATCTTGTTCATAACTTGGGGACTGCCTGTATTTATCAATTTGCCACATTACCTTTGTTTTTGGTTTGGTGGAACTCTTCCTTCTTGTTCTGCTGCAGTGTTATAAACTTCAGATCAGCATAAGTTACTTCTTCAGCCATCTCTATTTCACAGGAAACTCACCAGGGATCAAGTCAGACTAGTGGTTTATAGTAATGAGAGAATGATACAGATGTGGAATCTGTGATCTGTTTGAGACACTCCTATTTCTCCCAAAGACAGGAAATAAGGAGTGAAATGAAGGACTGTTGTTGTCTTTTATTCTGCAATGAGAGAGCTTGAAAAAGTGAGTAATATTGCAAGTTTCTCTCCCTCCCCTTCCACAAACAGTGTTGTTTGTGGAAAGAGGGAGGGACTGGGGTTGGACTCCTGTGGTAGATTAGCTGCTGGAATAAAGAAATATGGTAGTGTAAACCTGGGTTTGGGTAGCAGAGCCCATTATGTGGAAAAATCACAGCCAAGCCTGAGGAATCCAAAACAAGACTTTTTATTTCAATCTGATCAGCATTGAGACGGATAGCCTTTGACCATGCAGATCAAGGAACAAATGGCTACCCTGAGTATTGCGCAGTCAGAAAAGTATTTATATTCTTATCAGCAAGTAACATTCTTCACATTAACCCTTAGTATGGCTCTTTCTTTGTTCTGCTGCCTCTAGGCAGATTACTGCTGACATACGGGCACTTGGAGTGACTCTTCCCCTTTGGGGGGGGGGGGGCACTTTTTACTTTTTAACTCATCTCGGTAGATGGGCAGATAAGTAAAAATAAATAAAAATAATGACATGAACAGTGGAGATGTCATTAACTGACTATGGGCAAAAACATCTGGGATAGCTCTGCGGACCATAGAGCAAAATACATCAACACCAAAAGTGGACAAAACAAACATACAAGATGTATGATGCAAGCCTTCTGGGTTTCACAAGCTTCTTTATCAGGTGTACAAAAATAATATAGGGGAAGAAGAAAATGCTGATATTAGAATCACAGGTTTACATTTTGTCAAGATGTTGTTTTTATTGTTGTCATTATGATATGGAGGGATAGTCATCTAGGAAGAGATCTCTCATCTCTTTAACCTTGAGGGCTATGTAAAACCCTTAAAGCTAAAATCTAGAAAGAAAATCAAATAACCATAAGCAACAAAAACAGCAACTTCCTTTGAGCTAGAAGCTGCCTTTGGTCCAATCTACATGGGTATCTAAATCCAGAGCTAGTTTGAACTGATTCTAAACTAACTAAAGAGTTACTCCATATTCTGTTCCCCATCCTTTCCCAAGATCACACAGATACCTTTGCTGATATCAACAAAGGTGCACGTTGGCATCTAGATCTTTATAGCTCCATGGCTACTACTGCAGCAACAAACAGTAGTGATTGGGTGCCTTTTCCTTGCAATACAGAGTCAGAGAAAACAGGATAGTGCTGCTGGCCCATTTGGACCTGTTCGGAGTAGTGTTTGCTCCAGGGAAACTCCGTAGGATTTCATGTTTGCTGCTAATGCATTGTAGAATCAAAGCACAATCAAAGCACTCCCATCCCAAAAAAGATGGCCATCTAGCCTCTGTTTAAAAGCCTCCAAGGAAACAGCCTTCACCATGTGCCAAGGCAGAGAGTTCTACCGCTGAACAGCTCTTACAGTCAACATGATCTTCCTAATATTCAGGTGGAATCTCTTTTCCTGTAATTTGAACCCATTGCTCTGAGTCCTAGGCCCCTTCCACACAGCTGTATAAAATTTATGCCCTTTTATAAGGTTACAGATTCAAATTTTCCACTTCCCGCCCCCAGACCAGTTTCGCGTTGATTGGATGGAATCCTCCTGGCTGGCTGCATCTTCTCCCGGTTTCCAGTCAATGGGGGCGAAGAGGTGGGCGATAAATAGAATAATGAAGGCAGAAAAACATTTTGATGGGATTAAATATGTAGATCAAGTGGCCAAGTGTTCAGCAAGAACCCTCTTGTTCTCAGGCTGAGCAATTCTATTGTCTTTTGGTTGATGATCAAATGTACCCATCTGTGTTTTTCTCTATTTGATAGACAAAAACACAAGGTCTCAGTTCTTTGGATGGTAAACAAATGAAGAAGCTGTAGCCATGTACCAGTTTCCGAGACTGATAGAGGTGGCCATTTATGAAATATAGAAATAGGTTTTGTCTATTAATCAATGGCACAAAGGTAGACAGATCTCAGAAGCCTTTGTCTATTGATTAGCAAAAACCATTTTTGGCCCAAGGCGGAAAGACCCTTTTGGAAAGAGCTGGCTCCTGCTATAGTCATGCAAATGAGGCTAGTGGAGGGGTGATTGAATCACAAGCTTGCAGCTGGCAAGCCTTGCCCAAGGTAGCTGACTAAAGATAAACAGTGACACTTTAATATTTTTTAAAATTACATACATGGGGAAAACATGAGGGGCGATACATTGGAGTTTATGGGGAAAATATACCAACCTGATCACTCCTGCCTACCCACCAGAAAATACACAGTTTCATAAATGATAGCCCAAGAGAAAGGGGTCCTAGACAGAAAGGAAAAAGTCTTTGGGAATGAGCAAAAGTCCATAAGAGTAATGCAAAAGGAAAATAACTGGGTGTATTCATAAAGTGTGGGTTACAGAGACATGGGGCTGTGGGAAGAGCATTAGGTTCCCATGTGGGGAGAGTTAGGGGATTATGGGATCACTTCCAATCTGGTGGTCTTGGGAAAACTATGAATCCCTTGGTTTTTAACTATCGTCTACAGAGCCCAAATTTGTGGTCAAATTTGGCAGCAATTTTTCCAGTGGTTTTTGAGTTATGTTAATCCCACAACCAAACATTACATTTTAAATTTATATTTATATATTGGGAGAGAGAGAGAGAGAGAGAGAGAGAGAGGACACAAGAGCACAGGCAGAAAAGCAAACATCACAGGGAAGCATGTCTTTGTAGGAGGGTGGGTCAAAAAAGGGCAACTGAAATGATCAAGGGTCTGGAGAACAAGCCCTATGGGGAGCAGCTTAAAGAGCTGGGCATTTTTAGCCTGAAGAAGAGAAGGTTAAGAGGAGACATGATAGCATGTATGTGGTGTACTCTGCCTTTAAGTCACAGCCTTTTGTGTTACACCTGCAATGTATAAAAGCTAATGATTGTTTGTGTTACATAGGCTGGTAGGCAAACCAGAGCAACGTCTAGCTCAAGGTTTGAATAAACATCTTTTCCTCAGGATTCTGTTTGGCTGGACTCTTTGGCTGGTGAGTCTTTGTTGGACGAACACTATTACAATGTATAAATATGTGAGAGAAGGGAGCAAGCTTGTTTTCTGCTGCCCTGGAGACTAGGATGTGGAACAATGGCTTCAAACTGAGCCCGAACTCTAAAGATCAGCCCGTCATTAAACTGATTTGACCTGCAGCATGGAGTTCCAACATTCCTACCGGCCCTGCCAGGATTGGCAATTTTAGGACAAAACCCGGGACTAGGATTCAGGAGATCACAGACCACTTCTATCGCTCTTTTCCCCTGCCCTAGTTGGTCTGAAACATTGTGGTGCCGTTCAAATTTTAAAAAACACTTCACATTGCAACATTTTTTCCTTTCCACAAAGATACAAAGTGTCCCATACGGCTCTCTCCCTACCCATAACCTATGAAATAAACCTTCCCGGGCTGCAGAACACTGCGGGCCTGCCTGGGATGCCTTCCTGGCATCCCAGGGAGGCCGGAGCTGCATTTTTCAAAACCGTGGATATGGAATTTTCAAAATGGTGCAAAAACATCAACTCCACCGATTGACTCCGTTCCAATTTCATATTTGTCTTTGGCTTATTCTAAGAATTTCTGATATCTTGATTTTATTCCTCTAAGCGGCTCCCGCTTCCTTCATCCCCCGCTGCTCTAGGGCCCTGCGCCCTCTTCGCTGGGGATAGCGGAGCCCGGTGGCGGCGGTGACTCGTCCTCGTCTTCCTCGTCGTCCTCCGCCACGGGCCTCGGGGTAGGCGGCGGAGGCGGGCCTGGCCCTGGCGCCGCCGACCCGGCCTCGCTGCCCCCGGGGGACGCCCAGCTCATTGGCCTCATTGTCGGGCAGCTCAAGAGCCGAGGCCTCTTCGACGACTTCCGGAGGGACTGCCTCGCCAGCCAGCCTACCAGAATTTGAGACAGCCTACCAGAATTTGAGACAGAAAGTGGACAACTTTGTGTCTACCCACCTGGATAAGCAGGATTGGAACCCAGCAATGAACAAAAGCCGCTGCGGACAGGCCTCAGGCAGAGTGTGATTCACCGTATGGCGGTCACACCCATCTTTGATGCTACTAGATGATTTCAAATAGATCCTTTGAGACCCTTGAAGCCACAGATATACCTGTGTTTATTCTCGCCCTGAAGATGGACCCATTGAGGTCCGAAACGGGTGCAGCGCGGCGGTAAATCTCCGTAGGCGTACGCTTCTTCTCTCTCCTGGCATCCCTACTCATCGTTTGGGGTGCAGGGGCAATAGGAATTAGCCTGCTGCTGATCTTCAGTGTTTACTTATATTTTGGGCCACTACATGGGCTATACAGCCTCAGATTTCTTACATTACAAGGTGCTACGGCACACCGGCTCCCTTTTTGAGGCTTTTTCCCTCCCCTCGGCCCCCCTCTTCATGCAAGTGGGTTAGCGCCGGCTCCAGCGGCTCCCCTCAGCCCACGGAAGCCATCCTCTCATCCACAGGGGTTACTGACCTGAGATTTACCACTTACAACTATTTTGAGTTTCTTTTGGGGCTTCCCCTTACTGTTTTATTACTTAGAGATTTAGCGCTATTTGCGCCACGTCACTAATCAGCGACGCGCCCATATGACGTCATAGCATATAGAGCTACAACGCTACCGATCATAGTTTCCTGGATACACTGCTCTGGGGACTGTTTTTCCTCTTATATATGAGCCACGTTTCTCATATATAATCATATTATTGGACTGTGCTCTGTGTTTTGGGGGCTTTTTTCTTTTTGGCCCCCCTTCATGCTGGATAACAGCGACCTGCTGTGCATTCTGCTACACCACAGCCCATAGAGCTACGACGTCTTTGATATATCTTCCCATTGAAGTGAGCCCCATTGGAATAGTGGATACTCCCACCGCAGACCAGCACTTCCAAGGGACTTGGGGTATTTAACCCTATGTGTGTTTATTATTATTTGCAACTGCTTGCTATCAGTATATACTGAGTGACTGTGATACTTACCTGTTTAGCTCCTGCTGGGGCTCTGTGCTTTTTCATTGTTATTTCTACCTACATAGGACCTTGTGTTGCTATACTGTTGATATTTATTAATGTACTGTATTTCTCCATCTGTATGATTTGAATTGCATTGCATTGTATTTACATTGGATGCTGTGTAAATCCCACTCACTGCATGTACTGCATATGTTGATATCTATACTGCTTCTGCTGTTTTGGGATGTTTTTAACATTTTGCTACATTACAATTTATTGATATTACTGCTGTATCACTGTGTTCATCTGTTCATTCAGAGTCATTCTTTCTCAGCCTGTTTCTTCATTGCTCTATGCCAGTTCCTCATTGTTTTTTGTTGTATGTAGTTTAGCAGCTAGAGTGTGATTCAGTCAGGGATGTTGGAAGCTGGAGTGGACAGAATTATTTCTCAGGTGGTGGATCCAAAACTAAACCACATCTTCAGGCCACAGATAGGGAAGGCAATTCATGATTTCCTGGCCGCACAGAAGAAAAAGGAATTGGTGCCAGTTCCTCCGCCAACACCTCCTCCTCCTCCTCCTGAGCCTGAGAGTCAGGAGCCATCCCCTCCATCACAAGATGCCTCGTAAGTGCATTTCTGGCTTTAAAGATGCTACAGTTACAAAACTCAGGCTGAAGATGGCAGTGGGTTGAATATCTGCAAGAGTGCAGTTTGTCAGCTAATATCGACTACAACTGAGCGTTCACAGAAATCACAAATGGTTTCTGCATGGTGTGGAGGGATAGGCTAAATGTGAAACTGTATTGATACCAGCAAAGGTAGCAAATGCTTTGCTGATTGCATAGTATTTCTGGGTGGATTTCTCCTTTGTGGGGGAACCACTATGGGAAAAGGGGGTTCTGGTGTGATATTAGTGAAAGTGGTGGTATTTGGGATGTAGCAAATAGGGCCAATGGGCTTTCTGGGCATGCTTGGTTTCCTGAGGGGCCACTGTGCACTAGAAAGCCTTCTAGAGAGAGATCTGGAAAAAAGAAACATTCAGCATGCAAGCATGAAGCTGGTCATTTACCAGCAAGAGATCACTTGGTACTACATGCTTCTTCAGTCATAGCTCCCTTGCAGTGCCTGGCCATGTGTGATACAGCTGCAAAAGGACTGTTCACCATTGGCTTTCCAGGTATATCCAGAAATGGATTTTGGGGAAAATGGTGTTCTTGACACACCTCTGAAACTTAGCTCACTTTCCAAACTGATCAAGGAAGTGGGTGTAAGCAAGAGTCTTCTTCTATGAGCCTTGTAATGGAAGATGACATATGTTTCTTAATTTTTTTTGTCTGTAAGATTTTTCAGGTGCCTGTTAGAAGCTTCTTGGAGAGGCATATAAGCATATAAGTAAGCATTTGTGCTCAACTATTCGGCTAGCAAATATCCAGATTTTTCAAAAAATAAACTATTATTCCTCTAAGCTCCTCTGCCTCTTCACAACCTTTTGATTTTTAAAGAATATATTTTTCTAAGGACCATCTGACTGTCAAAACTTGTTGGCTTTTCAAATCTATTTGTTCCCGCCCAGGGGCGGACGAAGGTAATTTTAAATGGTAAGCGAACATTATTTTGCCCCCCCCCCAAATTGCTTGATAACAAAAGGTATAAGGTATTATTTGTTTATTTATTTGCAACATGGAGTTTGGGGGAAACAGACCTTAAGAGTTGTAGTTGCTGGGATTCACCTACAATCAAAGAGCATTCTGAACTCCACCAATGATGGAACTAAACCAAACGTGGCACACAGGACTCCCATGACCAACAGAAAACACTAAAAGGGTTTGGTGGACACATTGACCTTGAGTTTGGCAGTTGTAGTTCACCTCCCATCCAGGGAGCACTGTGGACTCAAACAATGATGGATCTGGACCAAACTTGGCATGAATACTCAATATGCCCAAATATGAACACAGGTGAAGTTTGGGGAAAATAGACCTTGACATTTGAGAGTTGCAGTAACTGGGATTTATAGTTCACCTACTACAGTCAAAGAGTATTCTGAACCCCATCAAAGACAGAATTGGGGCAAACTTCCCACACAGAACCCTCATGACCAACTGAAAATACTTAAAGCCATCCAGTCCAACATGTTTCTCACCTTCCTTCTCTATCTTCTCTTTTCCCAGTTAAACATCCTCCAGAATGAAAGGAGGAAAGAAAAGGAGAAGGAAGGAGGGGAAGAAGAGAAGGATGGAAGGGAATGGAGGGAGGAAAGGGAGGGAAGAGAGGAGGGAAAGTGAGAAGGAAGAAAAGATAAAAGGAAAGGAAGAAAGGAAGGTGAAAGAGAAAAGGAAGGTGAAAGAGAGAGGGGCAAGGAGGGAGGGGGAACAGTTGAAAGGAACGACGAAAGGGTGGATGGATGGATGGGTGGGTGGGTGGAAGGAAGGAAGAAAGGAAGGAAGGAAGGAGAAAGAGAGGGGGGAAGGAGGGAGGGAGGATGAAAGGGTGGATGGATGGATGGATGGGTGGGTGGGTGAGTGGGTGGAAGGAAGGAAGGAAGGAAGGAGAAAGAGAGGGGGGTAGGAGGGAGGGAGGAAAGGAAGAAAAGAGGAAAGAGTGGAAGGAAAGGAAAGGAGGGAGGAAGGAAAGACGAAAGGGTGGAAGGAAAGGGAAGAAAAGAGGAAAGAGTGAAAGGAAAGAAGGGAGAGAGGAGAAAGAGAGGGAGGGAGGGGGAGAGGGAAGGAGGAAAGAAAGAAGGATGAAAGGGAAGGAGGGAGGGAGAAGGAAGAAGGGAAGGGAGGGAGGATGAGAAGGAGGAAGGAAAGGGAAGGGAGGAAGCATAGGGCTAGTCCCGCCGGTGGTGGTGGCGTTGGCGGCATGGAGGGAAGGGGCACGGCCATTGGAGGCCCCGCTCCTCACCCTCCTCGGGGGCCCCGCCACTGCTCTCGCTCTCCCCCTCGGCAGCGGCCCCGCGCTCCAGCAAGGGGAAGGGGCGCAGCATTTAGGTAGCCCTGAGCAGTTTGGGAAACAGTTTTCCAAGGACTTTTCATGTTTTGGAACTCTCCTCAAGGCTGGCAGCGGAAAGGACTTTTTCCTATAGTTTCTCAAGGACTGGATCAGATGAACTTTGCCTCTTTTATCATGATTTCCCCCAGAAACATATGGATTGGTGTGTCATATTCCCTTTATGATCAAATGAACTACATTCTTCATTTTCTATGAAATAATGATATAGATGTGATGTATTGGTGGTGGAATTGATCCCTTATAATTCCCAAAAGTATGTATTCCTTTTCCTGCATGTTTCCCTCCCCCCATGTACCTTTTGAAATAATATATGAAAATGCCATGTATGTTTGCACAACCAGCCAATGTTGAGATAAAATCAGGGCGACCACATTCCAGGCCGCACCTTCCTAATCCTCTCATCAAAAGTGATAATATGTTTGTACCACATCAACTGTGCCAGCCGACTCTAAGATTGAAATGGAAGAACAAAGATAGAAAGTAATTTTAGAAACCACTGTGTAAGAAGTGCACTATTGAGAGTCTGGCTCAAATATAAGGAAATACTTTATAATAAAACTCCTTTATGGTTGTCACCACAGGAGTCCTTCTTTAGAAGGCAATATGGGAAGGATGAGTGGATAAGATACGAATCTTTGCTGGAAAAAAGAGGTCATGAATGGAGACTAAAAAACCTAGCAGAGTTGAAGGAACTGGATGACTCAATCAACTGGCTTCAATATTTTCAAATTAGGGATATATTCAATAAGGATAAGGAGAGCGGGTCTGAAACACAACAAAAATACTGGGATAAAATTATAGAAAAAAGCTAAAAGAATAGCAACTCTATACAAAAAACTGCTAGAATGGCAAAAGAGATACTAAAAAAATGTATGATAACTTGGGCACAAAATTTGGGTCACGAGGTTCCTTTAGCTTTCTGGGAAAGACTCTGGAAGGTACACTGGAGATATACATACTCCTATGATCTTTTGGAAAGCAACATTAAAATCTTCTATATCTTACCCCTACCAATATTGCTAAATATAACAAGAACTATAATCTAAGATGCTGGAAATGCAAAACTGAGGTAGGAAACCACTTCCATATGTGGTGGAACTGTAGAAAGGTCAAAAAGTATTGGACTAGAATACATAAGGAAATACAAAATATACTAACATTGAAATTTGATTTGAAGCCAGACTACTTAATATTAGGACTATTTGATTTTGAATTGGAGGAAAACACTGAAAAATTACTTGTATATTGTTTCACAGCCGCCAGGATGACACTGGCCAGGAAATGGAAAGAAGAAGATTCACCTAAAATTGAGGACTGGATAGCCAAACTTCTTGAAATAATGAAAATTGACATTTTAACGCAAGAGGTTGCGGAAAAAGGGAGGATGAAGAGAACTGACTGGTCTCCATTTATAGAATATTTGAAACCTTTTAAGATAGACTGGATGATAAAGTAGTTTTAACTGTGTTATTAATTACTGTACTGCTGTTGTTTTTAATTGTTTTTAACTGCTTATTGCCTGTATTTTACTGTGCCCTTCAGCTCCTGTAAGCCGCCGCGAGCCTCAGGGAGTCGGCGGCATAGAAGCCCGAATAATAAATAAATAAATAAATAAATAAATAATAAATGTTTTAGAGGGTGCATAATTATGTTACAAATTTAGACAATCGGTATCATTCGGAGGTCCTATAATGAAGCCTTCAGCGTTGAGGTGGGAAAAAAAGTATAAGGGGTATATACTAAGGATGGAAGTACTCATGTCTTGTCAATTTTCCGTTTTTGTCTGATTTTGTCTAATATTTGTTTGGACTTTCCCCTATTGTCTTTGTGTTTCAGTGTGTTGTTGTATTTTAACCTTTTGGAAATTTCAATAAATATCATTCTCAAAAAAAAGCGCGATTGTATGGAAGAATAGGATCTTTCTAGTTTGAAGGGAGACCTTTCCCCCCCTTCCATTGAAGACTCCTCTTTGCGTCATAGACCCTATTGACCCTCAGAGTTTCGTCTCATCTATTCTATGAGCATTAGGCATATCTCTCCCATTCATCAAAAAGGCAGTTATCTTTTGACTTCGGACCTCAAAAGTATTGGCAATCTGCGAAAATCATTTTTATTTGTTATTCCCGAAACTCACATGAAAAGACCTGCGTCTGAGCTTTGTCAACAGGAAAAGGCAGATATGGACAAGTTCCTCATTTCCCACTGGACAACAAAAGACTTTATTTGACTCGAAAAGTCAAAGGCATGGGATGGCAATTTACATAAGGACTAATCTAATCAAGGAACTTCCCGTTGCTTTGTTTTCGACAAATTCCTGCCTCTCGCTTCTCATTCGCCAGGGCAGAAGCAGCGCTGTTACGCTATTGTCTCCTGCTTCAGCTAGTTCTAAGATTCCATCCAATCATCGTGGAGCCGGCCGGCGCGCGGGAGCAGGAAATTTGAATTTGACAGCTCTGTAAAAAATATTAAATGGCATGTATTTTGAATGTAACCTTATGACAGCTTTGTGACAAGGATATTGCGGTTGTCATCTTCCTCAGCTGACGAGAATAAAGAGCGGTGGCATCTTCTTCTGGACTTCTTTGGTGAGATCATTTGTGAAAGGGATTTTAAATTGCTTTTAAAAACTCGTCAGGGGTTCTGCAGAAATCCTCGCTTTAGGGGTATTTCTGGGTCTCTGCCCCCCTGGGTCAGGTTATACCAAATTTTTCGGTAACAAAACTACAAGAAAGGAGATTCCACCTGAACATTAGGAAGAACTTCCTGACTGTGAGAGCTGTTTAGCAGTGGAACTCTCTGCCTCAGAGTGTGGTGAAGGCTCCTTCTTTGGAGGCTTTTAAACAGAGATTGGGTGGCCATCTGTCTAGGGTGCTTTGATTTTGATTTTGTTGCGTGAAGGCAGAAGGTCCTTGGACTAGATGAGGGGTGCTCATTAGGTAGCTCGGGAGCTACTAGTACATCTTCGGCCCTCTTCCAGGTGATCTTCGGGCCTCACCAGCCGGATGGGGCGCTCTTGCCATGCGCGCGCACACCCTGCGCGCACGCGCGCTCCTGCTGCTGGCTTCCTGCTGCTGGATTCGTGATGGAGACAGTAGCAGCACGGCTAGGCGGGAGATTATCAATTCAAGCACCGGTCAGTCACCAAATGCTTGTCTTACACGACCTACGGAAGGCCATCAGGTCCCGCAGGGCCCGCGTCTCAGCCAGTAGCGAGTTCCACAGGACCTGAGCAGCCACCGAGAACGCTCTCTGCGGTGTGCTGGAAAGCCTATAGAGCTTCAAACCTGGGACCTCAAGCATGTTAAGACCCTCTGAGCGCAGTGATCTTCTGGGCACGTATGGGGTAAGCCGCTTCTTCAAGTACACTGGCCCAAAACCATGTAAGGCCTTGAAAGTCAGAACTAACACTTTGAAGGAGACCCGGAATTCAATTGGCAACCAGTGCAGTTCGTGCAGGAGAGGTGTTATATGGGATGTTCTAGTAGCTCCCAGCAGCAGGCGGGCTGCCACGTTCTGCACCAGTTTAAGTTTCCGGATCGCAGACAAAGGTAGGCCAATGTACAGCGCGTTACAGTAGTTAAGCCTCGAGATGACCGTGGCTTGGATCACCGTGGCCGGGTCACAACGGGAGAGATAGGGAGCCAGGCGTTTTGCTTGCCGCAGATGGTAGAAGGCTGTCTTGCAGGCACAAGCAATTTGTTTCTCCATAGACAGCTGGGGGTCCAGCTGGACCCCAAGGCTCTTAACTAAAGACTGCGGGCACAGTGCCACGCTGTCCAGTGCCGGCAGCTGGATCTCCCCCTCCCCCGGGCAGCCCAGCCACAAGATCTCCGTCTCCGCCGGGTTCACCTTCAACTTACTGGCTCGCAGCCATCCAAGTTACGGCTTCTAGGCAGAGTTGGAAATGATTGGGTACAGATTCCCAGCGTCCATCTTCAGAACGAGCTGGGTGTCATCAGCGTACTGGTGACATTCCAGCCCAAAACTCCGTACCAGTTGGGCGAGTGGTCGCATGTAGATGTTAAATAACAGCGGAGAGAGGATGGCCCCCTGAGGGACTACGCAATATAAGGGGGAGCCCTCGGAGACCACCCCTCCCCACTTCACTCGCTGTAGGCGGTTTTGGAGGAAGGAGGACAGCCAATTGAGAGCTGTGCCCCTCAACCCCGCCACCGCCAGGCGGTGTGTCAAAAGTTGGTAATCGACAGTATCAAACGCTGCCGTGAGGTCCAATAACATGAGCAGCACCGATCCGCCTCGGTCCAAGTGGCAACGGAGTAGGTCTGTGATGGAAACCAGGACGGTCTCTGTCCCATGCCCAGAATGGAAGGGGGGCAAGCACTGAAGTGTTTTTGACCAGTAGAGATGGGTGGAGTGGGATCAAAAGTGAAGAAAGAAACGCCTTTGCAATGTGTGTTAGACAACTGGGACAGGTTTTGTTTGTTGGCAGTTGAAGGGAAGCCTCAGGATTTGAAAGATTTCAGGCTGAGAAACTTGTGCACTGAGGTGTGGCCAGCTGTCCCAGAGATTGATTGGCCCAAGGCAGGCACTTGGGATTTAAGGAAGTGTAGGCAATTAGAGGCCTATTGTTTCGAAATACATCCAACTGATCAATGGATTTATTCCGCGACATGGGAGAGAATGGTTGCAGAGGGTGTTTGGTGGGCGGGCCCAAAGGGGCAAGCCAAGGAGGGATGTTTTGTTAGCCGAAAGGCAGGGAGAAAACCTCCGGTGCTGCAATCTGAGCCAGAGGAATTTCCCCCATTAAGGAGACCACCAAGGCAGAGAGAAATCGCCGCTGCAGGAGCGGGGGGAGCCACCACGCCTCCGCTCAATGCTAATTTAGACGTCCCTGCCCCAGCCCAAGCCCCAGCCGAGGCCCCCACCTTCGGGACAGGCTCAGCCGCCCAGATGACGTCTCCGGCGGTGCAATGGGAACAGGAAGACCTGCCTCTCCGTCGAGGCAGGTCTTCCTGTTCCCATTGCACCAATCCCAATGAGCCCACCAATCCTTCCTGTCCCCACCGCACCAATGTTGATTCCAATGAATCCCCCAATGACATTTCAACCCGAATTAGGGAGCCTGGCCACTGCGGGGTCCAGCGGGATGTTCCCTCCCATCATGGCAACATCCCAAACCGCCGCTGTTCCTTTAATTCTGCCACCAGCCACGGCTTCCTACCATGTTCCACGTTCAGTACACAACCCGTTCAGTGAAAGACCACCTGCATATCAGGCCCCTCTCTCCCCAGTGATACATTACCCCTTAGAAGAAGCAAGGGAGATAGAAGAAAGAGCGAGATGGGAAACCTCAGGCGTTGAGGAGATGATAGAGCGTCTCCAAGAGGACGAAGAGGAAGAAGAGTACCCTGCAGCCAGGGGAGGGATGATAGAGCGTCCCACACCCGCGCCCAGGAGAAAAAGCTCTTTTGAAGCCGAGAGGGCGATAGCGCGCTCTCCGGAACTGAGTGGAAGGCACAGTCAGAGACAAGCCGCTTCACCAATGAGAACCAGAAGCATGTCTAGGGGAGAAGCAAGGGTGAAGGCAGAAGAAGAGAGAGGGGTTCTGGAATTGCCCATCAGACGGGTCCCATTAATAGATGTGAACAATACCGTGGTGCAAGCTTATCAGATAGTCCCATTTTCAAGCAGTGATGTTTTTAATTGGCGTAATGCCACCCCTCCTTATTCGGAGCAGCCACGGGCCATGGCTGACTTGTTGGAAGGAATTATGGCAACACATGATCCAACTTGGTGGGATTGTAAGCAGCTATTAAATACGCTGTTCACAGCCGCAGAAAGGAGAAGCATTATCAACCAGGCCAGATTAATGTCACAAGAGGGACATGGGGAGATGGATGCAGTTGCATATGGAAATGCCAGATTCCCCCTTGAGATTGACCCATGCTGGGATCCAAATAACCTGGATCACAGAGACAGAGCCATAAGGCAGGGTCCACCCAGACCTTCCAACATTCAAAAAATACAGGGAATTCAACAAGACAAGGTTGAAACGCCAGCTGCGTTTCTAGAGAGGCTTGAAGAGGCTTACAGAAAGTACAGTCCTTACAACTTAGAGCAAAACGATGGGAGAATTGCCCTAACGCAATCTTTCATAGCACAGTCATCCCCAGACATCAGAAAGAAGATTCAAAAACAGCCAGGATTTTTAGGAAAGACTTTGAATGAACTTTTGGCTTTAGCTGATCAGGTGTTTATTGCAAGAGAGCAAGTAGAAGAGGAGAGAAAAGACAAGAAGAGGAAGGAAGGATACAGAGTTTTGTTGAGCATGATGGATGAGAGGTCAGGAAGAGGAGGAAGAGGCCACAGTCGTGGGAGAGGCCTAGCAAGAGGAAGAGGAGATGGACAGTTTAGTTTGGGGCGAAATCAGTGCGCCCGCTGTAGAAAAGAAGGTCACTGGAAAAAAGACTGTGTAGAAGAAATGTCAGAGGAAAAGGATGCAAGTACAAGAGGCAGAGGTGCTGGTCGTTCGAGAGGGTCCGGGAGAGGAAGAGCCAGAGGAAGTTATAGGCCTTATGATAGAACTGTTGTAGCTGCTGCTGTACAAGAGGAAGAATGGGAGGATGAGGAAGAAGATGAATTTTGAAATTTTGGCAAAGCTTTTCTGTTGCTGAACCCAGAGGAGCCGTTGGTCGCCATTGATGTAGCGGGTCAGCGTATAAAGTTCCTAATAGATACAGGAGCGGATAAGTCTGTAGTAAACAAAAAAATAGCTCCCCTTAGCAATCAGCAAATCAAGGTTATTGGTGTGACAGGCAAACCACAGAAGTGCCCATTGTTACAGAAGAGACGTTGCAACATTGCAGGGAGAGAAGTGATACATCAGTTACTGTATATCCCAGATTGTCCCATACCATTGCTTGGGAGAGATATGTTGGCCAAGATAAAAGCTAGATTAGAGTTCTTGGAAACAGGCCAGCTAGAACTCACTGTTCCTGGGAGCGAGGAGTATCGTTTGTTCAGAGTTAAGGAGGTCAGGAAGATAGAAACAAAATGGCCCTGGGAGCAAACTCCCAGGGTTTGGGCAGAAGATAACAATCCTGGGATGGCCAAATATGTTGCTCCTGTGGTGATACAGATAAGACCTGGATGCCTTCCCGTGAGAAAGTCCCAATATCCTATCAGTAGAGACGCAGTAGAAGGGATACAAGAACAGTTACATAGACTGCTACGTCATGAGATCATAATGTATTGCGAATCTTCCTGGAATTCGCCCCTCCTTCCTGTCCGTAAGCCAGCAGGAGGGTTTCGAGTTGTCCAGGATCTTGGAGCTGTCAATCAAGCTACAGTTCCTTTAACATCTGTTGTGCCAAATCCATATATTATGATGAGTTTAATTATGTGCACCACGTGATACAAGGACTGAGCAAATTGTTGGGTATCACGTGGAAACTACACTGCTCTTATAGGCCGCAATCATCTGCGAGGGCAGAAAGGGTAAACAGAACATTGAAAATTGTTTGGCAAAGATTTGTCAAGAGACTAAGTTAAATTGGAGGCTTGCGTTGCCTTTGGCCCTCCTGAGGGTCAGATGCACGCCTCACAAGAAGACAGGGCTTTCCCCTTTTGAAAGACTCTATGGACGGCCCCCTTTGAACCTAAAGACCATCACTGGACTATCTTCAGACAGTCATGTGTTAGGCCACCAACAGACCTTACAGCAAGTTCAGATGTTAGGGAGACAGCTAGAGAAATTGAGTCAATACACTGCAGATTTGCATTGGCCCCTCCCTACCACCTCTCTTCACTTGTTTTCCATAGGTGAGGACGTGCTGGTGAAGGAGTGGAACGTGCAACCGTTGGAGCCTCGATGGCGTGGTCCTTACACCGTGCTGTTGAGCACACCAACTGCCGTCAAAGTGGAAGGAATCCGGCCGTGGATTCATTATACGAGAGTGAAGAAGGCGCCGACTGTTTGGGAATCTGCCGTGGATCCGGACGATCCATTAAAACTGAGGATTTACAAAAATCAACAACACCCTGGTTAGGGGGTGACCAGGCCACAGAAGAGTCGTCAGAGACCAACGTTCTTCAGCCAAGCAATAGTGGTCCAACGAAAGGTAAATGGACAGAGTCAGGAGCTTGCTTTCTGGGATGGTGGTTTAGTATCCTAATGGGACAGAGTTACAGGAATTAACCACCTGAGAGAGTGAGACGCACCACGCTTGGGTGCATGGCTCTGATATTGACATTGTACATAACCGGGACACATGGAGGGTGGGACCAAAACCTATTTCATAAACTTGTTACCAACATGTCCCATGAGCTTAGTCTGAACGACTGCTGGGTTTGCTCACATGGGCCCTCAAGTCATAGACAGGGGTGGCCAATTGTGACAAGTGCTGTGTTAACGTTGCAAGGTTGGAATGACATCAAGGGTAAACCAGCACTCATAGAAAGGAACACAGATGAGGCCCAGTTTATGCTCACGCACCGTTCCCCAGCCTTGGAGGCACCACTGTGCTTTAGGTGGAGGAATGATGGGACAATATATGAAACAGGTAGTCAGAAGTATGGAAGATATGAGCTCTTCAGACGAATTGAGCTAGGGTCCTATCCCGCGTGCAATCATACTATTTCTATTCATGACAGATACAGACCACACTGTGGTCAAAAGAGGAAAGGCATTTGGACTTGGGGTTGGGAAGAGTCAATGTGCACTCACATATTGTATGGGAACCATCAACAGGATGCTATTGTCAACTTAGTACAGAATCTGCCAGCCAGCCGCACAGGTGAGCGTGCCACAAATCTCCCCAAAGGGATTTTGTGGGTCTGTGGGAGCTGGTCCAGACCAGTTCTACCTGAAAGCGCCCCACTGTCGCAAAAGTTTTCCTGCGCCGCTGCTTGGCTTGGCGCTTTCTCAATATCTTGGCAATATTTACTTCCTGGTTTTCGACTCATGAGCTGCGCTCCTTTGGATTTACAAGTGCCTCATTTGAGGACTAATACACTAACTGTTTTCCATCTGGACATTCCACTCTGGACTTTATCCAAATGCTGGGACAGTGAGTACCATGTACACTGTGTGGAATTTTTGTGATGCTGCTCTTGTGTTTTACTGATAGATGTGTTGAATGAAGTATTTGTGTAGAACGTATATTGTGTAGAACGTATATTGTGTAGAATGCTTTGTGTAGAACACCTCCTGTTAGACTTTTATATTTGAAAAAATATCTTCTATATATATTATACTGATAAAAAAAATTGATATTATAGTTCATTGTTGAGTACATTCTAATAGACTTCATGCGCTTTAGATCCTGGCAGGGGAGGAGCAGACTCAAGGCTTGATTCGCGTTAGTTCTTGGCAAGGAAAGAGGTGCGTCCATCTCCTTCCCTGCCAAGAACTAACGCGACTCAAGGCGCCCGCCTCAGCTGGCGAGAGGAAAAAGGAGGGTGCTGCTGCCCTCCAGTCTCCTCTCGCAAGTTGAGAACTGAGGAGGGAAAAAACCCCCTAATAACGTGACCTTTACAATAAATGGCGATCTTTGGTTCGGTTTTGAAACTTCACTTCCGGGTTGGAGGCCGAGGGTCGGTATAAGGTCAAAATAATTTCAAATACAAATTATTAACGGATTTCAAAGTATTTAAATTGGAGATATCCACCCCTAGTGGATGGGGCTAAGGAAGGGGTTAGGAACCTTTTGACTCGGAGAGCCATAAAAGCAAAATATTTGGAAATTTATTTCAGTGAGAGCCATATAATATATTTTATGACTGAATTCAACTAAATGTTTGTAAGACGTATCGGGGGTGTCAGAGGGGTCGGCTTATATAAGCCGTACCCCGAAAGTAAGACGTACCGCGGGTGGCATGGCGTGGCTTCCTGGCTGGGCGACGAGAGGCTCCCAGAGGGGCTCAAAAGGGCCCGAATCGTCCTCCTCTTCCTTCCAGCGGCGCCTTCCATCCTCCTCCTCTTCCTCCCAGCGGCGCCTTTTCCCTCTCGCTGGTTCCGCCCCTCCCTTCAGTGAAGGGAGGAGGGGCGGAGCCGCCGCCGGCGAGAGGGAAGAAAGCGCCGGCGGAAGTCCCGCCCGCACGGCGACTCAGGCGTCTTTCCCCGCCGCCGCCCCGCTCGCCCGCGCTCCAAACACGAGCGGGGCGGCGGCGAAAAGCGCCTGAGTCGCCCTGGGGGCGGGACTTCCGCCAGCGCCTTCTCCCTCTCGCCGGATCCGCCCCCCCTCCCTTCACTGAAGGGAGGAGGGGCGGAGCCGCCGCCGGCGAGAGGGAAGAAAGCGCCGGCGGAAGTACCGCCCGCACGGCAACTCAGGTGCTATTCGCCGCCGCCCCGCTCGTGTTTGGAGCGCGGGCGAGCGGGGCGGCGGCGGGGAAAGACGCCTGAGTCGCCGTGCGGGCGGGACTTCCGCCGGCGCTTTCTTCCCTCTCGCCGGCGGCGGCTCCGCCCCTCCTCCCTTCACTGAAGGGAGGGGGCGGAACCGGCGAGAGGGAAAGGCGCCGCTGGGAGGAAGAGGAGGAGGATGGAAGGCGCCGCTGGAAGGAAGAGGAGGACGATTCCGGGCCCCTTTTGAGCCCCTCTGGGAGCCTCTCGTCGCCCAGCCAGGAAGCCACGCCATGCCGCCCGCGGTACGTCTTACTTTCGGGGTACGGCTTATATAAGCCGACCCCTCTGACACCCCCGATACGTCTTACAATCGAGGGTGTCATACTTTCGGGGAAACACGGTACTTCATAAATAATGTTGCTACTCTTATAAATTCTAATGCAAATATCTAATATGCATTGTTACAAATTGAACATAATTAAAGCATAGTGATTAATCACAAAAACAATATGTTTGGGGGGGGGGGGTAGGGGCAACGGATGATGGGATTTGAAGTACCTTTGACCAATTCAGCTCTGACTTCCACAGCCAAGACCCCATGAATGACAGACCTGGACCAAACTTGGCACACAGAAACCCCATGACCAACAGAAAATACTGGAGGGGTTTGGGAGGAATTGACAGTGATTTAGGGGAAATGTAGTTCACCTACATTTGGAGAGCACTCTGAACCCAAACAACCCTAGATCTGGACCAAATTTGGCACAAATACTCAATATACCCAAATTTGAATACTGGGGGGGTTGATTTTGTCATTTGGGAGTTGCAGCTGCTGGGATTTATAGTTCACCTACAATCAAAGAGCATTCTGAACTCCCAACAGCAATTGAATTGAACTAAACTTGAGCAATAGAGAATACTGGACCTTGGAAAGTGGGAGCTGCTTACATTTTCCTTCATGCCATGGCCATCTCCCAGGAGGCACCTGCAAACACCGCAGCGACTCGGGGGGCATTTGCAGACGCGGAAGCTATCCTTCTCCACTGGCCCAACTGGCAGACACACACTCGCAAGCACGCGACTGTCTCAGCCTGCCAGTTGGAATCCCTGGGCAGGCGTTGCCTGGAAACCGCAATGCCCGCCCCCTTCTTCTCCTCAACTCTGCCCACGGCGCAGTCCCTTTTTGCCCCTTTCTCCCAAGGGACCCGTTGGATTGGAAGGGGTGATACAGGACTGTGCTGTGGGCAGAGTTGAGGAGGGGAAGGGGGTGCCCACTGCGGTTTCCAACTGGCAGGCGCACACTCGCACACTTGCGAGTTGGAATCCCGCCCCCGCCCCTTATTAATTATAAAATAAATTGCAAAGGCACCTTTCCCCATCCCTCATGTTGCTGTGTTTCAGATTTAAACATGATTTCATAGAATCATAGAGTTGGAAGAGACCTCATGGGCCATCCAGTCCAACCCCTGCCAAGAAGCAGGAAAATCACATTCAAACATCCCTGACAGATGGCCATTCAGTCTCTGTTTAAAATCATCCAAATAAGGTGCCTCCACCACAGTCCTGGGCAGAGAGTTCCACTGCTTTGTATTGCTTCCCCCCTTTTAATTATATTTAATTATATTTTTAACATCAATTAAAATACAATTATACAGTAATAATAATAAAATAAAAGAATAAAAGAGAGGAAGGAAGGAAGATGGATGGAGGAAGGGAATAAATGGGGGAGGGATATAAATAAATAGCATAATATTTGAACTGGATTATCCAAATCCACACTGCCATATAATCTGGTTCAAAGCAGATAACATGGGATTTTATTCAGCTGTGTGGATATGGCCTCAGATAACCCAGGCCCTTCCACACAGCCATATATCCCTGAATATTAAGGCAGAAAATCCCACAATATCTGCTTTGAACTGGATTATCCAAATCCACACTGCCATATAATCTGGTTCAAAGCAGATAACATGGGATTTTATTCAGCTGTGTAGATATGGCCTAAGATAACCCAGGCCCTTCCACACAGCCATATATCCCTGAATATTAAGGCAGAAAATCCCACATTATCTGCTTTGAACTGTGTTATCTGTGTCCACACTCAGATAATGTGGGATTTTCTGCCTTGATATTCTGGGACATAGGGCTGTGTGGGAGGGCCTTAGGTCTCTACCTGAGGGGCCCCATAAGTAAGAGACAACGTAAAAATACACTGCCATATTTTATTGTTATTTATATTTCAAATAATAATAATATTCTAGTTTTCACCAAAGTAAAATCGAGCCCCAACTTTGGTGAAGAGCTGTTGTGAGACTCAAAGAATCCCAGATTTGGAAGAGACCCCAAGGGCCATTCAGTCCAACCCCCTTCTGTTACCCATCAAAGCCCTCCCGACAGATGACCATCCAGCCAGCCTCAATTTAAAGACCTCCAGAGAAGGGGGCTCCACCAGTTCTGAGACAGCATATTACAACTTATTGATGTTGTTGTTGAGGCTTTGCTCTCTCAGTCCCCCAGAGGAAAGCGCGGAGCTCTTTCCTGTCTCAAACGGAGGCCCAGGCGACCTGGAAGCAAAGCTCTGCCTCACCCACACGCCCACCTCCTCTCCTCTTGCAAAGTTTCCTGGGCTCAAAGGAGGCTCTTCTCGGCCTCTCTCTCTCTCTCTCTCTCTCTCTCTCTCTCTCTCTCTCTCTCTGTGGCTCCCCTTCCCTCCAACTTGGCGCTGAGTTCAAGGAGGGAGGGGGGGCAGGGAGGGAGAAAGGGACGGAGCCGGCGGTTGTGCATTGGGTTTGAGAAGGAAAGAGAAGAAGGGAGTGATTGTGAGAGAGGGAGAGAAGAGGGAAAGAGAAGGAGGGGGGATTGAGAGAGAGAGAGAGAGGGAGAAACAGAATGAGAAGGAAAAAGAAGGGAGTGATTGTGAGAGAGGTAGGGAGAGAGGGAAAGAGAAAGAAGGGGTTGTGAGGAGGGAAGGAGAAGGATGGCGAGCGAGGGGGAACCCAGGCGGGTTGCTGAGGTGAAGTCCACGTGGGAGGCAAGAGCAGCTGGCAGGGAGGTGGGCGGGCGGGCTTGGCTTCTTCCTACCTGTTCCATGGCGCTGGGGCAGGCGGCGAGGAGGGCTAGGGTGGGGTTGAGGGCCAGCCCACCTAGGGTGCTGGCATTGGGGACCTCCAGCCAGGCCCATCAAGGGAGGATTCAGGAGGCAGCTGCTCCAGTCGCTTCATCTGCGCCGTGCTCAGCAGCTCCGGCAGCGCCATGGAGGCAGAGGCCCCGAGCTCAACTGGAGGCTGGCTCAACTTGGGAATTTTCGGCGGGGCTGGGTGACATCAGGCGTGGCGCCGGCCTGACGTCACCCAGCCCCGCCAAAAAGGGGCGGGCAGCACAGGACGCCGTCCATGCGCGGCAGCGGCGAGGCGCCCTGCCGCGCATGTCCCCGAGTGGCCCCGCCCCTGATTGGCCCCACCCCCCTGAGTGGCCCCACCCCCCGAGTGCCCCCCTGAGTGCCCCCCCTGAATTTTTTCAACAAAAATTCCCCCCCATTTTTTTAAAAAATTATTTCTTCCAGGAGGGTAGGGGGCCGCGTCCAAGGGGCTGACGGGCCGTGTATGGTCCGCGGGACGCCTGTTGGACAGGCCTGCTATAGACCAAGCTGTCAATGAGACAATTAGTCACATATCACTTCTGAATTCTGGGCAGGTTACATGTCATAGATTACATTGAGTCTCGTATACATGCAATACCCACGAGAGAGAGTGTGTTCTGAAGCAGATCAGGAAATTAGTCTGCCCCACTCAAAACAATGAAAATCCTGGCAGTAATGAAAATCCGGGCAATATTAATTTCTGATATTTGCGGTCAACTATTCTGAGAGAGCCTTTAGCTAATGATAATGTGGCTGTCTATATCAAAAGTGTCCCTTGCTTAATTTAATAATACTGAATTTTACTTCATTTTTAACTATGCAAGAGCTAGTTCATGTGTAGTATTTTAAGGGTGCATCTCGCCATTGATTTGTGTAGCATTTTAATGGTTTATGTTGTATTTTAATGGTGTATTTTGTATTGTATTTAATAATCTGGTTTTAATGTATTTATTTGTTTGTCCAGTATGTGAATGACCTATGGTCTAATATTTAAACACATTAATATTACACTCAAAACATTGTATTTGAATAATAATCTTTGTCTTGTGTGGAGGACAACACTATTTCTTGCCGGTACTGCAGGGCTGGACCTAGGTAATTTTAAATGGTAAGCGAACAGTATTTTGGTGCCCCCCAACCAATATCACACACACACACACATATATAGAGAGAGATGGGGTGCATAGACAAAATTTTGCTATATGGAGCCGAATTATGGGGACCTTTTAAAATGCCCATGTTTGATCAGAACCAAACACATTTTTAAGACAGGTGTTGGGAGTTAATAAAAGCACGCCAGCAGCAGCAGTCAGAGTTGAGACGGAGATGCACCGAATAAAAGGCCTTGCTTTGGCCAGAGCCTTTAACTACGGTAGCAAAATCAAAAACCTTGAAGTTCACAGACTCCCCTGTTGCTGTCTAGAAGAACAACTTAAAACACTGCCCAATCTACTTGGGCAAATAAATTAATCCACTTACTAAAATCATGTGGGCTACCCCCAGACTCTTTGAGCAATAATACCATCAAAGTTAGAGCAGAGGTGAAACAGAGAATTTTAGACATTCAAGCCCAAGAGGACCTTGCGTGCCTCGCTTGTGCAGGCTCTTTGAAATGGCTAGCGGCACTGAATCCCATCTACAGTCGTGCCCCTTATCTGACGGCCAATCTACCAAGACACCTAAGAGTGGCTCTGACAAGGGCAAGGTTTGAACTGAATGAATCAATGGTTAGATATGGTAGCTACAAATCCATCACTTACACAGAGAGAACATGTGTCTGTGGGGCACAGGAGGTGGAAGATCTAAATCATAGCCTCCACCAATGTGTAATATATGAAAAAGAAAGAAAATTTCTACTTGAAGTTTTCTTACTCAATAAATCACACTGGACTCCAACTAATATATTCCTCCTCTCTAATCCCAACCAGTTATTAATTACCAAAGTAGCAACATTCTTTTACAAAGCTAGTAAAAGTAGGCAATGATATATTGCCTCAATTGGGATTGAATGCAGAGGGGATGAGGATACATGAGCAACAAATAAATATAGGCTATGAATTTTGATGAAAAGTAAGCAGAAAGGCAGAGGTGCCAGGAGAATATTTGTTATTTTATTACAGAATGGTTGTTTAATGCACATTACGGAACCACTGTCCAACGCTTGATACATGTATTTCTTTTGCATGGTTTGTTCTGCTTGATATGGTCTTGTGGCTAATGCAATAAACTATACTACTACTACTACTGGCTGTTTGGAATTGTGGGAGCTGAAGTCCAAAACACATGGAGGGCTGAAGTTGGCCCATGCCCCATATATATAGGAAGGGAAATGTCTATATCTATATCTATTTCCCTTCCTTCCTTTTTCAGCCCTATATCCCAGAATATCAAGGCAGAAAATCCCACATTATCTGAGTGTGGACTCAGATATTCAAAGCAGATATTGTGGGATATATGGCTGTGTGGAAGGACCCTAACCCTTTCCCCTCCCCTCTTCCTATTCTTCGAGTGGGTCTGTATATTCCCCATCCTTCCATCCTCCTCACCCTTTTCCTTGCCCCCTTCCTATTCTCTTTCCCCTTCTTACCTTCCCCTTCCTCCCTTCTCACCCTTTTCCCTCCGCTCTTCCTATTCTCTTTTTGTGTGTATATATCTATGTATGTGTGTATCAGGTCTAGGCTAATTTCGGCCCTTCTTCCAAGTGTTTTAGTCTTCAACTCCCACAATTCCTAACAGCCAGAATTGTGGGAATTGAAGTCCAAAAAACCTGGAACCGGCCCTGCGGTACTGTTACCTACTTGAATGTATTCTTTAAGATCCAGTCATACTTCTCAGGACTTGGAAAATTTGTTTTAAATAGTCATTGTTCCCATTGCTCATTACAGCAGTTAAAGATTGAGTGGCTGCAATTACTCATTCCAAGTTTTAAAAATATCTTGTTGAATTAACCTGGTCGCATTTTGATAGTTTTCATTATTTTTTTCCATATGTAAAAGAAAATAGGGGTAAAACTTGCAAACATGTTGCAATGGCAAGGCTCTCATGGAATGTCCTGCTAGATTTCAAAATGAGGATGATGCATCCATCAGTGTAGTGTACAGAATAGAGAAAAAACACATACACTTCGGAACTGCTCTTAATTTTTTTCTTCTTGTCACCTTTACTATGAACTTACACATTGCATACTTCATGAAATTATTTGTTTCACTGTATAACTGGAAAATTACAGTATTCAAAATTACATGACACTACATTTAACTACAAGAATAATTAAAAGTAGACTGTCGAAGATTCACTCAAAAGGTTGCCAAATCTCTTTCTGGCTATTAGGAATGTGCAAATGTTGTATTCTCATTCTCCCGTCCAAGTTTGCTAGTTCCAACACCAGTGCCTTTGCTTATGGCAATCGGGCCAAAGATAAAGGATTGGTTTTTAAAACACTTTATGTTCTCTTGACTTTAGCAAAGTTGCTTAATGCTTATACTGAAAAATAAACTGACCTTGGGAGGCATCCGAACATTACAGAATCTTAACAAAAATGATTGGTTTCAATTCTTAAATCCATCCCCCCAATACACACACACACACACCTTTCCTCCATGTTTCTAATATCAATTCGTATACACAAATCTAACAAATTTGATCTGAAAAATGAATTTAAAAAGGAACATTTGCACACCCCTACTGGCTACTCATTTGCTTTCATGGATGTGCTGTTTATACTTCTCTCCTTTCCACATTGCTTGTCTACTTCTCCTCTGACACTGGCTGAAGCTCAGGAGGTCTTTCTCTGCTTCTAGCCACAGTGAATCTATTCATGTGGATGGCCTCTTCATACACTGGTGGTGTCTCTGTTCCAGCAGGTTGAGATCTTGCTTGCCCAGCACTTTGGGCATGAGCTACTGCTAGTATTCTCATAGCAGCAGGGCCAAGCACTGAATGGAGGGCTGAAAATGGAGAGAAAACATCAGAAGCATTAAAGACAGCATTTTGACCCACAAAGAGCAATAACAATCAAGGAGGAGGGCTTTTTCAATATTTGGATTGTTTTAAACTGCACAGTCTATCCATCACCCAGACCGTACAAATATACAAGACTGCTCAACAAGGTTTGTAAAAACCGCCAATATGCTTGTAAGTAAATGGCAAACAAAACACATTAAAAAGTCTAAAATAGCCAACAAAATTCAACCCAAGATGTAAAATAATAACTTCATAGTGTTTGACAAACAAAACTACTTTCAGATACCTGTTAAATGTTCTTAAGCTACTGTGAGAGGATAGCTTCTATAGGTGTATCTACACTGTAAAATTACTGCCATTTGAAACCACTTTAAATGCAGCTTGCCGGCACTCTTTCTGTGCCAAAGAGTGCTGGTGCCTCACCAAACTACAACTCACATAATGCTACAGCATTGAGCCATAGTCATAAATGGTGTCAAATTGTATTAATTATACAGTGTTGATGCATTCTATGTCACTGTGTTAATGAATCACTCTCTGGTCTTATTCTTGGCTTCAATGACCTTCTGTACAGCTATATAATGTGACTCCTAGCCACAGGGAGACTATAGCAGACTGCCTTCTGTCAGAAACATTTTATTGTGGAAGGCAGAGTAGCAAATGCCTCCCAACTATGTCAATATGTATGGTGTCCAAAGATTATTTTGACCAGATTATATTTATTTATTTATTACTTCGATTTTATATACCGCTACATCCCAACAGGCTCAGGGTGGTTTACATAAGGCAACATTATTGGCTGAATAGGATTGGTCTGGATGGCTCTTGGGGTCTCTTCCAACTCTATGATTATATGAAAGGAAGTTCTTGTTGGTAAGTTTTCAAGTTGGCCATCCATCACTACCTCTCCCTTCCAGAGTTAGTTCTACCCTCCTGTTTGAGTCTCTGGGTTGAACACAGTTATGTCACTCACAAGTGATGGTGCTTTGAAGGGTGCTGCTGTCTCGATCAAATGCAATGACTGTGACCTCATATGGTGGGTGATTTGTTTCTTCTCTTGTATGGTAGCACTTAAGACAACAACAACGTACACAGAGGCAGACTATGCCACAGAAGAGGAAAAGTCCACAAATTGCAATGACAAGCCTGGAAAGTAAGAAGATTGAAGCAGACCTGCCACTATGAAGGCACAGTAAAAGTGTCAGTATAAAACCTGAGTTATGCAAATATGTTCTACAGATATATAATTTCACTTCATCTCTTTCCTTTTTGAGGAAATTCCCATTTTACGTGAATGTCTAAAATGATTTCAGGACTCAATAGTTCCTGCACCATCTGTCTCCCCCCCCCCCACATATTACTGATATATATTAGTTCCACACTACAAAGAAGCACCCTTGATATCAGCGTGCATAATGTTGCATGATGAATATTTCTGTGTAGTGTTTTACTGATATTTGTAACTTTATGTAACAAAATTTGAAAGAAAAGTCTGTTCCTGGTTTGAAAGTATTATTTCCTGTTTAATTGTGCAGTACTTACTTTGAAAGTAGTTGTTATACTCTTGAAGCTTCATTTTTGTGACCACCATGAACTATCTTGAATTGGTTGAGACTCTTTGAGATATTTATTGAAAAACTATAGCAAAATGTGCTACAGCATGTCCCAAGTTTTTGTAGTTTCCCCATGTGTTATGGTAGAACCAATTAGGAAATTACATTTATAATCCAGGAACAAAAAAATATGTTACTAAGTGTAATTGAGGAGAGAAAAACTATGAAAGAGCCAAAAGAACTCTGGCATGTGATGAAGAAAATTTGGAATCAAAGAAGCAAGGAATATCTATGACATGTTTTGACTTCAGCACAAGGCCTCACTTATTTTGACCTCCAAAAAGAAGGGAGCCAAGCTGTAGCCAAATTTATAACTCTAATTACTACATTACCTATAATTAGATAAAGTCCATGGGAGTGTATTATTGACTCATTAATCCCCCCACACACACACAGTAATTAATCAGTACCATGTCTTAAGAGTTCATCTGAAATTTCATCATCTCAGATACAATGACAGATTTAAGGGAACATGATCATTTTGTGCCCATTTTATGTGTGCCCACCCCATCCCTACCAAAACAAGTATCACAAATGGAAGCTATACATTCAGATGTTCACCCTATCCAACTTACCAGATGTACCAGAGCTGCACCCATTCTGTGTCTGCACAGCTTCAAGTGTGATAGAAAGTTGAAAAAATATTATTATCAGAAATAAATGACTCATATTCAAATATGAGATTGCACGATTTTTCTTCACTCTAGACTTGACAAGTCACCAAATTTGTTTAGATTGGCTTTACATTTGGATAGATGTTAAAAGTCCTGTAAATGTTATACATTTTATTTCATGACTTCTAACCTTTTGTTTTAGCAAAATGAAAAACAATGAACTGTTCCCAAAGTGATTCATATACAAAACCTATCACGGTAGCATCAAATATATGGCAACATAACTGTGGTGGCTGCAATGATTTCAGGGGCCCAATACTCATTTTCAAGGCAAATTGAAGTTCCATCAAAATGAATCATGCTGCTGTCACCAAGTAATACATGGCTGACATACGTGGTTCAAAGGAAATGAAAAGAAGTTATGATGGAAATTTTGAAAATAGGAAGAATTTCTCTCAAATTCATAGGTTTCAAATAACATTAATATATAATATAACAAATAAATACCAGGTAGATGAAATGTTGGTGTTATGACAACCCCAGGAAAAAATGTTACTGCTCAGATATGGGGATGGGAGTAGAATGAAGATTCTAACAAAATCCAGAAGCCCTACATGTTTCCAAACATAGAACAACCCTGGCAACCCTTTTTTTTACTTATGTAGGCAATAAGTAAAAAAAGATGGTTGTGTTTCTCTTTCCTACTGGTTCTCACTGACTGCACATTGGAAATGTAATGCAGTGTTATGGGATGGTATCCCCTTAAAAAATTCTAGAAATTAGAGCTGGCAAGAAGAATCCATGTACCCAATCTTTGGAGAAGATCTCACACTCAACTGCTCATTGAAAAATATTTTTTGAAATTTTCAGTCCATTCTACATGCCGAGTTACTGAGCCAATTGACAAAAGGGCATTCCCCCTTCCTCAAATGTCCCAAAATCAGAGGTAAAATTTCATTCATATATATTTACAATCTTCTTTTGTATTTATAACATTTTATGTGTGTGTACACACACATACACAAATATATATACTCACTTGTCAGCATTTGTACAGATCTTCTGCATTTGCATGCAAGGAACCTTTGAAGAGAAAAGAGTCAAGGTGTGGAGAGGTTGCACTGATTTTTATTTCCAACTTTATTCTCACCACTTCCTCCACTATCAAATCTTTGCCATTCTCTTTTTTAAATGGATCTACAGTATTAACATTGTTTTCACACCACCATCACAAAGTAGCCTTTCCTCTCTTTCCTCTTCATAAGGGGGATATTCTTTGTATAGTCTATATTATACACCTGAATTCGTCTTGCAATCCTCATTTCTTTCTGGCTTTCCACTAGGTTAAACTACAGAAGTGGGAATTCGGTATGGCTTACCTGAGATAAGAATGTCAAAGCAGAAATAGACACAACTCTGGTATACTTTCCCATTAGCAGATATGTTGCTTCTGTTTTCTAAAGCTCAAACCTCCTTCCTACTGCATGTCTCCAAGCATGGCATTCAAGTAAGAATAAAAGAAAGAGGCGTTGTCTCAGGATGCCCTGAAGGACAGTTTTTCTTCACTCTTGTTTTATTGCCATTCCACATACTTTCTCTGTATCTCGAATGAGCTCTCTTTTGTTTTTCAATTCATGTGTTCCCAAAAGTGATCAATTAGACTTTCTCTTGTAATACAGACTTTTACAAGAGGTATAAATGCTGTTTTCCTCTTATTTACCATATAAACTATTTAGTTGGAAAAAGATTGAAAAGCCAGGATTCTATCTCTCTCTTGTTTCGTATTACTTTTCTCTTTGTTCGTACTTTAGATGAAGTTCTCAGTGAACCTTGTTCTTGTTTTCTCCTGCAGCTTTTGATAAACTCTTCCAGGAACAGGTGATGGTATTTCCAGAATAACTCAAAATTATTTCTCATTGTTTCAATAAACACATGGGCTTACCTTGCTCTGAAGGGTCTTCTAAATGATAACTTCTTTTCAATTGATCTACATTCAACTATTGGCGCCTATCTAGCTTACTACCCTTCTCTCTTTAAAGGGGGTTGATTTTATGCTTCCAGATTAAGGTATTTTCCCTCAAGGTGTTAAACTAAGCATTCTCCACTAACAACCTGTTTTTCCCCTCTTGTACAATCATCCTGAATTGCTACTGCATTCCTCCCCTATCCTATATGCGTGTGTGTGTGTGTGTGTGTGTATATATATATATATATATATATATATATATATATATGTTGAATACATAGGCATTCCCACAATTCTGTAAGGGAAAAAACATTTCACAGTAACCAGTAAGTCAACTTTTAGCCACACGAGAAACATAAAATGAGTTTTGGGGCTTAACAATCCTTTGGTTCATGTTTCTAAAAGGCCAGGCAGTTTTCAATCTAAAAGGGCATGTTATCCTTAGTACAACCATGTGTCTCAACAATTAAGCTGGTGAATCATTACTTTGCTATAGCTTTTAGAGGCAGAGAGCAGAACAAATGGATTCTTGAAAATAGCACACAAAGGTAACCAGAGATCAAGCTTTTTTTTTAAAAAAAAAACCTGCCCCTCTCAGATGTTAACATGCCACTGAAAACTACATGCTGATGAAGTCAAAGTCAAAGCACTTTCTGAACCCCAAAATATTATCTGGTGTGAACTATCTTGACATGTAATATTTTGGTAGACAAACTAAACACCATATTGTTACACATGCTTCATTTTATGCACTGTGATAGGTCCCACTGCATTTATGCAGGTTTGATTCACTTGGGAAAGTCATCTTAGTTGTTGTCTGCCTTCAAGTTTGTTCCAACTTAGAATGTTTCCAGACAGGACTAAAACCCGGCGCAGTGTGGTGCCAGTTTAAGTCCCCACTGCACCCCAAAAACCAGGCTTTCCCAGGTGTGTGGAGGCTACATACCACCCTGATAACAATTGGGATGGCATGCAGACATCCCAAAGCCCCCCCAAATGCCCCCTCCCCCAAATTAAAGAAAACTTACATGCCCACCATTATGTTCCTCCTCACATCAGGGCATAAAGAAATGGGGTGGGGATGGGGAGGCAAGGAGCAAAATCCCTCCTGGTGCGAGGAGGAATATAATGGTGGCCAGGTAAGTTTTATTTTTAGGGGTAAACGTGGGGCTGGGGGGAAGGATTGGGTGCCATCCTGGACCTTTGTACTTCAGGAGCCCCAAAGATTCAGGTTGGGAATGAGGACTTACCCCCAGGTAGTCACCCAATTAGGCCTGGGCCTTTCAGGAAGATAACAGTGACCTAGCAGTAACTTATCAGTCTGTTGTCAGTATTCCTCTCTAATTGTGCTGCTCAGAAGATTAGGGAGTGAAAGAGATGCATCTCCGTCTACACTGCCATCTTTCACAAAAGTCAGAAAGTTTATTTATGCTTCACTTCAGCCCAGGTATATTTATTTATTTTATTTATTTACCATATTTATATACCGCCCTTCTCAACATGAAGGCGACTCAGAGCGGTTTACATTTGGCACAATTTGATGCCCTCATCAACATAAAAAACTTTAAAAGTTCACATATAAAATATAAACAAATATACATTCAATAAAAACAATAAAACATATATCCTCAGTGTCTCCTTAATTATTCAATCACATCATCCAGTCGTTCAGTGGGTCTGTCTGTGCCTGTTACATTGCATTTGCAAATGCTTGCTCGAAAAGCAAAGTTTTAACTATTTCGCGAAATGTTAAGAGGGAGGGGGCTGATCTAATATCCCCGGGAAGGGCATGCCACAGCCGAGGGGCCAGCACTGAGAAGGCCCTGTCTCTTGTTCCCTCCAAACGCATCTGTGAAAAAGGCGGGACCGAGAGCAGGGCCTCTTCAGAAAATCTTAACGTCTGTTACACCCCAGCCTGGTCCCCAACCTGATTCCTTAGCCAAACCAAACCAAGGCCATGTTGTTTCTGAACTATCAGCTAGGCCAGAAAAGCAGCTTATGCAGGAGCTCCAGTTCAATCATTGTTCAAGGTCAGGCGAGACTCAGTTCCATCCCGAGCCGATAAGCAGCGAGGGAAAAGCAGAGACGAGTTAACTCCTGTTCTCCCAGGTGCCAGAGTTAATTGGGCTTGCATACCATTCTGATGCAGGAGGCTTGAGAAAGACCAGCTGGGAAACTGTTGTGAGAACTAGTTCCAATGCACCGGTGCGTCGTAATGATCAAAGCCTCTGAGACCTATAAGAGTTGGGACTGAGAGATGTCTAGTATCTCTCGTCAACGTTTGGATTCAAGCCTTCATGAACTTTGCCTGGGCTACTGAGCCTTCCAGCCATTGAAGGCCAAGCCTTGTGCCAAGAACTTACCTGTGGATTAGCCCATTGGGGCATCAAGACTCTTCACCTTTGTTCCTGATTGCTTTTGGACTATTGCTTTGCAATACCTGGTGCTTGGAAGCATCAAAGGACTATATTTCTAATTCCTTTACTCTATCCATGTATTCTAAATAAAGCATTTAACCGTGGTTGGTCTCAAGTGGTTTACTGAGGGGTCCTTCAGGTCTACGGTACAACAACGTCCTAGATGGTTCATAAAGTGATATACGTTCGGACAAGTAAGCTGGGTGGGAACGGTTTAGGGCTTTACAGGCTAAAGTCCAACACTGAATTGTGCCCGGTAGCAGACTGGCAGCCAGTGGAACTGGCGCAACAGAGGAGTTGTATGCTCCTTGAGTACCGCTCCCGTTAGTAACCTGGCTACTGCCTGTTGGATCATTTGAAGCTTCCAAACAGTCTTCAAAAGTAACTCCACGTTGCAGTAGTCTGTACGGGATGTTACCAGAGTGTGGACCACCGTGGCCAAGTCAGGCTTCCCAAGGTACGGACACAGCTGGCGCATCAGTTTTAACTGTGTAAATGCTCCCCTGGTCACTGCTGAAACCTGGGATTCCAAGCTCAGTGATGAATCCAGGATCATACCCAGGCTGCGAAGCTGCGTCTTCAGGGGGATTGTAACCCCATCCAACACAGGCTGTAACCCAATGCCCTGTTCGGCCTTTTGACTGACCAGGAATATCGCTGTCTTGTCTGGATTAAATTTCAATTTGTTCACCCTAATCCAAACTGTCACAGCTGCCAAGCACCGGTTCAGGACCTGAATAGCATCCTTAGTAGCAGGTGGAAAGGAGTAACAGAGTTGGACATCATCTGCATACAGGTGACACTGCTCCTTGAAACTCCGGATGATCTCCCCCAACGGCTTCATGTAGATGTTAAACAACATGGGTGACAGTATCGAACTCTGAGGAACCCCACAAGACAATGGTTGTGGGGTTGAACAGATGTCTCCCAATTAGGGTTGCCACATTTTGATATAAGAATAAGGGAAAATCAATTGATGATTTTCAAGTTTTCAAGAAGGTTGGGAGTAGGGTTGCCACATGAATAAGGGACAGGTACCTAAAAACAGGATTTTTTTCAGAAAAATAAGGAAGTGTTCCTTATTTTTCTGAAAAAAATCCTGTTTTTAGGTACCTGTCCCTTATTCATGTGGCAACCCTACTCCCAACCTTCTGGGAGCGGCCCTCTAGAAAGGACCAGAGCTACTGTAAAACAGTGCCACCAAGGCCCACTTCTGCGAGGCATCCCAGAACGATACTGTGGTCAACGGTATCAAAGGCTACTGAGAGGTCCAGCAGAACCAACCAGGACACACTCCCCCTGACTTGTTCCCAGCATAGATCATCCACTAAGGCAACCGAGCCTGTCTTGGTTCCATGCCCTGGCCTAAAGCCAGACTGAGCCGGGTCCAGATAATCCATGTTTTCCAAGAATACCTGGAGTTGTGAGGCGACTACACCTTCCAGGACTTTGCCCAGAAAAGGAAGATTGGAAACAGGCCGATAGTTGACGAATCGAGTGTGGTCCACTCAATTCGTCAACAGCGGTTTTATTATAGCTTGTTTTAAGCTCGTTGGAATGTTGCCTTATAATAATAATGATAATAATAATAATCTTTATTTATACCCAACCACCATCTCCTCCCAACAGGGACTCGAGGCGGCTCACATGAGGCCAGGCCCAAACAACAATTACAATAAAATAAAATACAATAAAATAACAACCGAAACGCAAACAATATCACAGTCAAATACAAAACACAAAACATATGAATACAATGAGCAATATACACAAAACATAAGAAAGCAATAAACAAACATAATGACAGTGAGTGGGCCGCATGTACAATAAAATGATTTAAAAACTCAGGGTGAGATAAAAGGAGCAGATTATTTGCAAGGGAGAACTCATAGAGAAACAGGGTAGTAGACATACCTTCATACACCGGGAATGTGGCGCAGCTGGCTGGGTGTCAGCTGCATAAGATCTCTACTGACCAGAAGGTCATGAGTTCGAGGTCTGCCCAGGTCGGGGTGAGCTCTCAACCAATTTATGTAGCTTGTTGTTGACTTTTGCAACTCGAAAGACAGTTGTATCTGTCAAGTAGGAAATTTAGGTACCACTTTGTGAGGAGGCTAAATTTAACTGATTTACAAGTCCATAAAAATCTCCAGCAAGCATATGGGGAATGAGGAAGTACTCCATCAGTGTGGCAGATGGACGATGAAGAATGAAGGAATGTGACAGCTCCCCCTGGTGGCCAGGACCAGGAATGTTAAATTGCCTCCATGTCTGTCTATATATGTTGTATGCCAATGGCATTGAATGTTTGCCTGTATATGTGCATTGTGATCCGCCCTGAGTCCCCTGTAAATAAATAAATAAATAAATAAATACGGGGGAGGGGTACTCCTAGGACAGAAATGTTGAGGGGAGTAATAGCTTATGATTGTTTGGCTACTCTCCAAAAGCACAGCGGCAGAGCCAGGTCTTGATATTCTTTTTAAAGGTTTCTAAAGTAGGAGCTTTCCTAATCTCTCCAGGCAATGAGAGGAGAAGGCTCTTTCCCTTGTACCCACAAGGCGAGCTTGAGAAACTGGCAGGGGCGAAAGGAGGACCTCCCCTGAAGATCGAAGCATTCAGGCTGGTTCATACCTCCCTGAAGGGAGGATTAACCACCACCTTTACCCACTCGGCCAATCCAGGATGGGCAGGGGTCTAGAATGCATGTGGTCGCTCTCATCCCTCCAAGTATCTTGTCCACATCCTCACCAATTGAAAAGAATCCATCAAAATTGGACAAACAGGTGCTCGTGTTACATCTTCAGAGACTGCCGTTAATTAGGTGTCCAGGCCAGAATGGATCAAAGTGACTTTGTCCACAAAGAACCGAGCAAATGCTTCACAGCGAGCTGCCGAGTTGTCAGGGCTCCTGTCCTGAGAGGCGGAGTTTAATAGGCCTCTGATGAACAGCTCCGCCGGACGGTTCCTCGTGGATGCAATATTGGCTGCCAGAAAGGATTTCTGTGCAGCTTTTATTGCTGCAGCATATGCCCTTAAAAGGACGTCAAGACATGTTCGATTTGACTCTCTCAGATCCAAACGCCACATGCCCTCCTTGGCTTTATCGCTGCCAGCTCCTCGTTGAACCAAGGAGCTGGTTTAGCTCAGCTACTTGAGAGAGGACGTTCTAGATATGATATCACATCTAGATATGATATCATTGGCATATTTTAGGATTGCTGTCCATAGACAGATCCTAAATTCTTGTTAAAGTTAGTAAATGAAGATGTTCTAACAAGGAGGTTTAGTGTGCTTCTTTTAAAAACAGAGTTCTCATTATCCCAAAGAAGCACAAGTCCAGTTTAGTGGAAGTATCATTTTGAACAATATTACCAACACCTTGATTGATTATGATATGAATTAAGATACGTTTTCCTTAAAAGTGCACATTGGGATACTCTATAGTTTCAATAGCTTCTGTTGTACATTTAGTAGCTTCCAGAGATTTAAGAACATAAGAACATAAGAAGAGCCATGCTGAATCGGACCTCAGCCCATCTAGTCCAGCATTCTGTATCACACAGTGGCCCCCAGTTGTACACGGTGATCTCGAGCAGAAGGGAGGGCAAAACCCTAACCTGCTCCCGACCCCCCACAACCAGTACCCAGGGAAATCCTGCCTACCTCAACCACTCCGAGGTGGCACTTGAATGTCCTTTTCAGTAACTACCAATACACTTGGTATCCATGAATCTGTCTAATCCTGCCTTGAAGTTGTTCAGGCTGACAGCTGTCACAACCTCTTCTGGAAGTAAATTCCATAACCCAATGACCCTCTGGGTGAAGAAATATTTCCCTTTATTAGTCCTAATTTTCCTACCTTGGAGCTTCAGGGAGTGCCCTCTAGTCCTAGTGTTTTGTGACAAAGAAAAATATTTTCTTTATTCACCTTTTCTATCCCATGCATGATTTTATACACTTCGATCAAGTCACCTCTTAGACGGCGTCTTTCAAGGCTGAAAGGACCAAGGCGTTGCAACCTGATTTCATAAGGGAGCCGCTCCATCCCTTGGATCATTCTTGTTGCCCTTTTCTGTACCTTTTCCAGTTCCGTTATATCCTTCTTAAGGTGCGGAGACCAGAATTGTACACAGTACTCCAAATGTGGCCTTACCATAGATTTGTAGAGAGGTAATACAACATTTGCTGACCTATTTTCGATTCCCTTTCTGATCATGCCTAGCATAGAATTTGCTTTTTTCACTGCTGCTGTGCACTGGGTTGACATCTTCATTGAGCTGTCCACCAAAACCCCAAGATCCCTTTCCTGGTTTGTCTCGGAAAGCTTTGACCCCATCAATTGGTAGGTGTAGTTGGGGTTCTTTGCCCCGATGTGCATGACTTTACACTTGTTTAGGTTAAAATGCATTTGCCACTTTGTTGCCCATTCACTCAATTTCGAGAGATCTTTCTGGAGCTCTTTGCAATCAGTTTCATTTTTAACTACCCTGCACAATTTAGTGTCGTCTGCAAACTTTGCTACCTCAGAATTCACTCCTACAGCCAGATCATTAATGAATCAATTAAAAAGTAACGGACCCAAAACTGAACCTTGGGGTACGCCACTTCTAACCTCTTTCCACCCAGAGAAATGTCCGTTTATTACCACCCTTTGTTTCCTACAGTTTAGCCAGGTTCCAATCCAGGACAAGACCCATGGCTGAAGAGCTTATTTAGGAGCCTTTGGTGAGGGACTTTGTCAAAAGCCTTTTGAAAGTCAAGGTAAACAATATTAATTGGGTCCCCATTATCTATGTGTTTATTTACACCCTCAAAGAATTCTAACAAGTTAGTAAGACATGATTTGCCTTTGCAGAAACCATGTTGCTTTTCTTTCAGCAATGCCTGTTCTTCTATGTGCCTAGTAATATTTTCTTTAATAATGGTTTCCATCACTTTGCCTGGAACTGAGGTTAAACTGACTGGTCTATAATTTCCTGGATCACCTCTGGATCCTTTCTTGAAGATCGGTGTTACATTTGCCTCCCTCCAGTCCTCGGGTACAGTGCCTGATCTTAGAGAAAGGTTATATATCTTAGCTAGAAGTTCAGCAATTTCACACTTGAGTTCTGTCAGGAATGGAATCTCTATGCCTTGGGCCAGAGTAGATTCCACTCTGCCATGAGTGGGATGAGGTTCAGCTGAGTCAGAAGGATAGGACTGCAGCCATGAACTTTGCTCCACTTCTCTGCTGAGGATCACAATGGGGTTGTGAACTTTGCTCCAGTTACCAGGAGGATATGAAGTAATATCCAAGAGGACTCTGGGTGGGAAAAGGATTACTGGGTATGCTGAGTCAGGGTGGCTGATGTAATCTTTATAGGATGTTGCATAGGGAGGGGGTTGGTATTTAAGGATTGCGGTGGATGGGTTCGGGTGTCTTAGCTTTACAAGTTTGCTGTACTACAATAAATCACCATTGGAAGACGAAGGACTTTTGGCGTGTCTTTTCTGGTCGAATTGGAGTTCCTGACAAGTTCCTTAAGAACTCTGGGGTGGATGCCGTCTGGACCTGGTGATTTGTTGACATTTAGTTTAGTAAGGCATGTGAGAACATCCTCCTTGTTTATCTCTATCTGTTTTAATTCTTTTAATTCCCTCCCTGAAAAAACTGACTCAGCTGCAGGCATATGTTGTCTGTCCTCCTGTGTGAAAACGGAGGCAGAGAAGTCATTTAGCCGCTCAGCAATCTCCTTGTCTTCGCTGATTTTCCCTTTCTGACCATTGTCGTCGAGTGGCCCAACTGCTTTTCTAGTTGGGTTCCTGCTTCTGATGTACTTAAAGAAGTTTTTGTTGTTTTTTTAAATATTCTTAGCTATATGTGCCTCAAAATCTCTCTTGGCTTTCCTGACTGTTGCTTTGCATTTAGTTTGCCAGAGCTTGTGTTCCTTTTTGTTCTCCTTGGTAGGAAGAGCCTTCCATTTCTTAAATGAGTTTTTCTTCTTTCCAATCACATCTTTTACTTCATTTGTATTTAAGAGGGCACAATATCTAACACACCAGCTCCCTAAGTATTTAAGGCTCGCCATGACTAGGGCAAGATTTGAGCAGATGGAGACAATGGAGAGATACGGCAGATTTCACTCAATACCATACTCCGATAGAATTTGTATCTGTGAGGCTCCAGAAGTAGAAAATATTAGTCATATACTCTTAAACTGCCCGATATATGCAATAGACCGGGCTAAACTTCTAGGCCCGATTTTGGGAAACAAGGAACATTGGGCAGAGCAACATAAGATTAACTGGCTCCTATCCCATGCGAATCCCACCATAATAAAAAGAGTGGCCTCCTTTTTGGTGAAGGCCAAAAGGAGGAGGCAGAGATTTATTGCTTCGATTGGCACCAACTGCTGGGGCGACGAAGATCAGTAGTGGAAGTAGGATTAGCACTATAGAACTATGAAGATAGATAGGGCACATCCACTCTAAAGTGACAGTGATTAGCTTTCACACTGTCTCAAACCAATTTTAGTTACCAGATGAGGATGAATTGATCATGTGATTATCTGACTATATTATATTACATTTTATCCTACTATATTTTATTTCATTCTGTTTTATTGGTGTAATATATATTGATATGACTGATGGTCTCTCAATAAAGATTCATTCATTCATTCATTCATACTTCATTTGTAAGCCATACTGGTGTCCTTTTGGACTTTCCATGCCTCTTTCTTTTTATTGGAATGCATTTTAGTTCGGCCTGTTTTAAGGTATTTTTAAACAGTTTCCAAGCATTTTGGAGGGATTTGATTTTTTTTAACTGCTCCTTTTAGTTTGTTCTTTACAATTTTTCTCATTTTGGTGAAATTCCCTTTGTGAAAGTTTAATGTCTCCGTGTTAGTTTTCACTGACAGTTTGCTATCCAAACTTAAGTTGAAGGTTATTGTGTTATGGTCACTGGTACCTATAGGCTCAGTTACAAGGACATCTTGAATGAGATCTTGTTCATTAGTTAGCACCAAGTCCAGGATCCCCTTTCCCCTGGTTGGTTCTGTCTATTCACAGTGGAAATTACTTGATTAATAGTATTATATAAAGGTATATCAGTTGCTTCTGTTGAGAACCCTGTTCCCACTGTTTGACATCTGCCTGGCTCCTTTATTGCAAGACAGGCAGATATTATGGCTATGCTTGCCTTTACAGGAGGTAGCAAAGGGACAGAATCCTTTGAGATGCCTTCCATTTCATGCTTGTAAGAGAATGAATTTGTTTCTGCGATAATGTATTGATAGCAGAAGGACAGTTTAACCTATAGTTGCAATTTATGATGGTATGCCAGATAAGCTGTATCAGGAGTGCAATAAACAAAGTTTCGCCTTGAGGAAGATTTCTACCCTTTCTTTGTGCTTATCAGATAAGAAGACAAGGGATGGATACCTGTACAAAAATCCCAAAGGTAAACTTTGTATGCCTCTTGTAACAAGATTCCCAGAGGCTTGAGATAGTTTGATAAAATTAACTTATTTTGAATTAATATCAGTTTGAATTTCTCTACATATATTTCATCTTATCAATTAATTTTTTTAAACTTTTGATAAATAATAAGACCGTGGGTCCTGAATTAGCATGACAACAAGAAGGAGCCAGCTCTTTCCAAAGGGTCTCTCCCCTTTGGGCCAAAACTGGTTCTTGCCAATCTATAGCAAATTGGTCTCTGAGTTTTAGTCTGCCAGTGAGTTATGGGTTAAAAGGCAAACAATTTCCATTCCCAAAGAGACTATCCCTGTGGGAGTCGGAAACCCATATATGGTCAGAGCATTTTCTCTGTTACCCTTCACCTTACTGAGACCCTGCAGCAATATTTTAATCTGTGTCTATCAAACAGAGAAAAACACAGATGAGGACATTTGATCATCAACCAAAAGACAATAGAATTGCTCAGCTTGAGAACAGGAGGGTTCTTGTTGAACACTTGGACACTTGATTTACATATTTAATCCCATCAAAATGTTTTTCTGCTTTCATTGTTCTATTCATCGCCCGCCTCTTCGCCCTCATTGGCTGGAAACCGGAAGTGTACTGAGCCCCCATTGGCTAAGACGCAGCCAGCCAGCAAGATTCCATCCAATCAACGCGAAGCCAGTCTGGGGGCGGGAAGTGGGAAATTTGAATCTGTAACCTTCCTATCTGTTGGTTTTCTATAATTACGCACACTCAATTTGGGGGAACAAATTGAGTGTGCGTAATTATAGAAAACCAACAGATAGGAATTCACTGCTACACTATCGCAGCCATCATGCAGCCTAAAAAATTCCTTACCATACTCCCAGTTTATACGTTTGAAACATAACTGTACTCGTGAGGAACACTTTGCACTTGAATGTAACAAACTTAAGGCGCAATTACAGGCCAGGGGTTATCCACACGCAGTAGTAGAAAGGGCTGAAAGAAAAGCCATGTGGGGATGTCGTCACGACATCTACGCTCAAGAATGTCTGAACACCGTTCACATGTACGAACGGGGACTGACAATAGCATTTTATACAGGCATTTTCTGGAGGCCAAACATGCGCCTGGCTCCTTTAAATTTACAGCATTGGAGAAAATTAGGGCACCCCCTCATTCGAATATACATGATCTACTCATAAGGCGTGAAACATGGTGGATAATCCACCTCCAAAGTGAATATCCAATCGGTTTGAACGAGCCTCTCCCCTTATCCGCCCTACTCACCTGAATCAGCTCTGATTAAGAATGTATATATTGCATCTTGGTTCTTTTGTATATACCCTCGGGTCCACAGGAGATGTATGTGGAATCTCAGCCATGAATTGGTATGTTTGTAAATTCTCTGCGGGCTATCTTATTGGGAATGGGTTGCTGTACTATATGTCCTAAATGTATGTTATTATTTCAGAAGTAATGCCTCCTGTGTCATGCCATGTTAAAATGTTGATTGCCGCTTGAAAAAGCCTGTGAAGGGCGAAACGGCCGGGCTCGTAATTAGACCGTCGCGGCTTTTGCCATACACGCCTTCAGGAGCCGACCTGGATGTAAAAAGTGCTGCGGAATCGTCAGGTCATTTATATTGCCATCTGGGTGTGCAGACCGAGTGTGGTGAGACAGCATTCTTTGGACAATGGACTGTAATTCCTATTGAACTTTCCCTCCGGTCTCAACACAACCCCACCCTACAAGAACTTTCCGCGACTCCCAGTCTATCCCGGTGATGCACATTGGCTCCAACTGGCATGTATAGCATTGCATTATCTGCATGGACACTGTGAATTAATTGTGAAACAATAGAGTGAATATATAATGTTATAAGGAATTCTAAGCTTCCTATGTGTATTTGGTTGTTACATTCCCAGTATTTTGAATTAGTGTGTTTACACGAATGATTGTGGCTGTCATCCTTTCCAGTTGGTCTGAATAAACACCTCGGTGGTACTCTTTCAGCTTGGTGAGCTCTTTATTGGGAAATTCTAGGGAAAATTGGGATTGGGCTTCCTTTCTCACCAGGGTTAATATGGATCCTCTTTGGTGGGTCTAGCTGGTCTGCCTTCATGGCAAGACCCCCAAATTCTGTTTGATAACAGGAGGAGGGATGAAAAGACCACCTGTTGTGATCTTTTGAAGAGTATGCCTAGCAGTGTCATTGGTTCCTACATGAATCAACATGAGGGGGAGGGACATGAGAGAAGCCTCCCCTCCAGATTACACCACATCTGGGTGTCCCTTGGGCAACGCTGTTGTAGACGGCTGATTCTCTCACTCCAGAAGTGACCAGAAGCAACTTGCAGCATGTAACTGGCTTGGTGTGGGATTCCCAAGAGAGCATAGCCTTTCTCCTGGTGTACCGAGCGCCTAGCGCACCAGCAGAGAGTCTATCCCTGCTGCTGGAGACTGTGTCGGACTGGGCATTGAGGTTTTCCAGGCTTGTAGTCCTGGGGGACTTCAATATCCATGCCGACACAGCCTCCCTGTCATCTGCAGCAGCAGACCTAGTGTCTACCATGGCAACACTAGGACTCTCTCTCTGTGAATTGGGACCCACTCATCAAGCGGGCCATACCCTGGACTTAGTCTTCAGTGCAGGTGTCCAAGTGACCCTAGCCTCTATTATTGAGCTGCGATGGTCGGATCACTGTGCCCTGAGAATCCGGATTGAGCTGGCTCTTCCGCCCTGCAAGGACGCCGAACAGATTTGGGTTCGCCCAAGGAGACTTATGGAACCCTCTCGGTTCCTGAATGCTCTGAGGGATCTGGAGTCTGTCAGCGTCTCTATCGATGAGCAAGTTAACAGCTAGAATACTAAACTTTCCAACACTCTCGATGAGATTGCCCCAAGACGCCTCTCCAACCCCGCCGTAATCGGTCACCTTGGTTTACTGAGGAGTTACGACCGATGAAGCGGGCTAAGAGACGGCTGGAGAGCAAGTGGAGGAAACTCCGTGACGAAGATACAAAATCAGCTTATAAGCTTTTCATGGATGCTCATGAGCGTGCTATCAAGGAAGTGAAAAATTCTTACTATGAAACCTTCATAGCGTCCGCCAGCTCACGCCCAGCACAATTATTTAAGGTAATTAGGTCTTTGACGATGGTCCCTACCATCCCAAAAAATGATGATCAGGCCCTAACTGCTGAGGCTTTCCAGAGCTTCTTTGCGGACAAGATTTCAGCCCTCCGCCTACTCCTACCTTCCTACTCTTGATACAGTTAGCAAACTTGAGACTCCGTGGCCTCTTGCCGGGCCCACCTTTAACCGGTTTCGGCCACTGGATGCAGAAGCTGTTGATAGGATAGTCACTGCAACTAGATCGACCACTTGCTCCCTCGATCCGTGCCCCTCCTGGCTGGTGAAAGCTAGCCTGGAGGGTTTACTTGAACCCCCATTGAAACTAGTCAACACCTCCCTTGAGCAAGGAGTGTTTCCAGGGGGATTAGAAGAGGCAGTGGTCACTCCATTGCTGAAGAAGCCAAGTCTAGATCCGTCGGTCCCTTCCAACTACCACCCGGTGTCGAATTTGTCTTTCCTGGGCAAGGTAGTTGAGAGGGCAGCAATGGAGCAGTTGCAGTCCTACCTAGATGATGCAACTTGGTTAGACCCCTTCCAGTCCGGCTTCCGTTCAGGGCATGGGACGGAGACGGTGCTGGTCACCATCATAGACAAACTGCGTTGCCAACTCGATCATGGTGGATCGGCGCTGCTCGTATTATTGGATCTCACAGCAGTGTTCGATACTGTCGATTATGATCTTTTGACCCATTGTCTGGCTGGGGTGAGGGGGACAGTTCTTAATTGACTGTCCTCTTTCCTCCGGAACCGGCTCCAGCGAGTGAGAAGGGGCGAGGTTGTCTCAGGGGGTGCCCCTCTTCATTGCGGGGTGCCTCAGGGGGCAAATCTCTCCCCTTTATTATTTAACATCTACGTCCGACCACTTGCTCGGTTGGTGCGCAGTTTCGGGCTGGAGTGTCACCAATATGCGGATGACACCCAGCTCGTCCTGGGGATGGAAGGCCGACCCGACTCCGTACCCGATAATTTCCATCGTTGCCTTGAAGCCGTTACTGGATGGCTGCGAGCCAGTAGGTTGAAGGTGAATCCGGCTAAGACGGAGATCCTATGGCTGGGCCGTCCGGGTATGAGTGAGATCCGGCTTCCAACCCTGGACGGGGCGACTCTTCGCCCATCATCATCGGTTAAGAGTTTAGGAGTCACGCTTGACTCCCATCTGACGATGGAAAAACATATATCCACCGTCAGCGGAACAGCGTTTCATCATCTCCTGCAGGCGAGGAAGCTGGCTCCCTACTTGACCTAGCCACAGTGGTCCAAGCCACAGTCATCTCAAGACTGGACTACTGTAATGCTCTCTTCATTGGCCTTCCTCTGTCGGTGATTCAGAAGCTTAAGCTGGTGCAGAACGCCGTAGCCCAGCTAGTGGCAGGCCTTCCATCTCGCTGCCACATCACGCCGGTCCTGCGGGAACTGCACTGGCTTCCAATAGAGCACCGAATCTCCTTCAAAGTGCTGGTTCTAACCTTCAAGGCCTTGAATGGTCTGGGGCCGGTGTATCTAAGGGACTGCCTATCCCATTACAGTCCTCCAAGACCACTGAGATCCGAATAATTGAACCTCCTGATGGTTCCAAGTCATACAGCCCTCCACTTGACCACAACTCGGAGGAGAGCTTTCAGCAATATTGCCCCGGTGTGATGGAACGCTCTCCCTCCTGCCATTCGCACGATGCCAACTTTACTGGCCTTTCGAAAGGTCTGTAAAACCCTTCTGTTTAGACAGGCTTTTGGGTTGGAGCAATGCTAAGGCTCCACAATATGGCTAAGGGCTATGACTCCATGTAGCAGACAGGCGCCACTGTCTGATTTAATTGTGGATGTAACTCTCACATCCAACCATGTTTTAACTTGTGCCTGTATTGTTTTTATTGTGTTTTATTGTGTTTTTATTGATTGTAATCGTTTTTATGACTGTGAGTCGCCCCGAGCCACTTGGAAGGGGTGACCAAGAAATGCAAATAATAAATAAATAAATAAATAAATAAATAAATAACCAAACCAACCAACCAACGGACCTTTTCAGGACCAACTATGACAATAATCTCAATCAACATCAAAGGCATGTCAGCTGCCAAAGAACAGCTGCTCTATGAACTGTGTCAAAATAATAAATGTGACTTGCTGTGTGTCCAAAAACACACAGGGATAAACAACAGAAATGACCAAAAGTTCCAGGAATGATCTTAGTAGCAGAAAGACCACATGCATAGTATGTAAGTGCTATCTTTGTAAAACCAGGCCTCCAAGCCAGCAGTGCCCATAACACTGAAGAAAACAATATAGAGGTTATAACAGTAGAGCTTAATAACATCACGATTATCTCTATGTACAAGCCCCCAAATGAAGCGTTTTGTTTCTCCTCTTTTGAGAACATTGATAGGCACCAAAGGGTAGTAATTGGTGACTTTAAGAGCCATGTATGGGCTATGCTCAGGAGGATAAAAATAGAGAGGCTGTCCTCTCCTGAACTGAACTGCATAAACTATGAGTTACTCATGATAGTAAGCTCCCATCATCCTACAACAGTGGAGGATGGCACCGAGGATATAACCCAGACCTCTTATTTGTGAGTGACAGCATTAGGCAGCAATGTACTAAATCAGTGGGGCCACCAATACCAAACACACAGCACCTACCAATAGTATGCCAATTGTTCCCAAATATAAGACCTCAGGAAATCCGGGATTGTGGCGCAGCTAGCTGAGTGTCAGCTGCATTAAGATCACTACTGAATGAAAGGTCATGAGTTCAAAGCCAACCCAGGTTGAAGTGAACTACCGGCCAATTTGCGTAGCTTGTTGTCAACCTTTTCAACCCAAAAGACAATTGCATTTGTCAAGTAGTAAAATTGGGTACCACTTATGTGTGGGGAGGCTAATTTAACTAATTTACGAGGCCATAAACATCTCCAGCAAGCATACGGGGAATGAGGAAGTACTTCATCAGTGTCGCAGATGGACGGTGAAGTGACAGCTCCCCTGGTGGCCATAAAAATAGGAATGTTAAATAGCTTCCGACTGTCTGTCTATATGTGTTGTGTGTATATGCCATTGAATGTTTGCCATGTATATGTACATTGTAATCTGCCCTGAGTCCCCTGCGGGGTGAGAAGGGTGGAATATAAATACTGTAAATAAAATTAAAATAAATCAAATTTAAATGAAGATTCAACTTCAGAAAGGCAAAATGGACTAAATTCTCAGATATGTTAGATGACAAGATTATATTGGTCACCCCATTCCCTGAGGAATACGGGTACTTTATCGAAATAGTAAAAACCTGCTCATGGGCCTCTGTACTGAGAGGCTGCAGAACACACTACCTTCAGGGCATTACTCCTGAAAGAGCTGCCTTGTTGGAAGACTATTACAGGCTCCACAACAAAGAGCCATTTAGTGAGCAAACTCTTCAGGCAGCTCAGGGCATTTTGTCTTCCATCTCTGAAACCAAGAAAAAACAGTGGATAAAGCTGATAACAGAGATCAACACGGGCAGGAGTATACATATATTGTTCCTCCTCTTTCCTGATATTACATATGTTATATATGTTTTAAAATAAAAAAAATATTTTAAAAAAACATGGGCAGGAGCAGCCAGAAGGTGTGGAGGCTGCTAAGACGATTGAGCAATGATCCCTCACAAACGAATACCCATGCCAACACAAAGGGTTGTGTAGGTGATTTTACTGACATCAGCAAAGATATCTAGTGACAGCTGGGATCTCTCAAGAGCTCCATGGCATCTACCCTTGAGGTCGAATCCGGAGATTCTGACCTCGAGGAAACTTGCAGGAGTGAGTTCCCCAGCACCTTTTTCCATTGAACCAACATTGCACCCACCAGCGCCCCAAAAGGACATCTTCCCTATTCCGCCCCACCTGCTTTACACATGCACACCACAACATCGACCTCATCCCTCCCAGCAAGCCCTGTCACCCCTGCCCCCTCTTTACAATACCTTATACAACCAAAAGCCCATAAGACAATTTTAAAACATATCACATAACAATGGATAAGGACATTTTCCTCAGCATCCCCCCCAACCCTACACATGGCAACAACACATTGATCCCCACAAGCAAACCACACCAGATAAACACGCCAAATACATTTCCCTCCCATCCTTTCCCCAGAGCCCAGACACCAAAACATCTCTAAGCAACTTAATACTCCACATAACAATAGGCAAGAACATTTTTCCCAGCGTCCACTCAGCCCCACCCATTGCAATAGCATCCCCAACCCCACAAGCAGACCACATCAGAGAAATAACCTACACCTTTCCCTTCCTCCAAGCAACAACAGCCAGGCCGCCACATTTAGGCCTATGCTACGCCGCTGCAGTACCTCAACCCACCACTAGGCCCGAAACGCCCTTCCCTCTCCCTACCGCTAAAGAAACTTTCCAAAAGTAAACAAAACACCTAAACAGACCCTCAAAGACCACCCCTTTCCTCTTACCTTGTCTTCTGTCCCACTCACCGATCGTCCGAACTGCTCCAGGCCACTAGCAACCTGCTGCTTTGGGAGACTTAGTGCTCAAGTACCTGGACTCATTTTCCTCCATTTCTAACCATTTTTCTGGACGAACTCAAAACCCTTCTTTGGCTGGAAGCAGTCAAAGAGCCCTGATACATCTATGGACTTTGGGGGGACGGGGAGATGCCTCTGCCTCAGTGGATCGCGCCAGGGAAAGCACTCTGGGAATCCATGCGAGCAGGGAGGCTTTTGAACCAGCAACCCGGGTCTTTGTGGGATGGGATGTGAAGTTCGCCTAAGGACACTGACCATGGACTCATTGTTACTGTTTCTCTGCCCTGGGTTTTGCCCCGTACAAGCGGGCTTACCCAGGATTGCTGCCCCCCAAACCCTTTCCCTGCATTTTGGACTCCTAGTTTCCCAAGGACACTTCCCAGTTGATTTTTCCAGGTTCCCCTTCTGCCCCATGGACTCTGTGATCTCTCAAAGACTTTGTCACTCTATGGCACTCCAAGGACTATAACTCCCAGAGGATAAGCCGCATTTTGTGGGTTATGAAAATATCATTTTATCTGGGAAAGTGGGCTGCATGGGGATGATCTACAATGGTTGTTGAGGGGTTTGTCTTGTCTAAATTGTATCCTTATGTGTTCTCCCTCCTGTGTCACTGTAACGTTTAAGAAAATACCCTCAGCAGAGAGTTCCAGAGATTAACGTAATGCAATATCCTTTCCCCATCCATTTTCCCTTGCACAAATAATATTTTCGGGGGATGCTGAGTTCCTTCACAGGGACCGCCCTGCAACCTTAGCTCAGGTCTCCCCGCATATGTTTCTGTCACCATTGGAGCTTGGCCACTGATAGAGAATATGCCTGGACAAATTATTATATTCTCAAAATATGTTGATTCGGAACCTCACAGCCAACCCAAATAGACATTTTTCAGGACCATATTTTACTAAGAAACCATATTTCCCGCTCAGCCAAGGCTACCAGACAAAGGAAGTTTCAGCTTGGACAAAGAAAGCCATTATTTTGACAAAGGTAACTTCCTCTTCCACCCAGCCATTCCTTTGTGCCCTTTCCTGCCTTGCACAGCCCGGCCAAGATTGGCTAGTTCAAAAGAACTTACTGTCCACTGATTGGCCAAGGCGCGCCGGCTGGCTTCTGGCCCAGCTGACTTTGACATCTCAGCCTATCAGCTGGAGCCGCACGTAGGCAGGGAGGGCGCGCAATTCAAATGTAAATGGATCTTTTTCTATATATTTGTCTGCATTTCTCATTAAATACATGTTTTGCCTTTGGAACCTGTGCGTTTGGCATTTCATCCTTCCTCAGCTGAAAAAGAATCCTTCTCTCGGTTTTGGCGTTCTTCCGGTCTGGGTGAGCCTGATTTGGGTTACCGTGGGATTTATTTATTTATTTTATTTATTTTATTATTCGGGCTTCTATGCCGCCGACTCCCTGAGGCTCGCGGCGGCTTACAGGAGCCGAAGGGCACAGTAAAATACAGGCAATAAGCAGTTAAAAACAATTAAAAACAACAGCAGTATAGTAATTAATAACACAGTTAAAACAATGAACAGCACATCATCCTCAGAAGAACGAATAGATGGCGGGGCATGGGCAGGACTTACTCACCTCTCTCTCTCGGCATTACTTCGCGAACGAAGATTCAGGAAGGACTCATCCCACGCTTTTTACAAGCGCGTTGATGACTAAAAAGGCCAATCTGAGATAGGCAAGTTCGGTTGCAGAAAGCGCAGCAGAAAGTCTCCTTGGGTGATGTTTTTTCCAAGTTGCGGTTCTTTCTGCGTTGTCGTTTCTCTTCGAGACCCATTCGGCGTGTCTTCTCGAAAGAGGCCGCAGCATTGTGGATAGTGCTTCTCCATGCCTCCCGATGTGAGGCCAGGGTGGACCATTGTTGGTGATCAATCTGGCCAAGCCTGAGATGTTGTTTCAGGGAGTCCTTATATCTCTTTTGGGGGGCGCCTCTCTTGCGCTGACCCGTGGCGAGTTCACCGTAGAGTAGTATCTTTGGGAGGCGGTGGTCCTCCATCCTAGAGACGTGTCCTGCCCAGCGCAGCTGTGTTCTCAATAGCATGGCCTCAATGCTGGTGATCCCTGCTTGCTCAAGGACAGCAACATTCGTCACATAGTCGGTCCAGTGTATATTTAGGATTGTGCGAAGACAGCGCTGATGAAAGCGCTCGAGGAGTCGTAGGTGTTGGCGATAGGTGACCCATGTTTCAGACCCATAGAGGAGAATGGACAGTATGATAGCTCTGTACACACTGATTTTGGTGCTTTGTCTCAGGTGCTTGTTGCTCCAGACTCTTTTGTGAAGCCTTCCGAATGCACTATATGCCTTTGATAATCTGTGATCTATCTCTTTGTCAATCTTGGCGTCTGAAGAGATGATGCTTCCCAGGTAGGTGAACTGCTGAACGGACTTAAGCACAGATGTGCCTATGCTGACGTGAGGATGGTGGTGTTCTTCCTGTGGTGCGGGCTGGTAGAGGACTTCTGTTTTCTTCAGGCTGACTTCCAGCCCAAACAGCTCTGCAGCTGTTGCAAAGCAGGATGTGAGGCGCTGCAGGGCTGCTTCTGAATGGGCGACAAGGGCAGCATCGTCAGCAAAAAGTAGCTCACGGACTAGATAGTTTAGAGTCTTAGTGCGAGCCCTCAGACGGCTTAAGTTGAACAAGCTACCATCAGTACGATAGCGTATATATATGCCGTCTTCTTCTTGTAGGTCTGCCATAGCCCTTTGGAGCATCATGCTGAAGAAGATTGTAAATAGGGTTGGTGCAAGAACACAACCTTGTTTCACTCCATTAGTTATGAGAAAGGGCTCCGAGAGAGCATCGCCATATCTGACTTGACCGTGCTGGCCCTCATGTAACAGGACAATCATTTTGAGGAACTTGGGGGGACATCCTAGACGTTCCAGGATCTGCCACAGACCTTTCCTGCTCACAGTGTCGAAGGCTTTGGTGAGGTCGACAAATGTTACATAGAGTCCTTTGTTCTGCTCTCTACATTTCTCTTGCAGTTGTCTAAGGGCAAAAACCATATCTGTGGTGCTCCTATTTGCTCTGAAGCCGCATTGGCTTTCAGGGAGAAGTTCTTCTGCAATAGCCGGAACTAATCTGTTCAGGAGTATCCTTGCAAGGATTTTTCCAGCAATGGAGAGCAGTGTTATACCTCGATAGTTTGAGCAATCGGATTTTGTTCCCTTTTTCTTATACAGGGTGATGAGAACTGCATCTCGGAGATCTGATGGCAGTTCACCTTTTTCCCAGCAACTCACAAGGAGCTCGCAAGGGTACGCAAGCCTCTCCCCCACTTCAAGGGGGCGCCAATGGAGAGGACTTACTCACCAAAGGCCTGCTTAAACAGGTATGTTTTACAGGCCCGTCTAAACGGGAGCAAGTCCTTCATAGCCCGAGTTCCGGCCGGGAGGGCGTTCCACAGCGTAGGTGCTATGACAGAGAACGCCCTCCGGCGGGTAGCAGTCAGCCTTGCGAGTTTAGCTGAAGGTATCTCCAGGAGATTGGAGTCCTCAGACCGAAGTGATCTCGGAGGGCAATATGGGGTGAGACGGTCCCTCAAATACGCTGGCCCCAGGCCGTGTAAGGCCTTAAAGGTGAGGACCAACACTTTGAAGGTGATCCGGTGCTCAATTGGCAGCCAGTGCAGATCCTGCAAAACAGGTGTTATGTGGGCGCCAGCTGGCGTGCCAGACAGGAGCCGGGCGGCAGTGTTCTGCACTAGCCTGAGCTTCCAGGTCACCGACAGAGGAAGGCCAACGTAGAGCGCGTTGCAGTAATCCAGCCTTGAGATGACTGTGGCTTGGATCACCGTGGCCAGATCGTTCCGGGAGAGATAGGGGGCCAGCCTCCTTGCCTGTCGCAGATGAAAAAAGCGATCTTGCTGACCGCAGAGACCTGGGCCTCCATGGTCAGCTGGGAGTCCAAATGGACCCCCAGGCTCTTTACGGAAGGCGATGGGCGTAACACCGCACCGTCCAGGCTCGGAAGCTGGACATTAACATCACCCGGGCGACCCAGCCACAAGATCTCCGTCTTCGCCAGATTCACCCTCAACCTACTGGCTCGCAGCCATCCAGTAACGGCTTCGAGGCAGTGTTGGAAATTATCGGGGACAGAACCCGGCCTGCCCTCCATCCTCAGAATGAGCTGGGTGTCGTCAGCGTACTGGTGACACTCCAGCCCATAACTCTGCACCAGCTGTGCAAGCGGCTGCATGTAGATGTTAAATAACAGAGGGGAGAGAATGGCCCCCTGGGGGACCCCACAGAGTAGTGGGGAGCCCTCGGAGACCACCTTGCCTTTCCTCACACGCTGAGACCGCTGGTGGAGGAAGGAGGTCAGCCATTTAAGGGCTGTCCCCCTCACTCCAGCCACGGCCAGGCGGTGGATCAATAGATTGTGGTCGACCGTGACAAACGCTGCCGTGAGGTCCAATAACACGAGCAGCGCAGACCCGCCTTGGTCGAGCTGGCAGCGGAGTTGGTCTGTGATGGAGACCAGAACCGTCTCCGTCCCGTGCCCCGAACGGAAGCCGGACTGGAAGGGGTCTAGCCATGTTGCATCATCTAAGAAGGACTGCAACTGCTCCGTTACTGCCCTCTCAACTACCTTGCCCAGGTACGAAAGGTTCGACACTGGTCGGTAGTTGGAGGGAACCGCCGGGTCTAGTGACGGTTTCTTCAGTAATGGAGCTACCACCGCCTCTTTTAAGCACTCTGGAAAGACTCCTTGCTCAAGGGAGCTGTTTACGATGTTCAACAGAGGCCCACGTAACCCCTCCAGGCACGATCTAACAAGCCAGGAGGGGCACGGGTCGAGGGAGCAGGTGGTAGGCCTAGTTGCAGCCACTATCTTATCAACAGCATCTGCGTTTCGGCCACTGGCCGAAACCGGTCGAGGGTGGGCCCGGCGGAGGGCCACGGGGTCTCAAGTTCTCTTACTGTGTCAACCGTGGCTGGAAGGTCCCGGCGGAGGCTTAGTATCTTGTCTGTGAAGAAGCTCTGGAAAGCACCGGCAGTGAGGGCCTGATCACTATTTTTTTGGGACAGTAGGGACCGTCGTCAAAGACGGAATTACCTTGAACAATTGGGCCGGGCGTGAGCTAGCAGACGCTATCGAGGCGGAGAAGTACACATTTTTGGCCGCCTTGACAGCACGCTCATAAGCATCTTTGAATAGCTTATAAGCTGATACTGAGGCTCCGTCGCGGAGTTTCCTCCACACGCGCTCTAGTCGTCTCCTCTCCCGCTTCATCGACCTAAGATCTGCTGTGTACCAAGGAGATCGATGTTTGCGGGGTCGGAGAGGACGCCTGGGGGCAATCTCGTCGAGAGCTCTAGCAAGAGAGGTGTTCCAGGAGTGAACCTGCTCATCGACTGAGACGCTGATAGACTCCAGATCCCTCAGAGCATTCAGGAACCTTTCGGGTTCCATAAGTCTCTTCGGGCGAACCCAAATCCGTTCGGCGCCCTTGCATGGGGGGGGGGGGCGGTTGCTCAACCCGGATCCTTAGAGCAGAGTGGTCCGACCATGGAACCTCTATTACGGAGGCTAGGTCCACTTGAACCCCCACGCTGGAAACCAAGTCGAGGGTGTGCCCGGCCGAATGTGTGGGTCCCGAGCTACAGAGGGAGAGGCCTAATGTCGCCATGGTCGAGATTAGGTCCGTGGCTGCAGATGGAGCAGAGGCTGCATCGGCGTGGACATTGAAATCCCCCAGGACAATAAGCCTGAGAAACCTCAATGTCCACTCCGACACAGTCTCCAGCAGCCGCGCCAGGCTTTCTGTCGGTGCGCTAGGCGCACGGTACACCAGCAGGACGGCCAAGCTCAAGGGATCACCGGCCGTGATCCTCGCTAGCTAGAGGCGGTCAGGGCTCTGTCCTCTTATGGGAAGGGTCCCCTAACATTGATGACAAATGATGACAAATGACATTTTAAAAATGTGCCATCCCATTTTACCTGTGCCATGGAGTACAGAGAAAATAACATTGTGGCACTGGCCCATGGGAACAGCTAAACCATTGCAAATTAGAACCAGTCCAGGTGTTCACACCATCGCCAAAAAGTGGGGCTGCCCCAGAGTTATAGGAAAGCTTCAGAATATTCCCTGACTTTTGCTAATATGGGTAAAATCAGATTAACCAGTTTTACTCTGTGATAGGGGAAGGAACTCCTTAAATGTGGATAGTCATGAATGGCCCATTTAGGGTTGTTAAATTAAAGTCTTCTTTTTAATCTTTATAATCACAGAAAGACTTCTTAAAATATTAATATAAATATCTGAGAACTGCCATTTGTTAAACAGCTCCCCTCATTTCTTGCTTTTATATAACAGTAATTTTTGTTTGACCCTTCACAACAGATGTGATGAGGCCAAGAATTTTATAGCTATTCTGTCATCACCATGTTCTTATTTTCTTATTAAGTTTTCCTTATCAACCTATTGTTGGCTATAGCAATTTTAGATTTGCAAACTCTTTTTTTTTAAAAAAAAGAAATAATAATGGCATGTGTGATCTTATGGTTCTAAGGGCACATTTTCTCTTGTTAAATAATCTTAGTGTTATAGTAAAAAATGCTGAAGCATTATAACACTTCAAATGGAATTATTCACCTAAAGAACATGGAGATTTAATTTCAATCTTCCATTCAATCCAGTGAAATGTATTTTTCCTGCAGAATTAATCTGGTTTTGTCTTGATTGTAAAGGAAAGAAGTGGAAATCTTTCAGTTGTTTATGTTTCTTTGTCTACTGTGGGGTGCTTTGGGGTGATAAGTTGGTCACAATTGCTATTTTTTTCAGCATGGAAACAAAAAAGGATGAAAAGAGTTTTGAGCATATAAGCATTATTGGTTCTTTCTAAATGGCACAAGTAATAGATTTGTTGAACAATTGCAACTTTAAAAAGCTACTGTGAATTCTTTAGCAAAACATCCATGACTCTTATTACAGATTTTGCAATGAATAAACTTAAAAACCTACAGAAAGGGAGACCACCACATTCTGGTGAGGAAAGCTTGACATGTTTTTCCATGGAATCATTTATTGAGTAAATAGCTCTGTGCTCTGTGCAGAGCAGGCATGCCTCAACTAGTATAGAAGGGTTGACACATGATTATCATTTGATGACTGCAGCTTGAGCACTACTTTGAAAAGTTTTTTGGGGGGTGGTGGTGGTGGTGGTGGTAGAGTTTTGCTCCAGTCCTTCCTCCCACTGTGGATCTTTCCCTCCTCCCAAGAGGGAGGGAAAGAAGGGAGGGAGGAAGGAAGGAAGAGTGGGAGGAAGGAAGGGAGGACCCCACCCAGTCTGGCCTTAGAGATTCAGGGAACTGTAATCCAAAACAGTAAGCTATCAACTTTCTGAACATGGGATAAATTATTCTCAACAAGGAAAACTGATCATTACAAGTCTCATCTCATGGACAGGACTTTCCAGTTTGCAAGATCACATTGATATTAAGCAATTTAGAGCAGTTTGTGGATAGAGAGATCTGGACTGCAGATAATGAAACCCAGTACGTGGATACTGAGACCTGACTAGCAGATAATGAAATACGGCATTGAGCTTGCAGAGTTTGTGTCTGGCAAGACAAAAAGCTAGAGCCCAAAGTTCCCAACAGAAGAAATCTCACCAGTTGAAGCAGAAGCCACCAAGGTACTTCATTCGATCTGGCCAGAAAAACTGATATATCTGTGCAAATAAAACTAGACATACCTCATTAGGTACAAAATATTTTCTTGAGACGATCGCGGCACCCACTAATGCTGACAGGGGGAGAGGCGGTTCCTGAGGTATGACGTCCCTTGACCATATAAGGCTTTAAAGGTCAGGATCAGTATCTTACAAGAGACCCGGTGTTCGATTGGCAGCCAGTGTAGATGCTGTAAAATCAATGTTATATGGCATCTCATAGATGTTCTCGTCAGTAACCTAAAACTAGCACTGAGCTCAATATATGAAAATATACTATATATTATAACACATGCATATAGACAGTAGGAGTACAATACCAGACATACGGTCACCTCCTCGGTAATCCAGAGCAAGTCATATAATCCGAAGTGATTATATGACAGGTGGATGTTGAAATAATCGTTCAAAAAAGATCCACAGCGATCAACTTAAAGTTCAAAATCTGGAAAGTTCCGTTGTAGAAAGAGGATCCGATGCAAGGCAATGTCCAAATTGTAATCCACATGAACCGGGATCGGTTTGGGGAGGTTCCAAGGAGGGAAGGTAAAGTGTAGTACTCCGAAGGGATAGATAGATTCTATAAAGCCAGGACTTTCTGGAGAGCAGACTTTAGGAACAGGGCGAGGGCTGTGGCCACTGCTCCTATCCAGAAACCTGACTCAACATCAAAAAAGATCTTAAACCCGACAAAAAGGGAAGATAACTCATCTCTCCCATCTCCCAGATACAAAAAGTCCCTCGATCTTCTTATCAGTGATTGGGATCATATGGACATTAGATCCCCAACAGTCTCTCACCGAATAGCAGGAGTCGTGTCGTTTACACTTGCACCAGCTTGCTCAGGAATCTCTTCTTAAATCCCTCCTTCTTTTGATCCTTCCCTGGCTTTTTTTCAGACACGCGGCCGAACACTGAACACCTAGCAGTCTCATATCTCGAATACAGCTCGGGGAGGGGTATTCCGGTGATCTTGGGGAGAGGTGTTGACCTCAGGCTGCACGCTAGAGAGAGGTTGAGTCAATCAAAGACCCGCCCTCCCTCCAATCTACGTGGCATCCCTAAGTGTTCTTCTAATAGCCCTACAGCAGCCCCCTTTCCATCCTCACTATTAATCAATGCCAGGTCTGTAGTTAATAAAACCGCAACTCTCCAAGACTTCTTTCTAGATCAAAAAGTGGACCTTATTTGCATCACAGAGACTTTGATCCATGAGGGCGATAATATCCTCTCACATGAGCTGACACCTCTAAGCCCGGAGTGAGGGACGGGGCAGAGGAGTAGCAATACTCATTTGAGACCACTTCACCATCAGGCCGATCGCTATTCCAAAGATAGTTCGTATTGAATGTATTGGTACGACGCTTGATAGTAGAGAGTGTGTGGCTGTTTTGTTGGTTTGCCGGGCACCTGGGTCCCCGAGGGAGAGCCTATCTGAATTATTAGATCTTGTGGCAGACTGGGCCCTGAGATTCCCTCGACTCATCATTCTTGGGGATTTTAACGTGCAGGTGGATGCGTCTTCTCCTTCCCTAGCGACTAAAAACCTTGTGACAACTATGGACGCACTGGGGCTCACATTACTTAAAACTGGTCCCACCCATCGGGCTGGCCACACCTTGGACCTGATTTTTGGTTCGGGCTTGCAAATGTCTCTATCGTGGTCCAATCATTCAGCTCAGAATGTTTGGATAAATATATGAGCTCCTCACACCCAAGAAGCCAAACTAATCTTTGCCCGACCTAGGAGACTCATGGAGCCTAACAGCTTTTTGAATGCCCTCAAGGGCTTAGAAACGTTGAACATCCCTCTCACCGAGCAAGTTAACAACTGGCACGCCAGACTATCGGCAGCTTTAGAAGAGATTGCTCCAAAACGCCTTTTCCTCCCCCATCGAAACCGTGCCCCTTGGTATACCAGTGAGTAAGGGCGATGAAGCGTGAGCGGAAATGGCTGGAACATCGGTGGCGCCGGAACCCAGATGAGTGGTCAGCGTCTGCTTTCAAGGCTTTCCGGAAGTCCTATAAGTCAGCAGTGAAAGAGGCCAAAAAAACCTACTACTCCTCTCTAATAGCCACTGCAAGATCCCGCCCAGCGCAGATATGTAAAATTGACCGAGCCCTGACAAACCCAGCTCCTATGGTTCAGGATCGTACAACGTGACTGTTACAGCTGAAACATTTCAGAAATTTTTCACTGACAAGATCAACACACTACGGCAGGAGCTGCCCCCAAAAGCAAATACTCTGAATGAGCTAGAGACCCCATGGCTGACTGATGGACCTATTTTTGACCAGTTCACCCCCCTTGACATGGAGACCGTCACAAAAATCCTGGCTGTGGCTAAGCCCTCCACCTGCTCTCTCGACCCCTGCCCCTCTTGGCTGGTTAAATGCTGTCTGGATGGATTACAAGATCCCTTAAGGAAAATCATCAACTGCTCACTTGAGCTTGGGGTCTTTCCAGATAATTTAAAAGTAGCTTTAGTCTGTCCTTTATTGAAGAAACCAAACCTGGATCCTGCGATTTTGTCCCTGTCTCCAATCTTCCATTCCTGGGCAAGGTGATCGAGCGAGCTGCGCTGAGACAACTGCAACAGTTTCTGAATGATACCGCCGGCCTGGATCCTTTTCAGTCCGGCTTTCGCCCGAGACCAGAGACGGTTCTGGTGGCTATTACTGATACACTTCATTGTCAGCTTGATAGAGGGGGGTTGGCATTCCTGATACTCCTGGATTGTACAGCTGCATTCGACACTGTCGACCATGACCTGCTGATCCATTGACTCGCCATGGTGGGAGTTTGTGGTCAGGCCTTCAGTTGGTTTGACACATTTCTTCGAGGCCGGTCTCAATGTGTCGAGTACCTAGATCGAACCTCTGACAGATCTGACCTCTCATGTGAGGTGCCTCAGGGAGCAATTCTCTCTCCCCTCCTCTTCAACATCTACATGAGACCTCTTGCCAGCCTCATGTGGAGCTTTGGTCTGGAGTGCCACCAATGCGCAGATGATACCCAGCTGCTTTTACGGCTGGAGCCTGGAGTCACCTCAATACTAGACAATTTCACCTTATGTCTTGAGGCTGTATCGAAATGGCTGCGTGCCAGTAGGCTGAAGGTGAATCCTACTAAGACTGAGATTTTGTGGCCTGGCCGCCCGTCTGGAGTGGCGCCCTCCCTGCCCAACTTCGATGGTGCCCCCCTTCATCCATCTTCCACTATTAAGAGCTTGGGTGTTGTCCTGGATTCACAGTTGACTATGAAGGCCCAGATCGCTAATGTTAGTAAGCAGGCCTTTTTCCATCTCTGGCAGGTGAGACAGCTGGCACCTTACCTTTCAGAGGAAGCCTTTGCTACAATCATCCATGCGATGGTTACATCTAGACTGGATTATTGTAACACCTTGCATGTTGGCCTTCCCCTGTCGACTACTCGGAGGATCCGCATTATTCAGAATGTGGCTGTCAGGCTACTTGCAAAAACACCTTTGAGATGCCACATAACTCCAACTCTGATACATTTGCACTGGCTTCCAACAGAATTCTGGGCCCTGTTTAAGTTGTTGGTTCTGACCTTTAAGGCGCTTTATGGTGAGGGGCCAGCATATATCAGAGACCGCCTCTCCCCTTTTCGCTGCCAGTGGTCGCCACGACTCCTCCAACTAAACTTACTGTATGTTCCAGGCCCCAGGGAAGTACGTCTCGAGAGCATAAGATGTAGGGCCTTCTCCATCTCTGCCCCTGTCTTGTGGAACTCCTTGCCTCCCCACTTGAGGGCCATGCGTGACCTGCGACCCTTTGCTCAGGCACTCAAGACCTGGCTTTTTAGCAGAGCTTTTAATGTCTAATGCAGTCTGTCTGGTATTGTGTATTTTAAATGCTATTGTGTTATGTAAATCGCCTGGAGCATTTTAATGGAGGGCGATTAACAAGTGAGAAACTGATGATGATGATGATGATGATAAAGTCCATGAAGTAAGCCCGATGAGGCGTAGGTAACCTCATGACCCTTTTGGTTCAAAGAGCGGCTAGGGAAGCCTCAGAACTTAAAGAACTTAAAGTGGAGATTGCACAAATTAAAGAATCCCTAGACTCGACCATCAGCACAGTAGACCTGGAGCGCATTAAATCACAATGACATAAAAAAGATAAAAATCAACAAACTGAAGAGAGATGAAAAAGATCGGAAGGAAGGAAAGATGTACAAATGGTCTACACATACAACTTACAATCGGAAGGTCACTTTCTCCAATGATTCTGACACAGCCTCCTCAGGAGGTAATTTATCTACAGATACGGACAAACCCAGTAGTTCGAACTCAGGATACTCATTGAGACCCAAACGAAACTATAGTAAGAGTAGAAAGTTTCACAAGGGTCAACGCACCACCAATCAGACCTGATAGTTAATTTATCTTCGTATAACATCACAGAGAGAGCATTATCTACTTAATCATGGCCTCTCTTTTGGCTCTACACCACACTGTAATAATCTAGATATATGAAGAGATCTTTCGACACTATATAGGATCATTAGATTAAGACACTTTTTTCCTCCTCCCCATCTACACCCTACTCCAAACGCACCTTTGCCCCTAAAAGCAACTTTGTTCCTCCTAATATTTCCAATGCTGTTAAAGTATTTGAAAATACTGTGACCAGAGAAATACTCAAAATAAATGAACAACGTAGAAGGACTCACAGTAATTTATCTTCCTCAGACCTTAAAATTCTTCAGGACTTAGGCAAGAATCCATCTATTATAATCAAGAAAGCCGATAAAGGCGGTTCTATTGTAATACTTGACCGCCAGGCCTATGTACCACAATGTTGACGCCAATTAAATGATTCCAACTTTTATGAAAGATTGCCCATTGACCCCACCAACAGGTTCTCTAGAATTATCAGAAATACCGTAGAAGAAGCCATAGCCTTGGGCTACGTGGATGACAAAACAGGACAGTATCTATGTGTAGATTTTCCAAAACCGCCATACTTCTACACCTTACCAAAGGTGCATAAATCCACTTCTCCTCCTCCAGGGAGACCTATCTGAGCCTGCTGCGGTGGATTGTTAGAACCAATTTCAAAATTCCTTGATTTTCAATTACAACCCTTTGTCCAACGCACTAAGGCGTATTTACGAGATACAATTTTTTTATGTCCACCTTAGAAGATCGTCACCTTTTTGGGGCCCATTCCAGTAATTTCAGCCCTAACATAAAGGCGTACTTCCGTTACATAGATGACGTGTTTGCCATGGTATCAGGAGACACTAATCTCAAATTATTTTATGATTGGATGAACAGTTGGCAATCTTCCATACACTTTACTCTCCAATCCAATGAACAAATCATTGATTTTCTAGATGTTAGTGTATTTAAATCTCAACACCACTTACTAGTTAAAAACTACAGTAAACCCTTGTGCAAAACCTCTTATTTACATTTTAAGAGTTTTCATCCTTTTTCTTTAAAATATAGCCTTCCCTACTCACAATTTTTATGGATACGGCACATTTCTTCCTTGGAGCCTGACTTCCTTGGAGGTGAATAAAATGACCACTGACTTTCTGTAGAGGGGTTACCCTGCCCACATTGTAAACAAAGCCAGGAACAGAGCTGTCAATATGGACTGCAATAACCTATTACATTCAAAGCCTAAAGAATCTTCTAATCCATTAGTATGGCCACTCCCCCTCTCCCCCAGATGCAGATCCTACATAGGTATAGTTCACAAATATTGGCCACTTGTCTCACATATCAGTGGACTTGAGAATCCCCCTATGGTCGCATTCAAGCGCACGAAAAATCTCGGAGACATCGTCACCCACTCCAATCATTTGATTCCACCCAAAAGCAATCTTTCCCCTGGGACTAGGAGCTGTGGAAATTGCTCCATATGTTCTAATGTCCTGAGTGGGAAAACAGTGAGGAGCCACTCCCTACAGAGAGATTTTGATATAAAATCCTTCGCCGTCTGTTCCTCTGATTCCATCGTGTACACCAGGGCTGTCCAACTGCCGGCCCTGCAGGTGTTTTGGACTTCAAATCCCAGAAATCCTAACAGCTGGTAAACTGGCTAGGATTTCTGGGAGTTGAAGTCCAAAACACCTGCAGGGCTGGCAGTTGGACAGCCCTGGTGTACACTATCCATTATCTTGCCCTTTGACCTATATAGGTATGACGACGAGACAGGTGAAGACCAGATTTATTGAACACAAATGCAGGATAAATTCTGGCAGTGAGGACATTCCATTCTACCAACACCTCAAACGATTAAATCATTCTGTAGGCTCTTTAAGATTCCAAGTATTAGAAAAGATCCGCATCACTCCCCACTCAAATATCAATCAGGTGCTACGTCGCTTAGAATGCAAATGGATCTCAACCCTGGAAATGGAATGGCCGAAAGGTTTAAATGAAGTAATGGGATTAAGTGCCTTATTAAATTAACTCCACCTATTGCTTACTATATACGTGGACTCTGTTTGTATGACCACTTACCTTTGGGTCACCTCGCGCACATTGACGCGAGGTTATGCTACAGTTACTTGAAAATGAGGTATGTAATGCCATTGATGTTTTGAATAGATTTTATTGTATAGAGGGTTGTTTACTACTTTGCTCCTACTCTTTATTATTTATTCACAGATGAGGATATGTGTATTACAGCTAAAGCCTTGAAAAAGCACATTATTTGATTGTCTGGCGAAACGGATTATATTGGCCAATGGGAATCGTGTTAATTTCACGCTGTTCCGTCGGCTTTTGGTTGCCTTTGGGATTTCTACCCTTAGATTGATATTATACCTACGCCTCATCTGGCTTACTTCACGGACTTTATAGTATCTATCTATCCCTTCGGAATACTACACTTTACCTTCCCTCCTTGGAACCTCCCCAAACCGATCCCGGTTCATGTGGATTACAATTTGGATGTTGCCTTGCATCGGATCCTCTTTCTACAACAGAACTTTCCAGATTTTGAACTTTAAGTTGATCGCTGTGGATCTTTTTTGAACTATTATTTCAACATCCATATGATATCCCAAACGAACTGTATTATACTTCGGATTATATGATTTGCTCTGGATTACTGAGGAGGTGACCGTATGTCTGGTATTGTACTCCTACTGCATGTGTTATAATATATAGTATATTTTCATATATTGAGCTCAGTGCTAGTTTTAGGTTACTGATGAGAACATCTATGAGATGCCATATAACATTGATTTTACAGCATCTACACTGGTTGCCAATCGAACACCGGGTCTCTTGTAAGATACTGATACTGACCTTTATAAAGAAAACTTGTTTATCTACATTGACCTCCGTGTCTTCCTGATCCCATTTACCCTGGTTGGATTTATCCTGGAACTACAAACACTCTACTCCTATTGTACTCCTACTGTCTATATGCATGTGTTATAATATATAGTATATTTTCATATATTGAGCTCAGTGCTAGTTTTTGGTTGTTGTACCACCCCTGCTTGTTAGTTTTCTGCTCATCAGTAACCTGGCAGTCACATTTTGGACGAGACGAATTCTTCGGGTCGCTGATAAAGGGAGGCCGACATAAAGTGCATTGCAATAATCCAACCTCGAAGTGACCGTGGCATGGATGACTGTTGCCAAGGCTTCTTCTGAAAGACAGGGCATTAGCTGCTTCTGCTTCAAAGTGCTTTCTGCTTTGGTCAAATCTCACTTGGAATACTGTGCCCAATTCTGGGCACCACAATTTAAGAGACATATTGAGAAGCTGGAACATATCCAGGGGAGAGTTAATGGCGAGCAATGGAGAACCCCCTGCTTTCAAACGGATCTGACCTACAGCAGGGAGTTCTGCAATTCCTAGATGTCCAGTTGGACCAGCATCGCTGGGAATGTGACCACAGCAACAGCTTCAACAAGAGACTTTTTTCTACTTTGATCCCTTACCCTAACATTGTAACAAAGCCCCCAATAAAATATCTTTTAATTGTAACTTTCCCCCTTTCCATAGTGATACATTGTATCCTTTCATTGTCTCTAACTCTCTCCAGCATGAACCTTCCCTCTCCCAAGCCACAGATCGCTGTCAGCTCGCCCGGGATGCATTTCTAGCACCCCGGGAGGCCGAAACTGTGTTCCTCTGAACCGTGGATATGGAGACCGATATCCACGGCTTCCAAACCAGTGCCATTCTTTTTCTGGACTAAGGCTAACTGCTATCTCGTTTTTTCACACTGGGCCCCTACGCCCTGGGAATAATCCCTTTTTACCCAAACAGAAAGAAACTTCACAAGGAGACCAGCTGATTGTCATCCATGGCTCAATAAACAGTGGGCTATACTGTGACAACGTCAAAAGGCCTCTTCGAGCCTCAGGCCCTGGAGCAGGAGCTTGACTAGATGGCCCTAGGATTCCATCATCATCATCATCACCTTTGGGGGGGGGCGTGTCGAACAATGGGAACTTAATAGATACCACTAAGGGGCCAGACTCTGGGAAGGGAATTGCTGTGATCACAGGGAGGGGGATACATAGTAATGAGCGCAGACTGAATAATAGAGGGAGACAGAGTCGACAGGAGACTTGGCCTCCCTCTGATTTGCATGCTATCCCCAGACATGTTATTGACAACCCTTCATCCCCTCCCTCCCCGTTCCCTGTTACTGCTCAACGCCAGGTCTGTTGTGAACAAAACTGCAACCTTACGGGACTTTATTCTCAAACGGAAGGCAGACTTGGTGTGCATTACAGAAACTTGGATCCATGAGGGTGATAATATACCCTCACATGAACTTAACACCGCCAGGTTTCCAGATGCATCAACAATCTCAGACCAAGGGCCAGGGAGGAGGGGTAGGAATACTTGCCTGTTTTGATTGATTGATTGATTTTATTATTTATGAGTCGCCCTCCACGTCAGTGCTCCGGGCGACTTACACATAAAACACATAAAAGAGTTCAATAGTTAAAAGCTAAAAGAATAGGAAGATTAATTAAAATAGTTCCAGTAACTCAGGCCAAGTCTGGAGGGTGTCCTTAGCCGTAAGCCTTTCGGAAGAGCCAGGTCTACAGTGCGGTCAGGAACTGGGGCATGTCCCGGATGGCTCTCTGATCCGCCGGCATCAAGTTCCAAAGAACAGGGGCCGCGATGGAAAAGGCTCTCCGTCTCGTGGTGTCGAGGCGGGCCTCACTCACACCTGGGATGCGGAGAAGGTCCCTGTTTCCTGAACGCGGCGACCTTAAATGAGCTGGTTCGGACAAGCGGTCTTTTAAATAAGCTGGGCCGGCGCCATGGAGGGCCTTAAAGGTAAGCGACAAGATCTTGTGGATGGCTCTGAGCTCGACTGGCAGCCAGTGCAGGCGCTGTAGAGATGATCTGTGATCATTTTCCCATCAGAGTTATCCCAACCCAAGAGATCACTGGTATCGAATGTATAGGTTTGATGTTGGATATTAGGGAGAGTGTAAGCATCCTCTTAGTATATCCGAGCTGCTTGACCTTGTGGCAGACTGGGCTCTGAAATTTCCAAGATTTATTGTATTAGGGGATTTCAATATGCATGTAGATATGTTGTCATCTTCTCCTACAGCCAAGGATCTAGTACAGACTATGGAGGCTCTGGGGCTCTCGTTAACTGCAACTGGGCTCACCCATCGGGCTAGTCATACCCTGGACTTGATTTTCAACATGGGAATGCGAGTGATGCTACTTGCAGTGTCCGAGGTCCCGTGGTCCAACCACTTTACCCTGAAGGTGCAAGTGGAGATTCCACCTCCTTCGTGCTAGAGCTGTTGAAAAGTTGACAAATGGAATGATGTCTTTTTAACAGCTCTAGACAGGATTGCTCCTAAACGTTCCTTCCGCTCCCGCCGGAATCGCTCTCCATGGTACACCGAGAAGCTACGGTCGCTGAAGCAAAAGCGGAAACGACTGGAGCGTGTATGGCGTCGGAAGTCTGACAAGGCGTCGAAATCGGCTTTCAAGGCATCTTATAAGATCTACAAGTCAGCCACCAAAGAGGCTAAAAAAGCATACAACACCTCCCTGATAGCCACTGCTAGGTCTCGTCCAGCACAAATATTTAAAATTGTTCACAACATGACTAGTTCAGCCCCATTCGTTAATAATTCGGCTAATTCGATTATTACGACAGAAACGTTTCAAAAGTTTTTCACAGACAAGATCGCCTTGCTTCAACAAGAGCTGCCCCCCACGGCTGACACTATGAGAAAGCTGGAGGCCCTATGGCCGCTAAACAGTCAATTCTCGATCAATTTGAGCTATTGGATATGGAGGCTGTTGACAAGATCTTGGCTGCGGCTAGACCAACCACTTGTTTCCCTAGATCCATGCCCCTCCTGGCTAATTAAAGACTGCCTAGAGAGGCTGTGAGTCCCTCTGAGGAGTATAATCAACAAACTCTCTGGAACAAGGTTTTTTTTCCAGATAGCCTAAAAGAAGCAATTGTCTGCCCTCTTCTGAAGAAGCCGAGTCTAGACCCCATGACTCCTTCCAACTACCGCCCAGTCTCAAATCTCCCGTTCCTAGGTAAAGTGATTGAACGTGCAGTAGTGGGTCAACTTCAACAGTTTCTGGACAGTACAAATGGTTTAGACCCTTTCCAATCCAGCTTCCGCCCTGGCCATGGGACTTAGACTGTCCTAATAGCCATCACTGATGATATTTGCCGCCAACTCGATCGGGGTGGATCGGTGCTGCTGGTGCTTCTTGATCTCACCGCAGCGTTCAACACTGTAGACTGATCTATTGATCCAACGTCTAGCTGCATCTGGAATCCAAGGGTCGGCCCTTAAATGGTTTAGAATATCATTCAGGATGATATCCTTCAAATTCTTGCATGACCCTATCTCTTGGGATGCTTGCCACTTTGCTGGTGAAGGGAGAATATGGACAAGTAGAGGAGGAACTTGACAAGTGTGGGCAACAGTAGAAAGCACCAGATTTGTGTTGTTCCTTGGATAGAACAGTGGTTTGCTTGTGAAGAAGATTTTAGTGCTTTGAGAATAGTCCTTTGAGAATTTTAGTGCTTTGAGAATACTCATGCAAAAAGGGGGAAGGAAAATATTCACATGCTTCAGTTGCTGTTTTTAGTTCTTTAGCCAGTCAGAGAGACTACTTAGGTCTTCCAGTGATTCAGTTGGAAGGGGCTACATGATTCTTCAAACTCGGAATTCCCCCTTCAGTTCCTTATTTTTAATTTTTTAAAAAAATAAATGTCAGCAAAACATACATCATCAAAAAGAACAAAGAGAAAGGATACACTTGAACCAAATAAGCATAACAGAATCAAATTAAATAAGAACAAAGACACTACTTCCATGTCTTGTCTATACTTCTTTTCCTTTGAGCAAGAAGATTCTTTTTTAATCTTCTTGTGTTTCATTTGGCAAAAAGAAAACTTAAATGCTTTTTTGTTATGTTCACAGGGACTACTACCACTTCCTTATTTCTTCTAACTATTAAGCTTTTCAGAGTCCTTTTTATTTACTATATTTTATTTACTATTCCCATAAATTCCCCATTTATATTTTATTTATTGGTATTTTTTCTAGAAAACAATTCTCCTCTAAGCAGGGCCAGTTCGTCCATTAGGCGGAGGAAGCAGGCGCGTAGGGGGCGGCGTCACGGGGAGGGGCAATGTCACCCGGGAGGGGTGCCGCCGCGCCGGCTCCCCGGCGCCCGCGGCGCCCGCGGCGCCCGTGCTGCGCTGCCCCCGCGGCCGTGCCGCCCAGGCCTCCGCAGCCGGCCCGCAGCCGCTGCCGTGCGTGATAGGCAGCCCGGGCGCTCCAGCCGCTTCCGCATGTGCGGACCTTTTGCGCATGCGCAAAAAGGTCGGCGCATGCGTACTGGCTCCCACTTTGGAGCCAGTGCGCGTGCGCAGATTGGCGCATGCGCACTGGGGGGCGCAAATTTTTTTTGCGTACCCCCCGGGAAAAGCTTGGTCCGCCCCTGCCTCTAAGAGTTGTTTTTTTCTCTTTGCCTCTCTCCCACAAGGATTAAGTGTGTGTGTGTGTGTGTGTGTGTGGGGAGATTACATATATTTATTTATTTATTTATTATTGAGGCTTCTATGCCGCCGACTCCTGGGGGCTCGTGGCGGCTCACAAAGCCAGAGGCATAAAACAGGATTAAAACATAAACAATTAAAAACATAAATATACTGATGGCAATGCTTTGGGTTGAAAGGTGGAGCATAAACACAATAAGCAAACAACATATTTGTGAAACTATTGCCTTTTCTCGCTAAAACAAATGTATAGCGATACAGAAAACCTGGATATATAGTTAAAAAATCAAGTTAAGGTAACCATACATCAGAAATCTTTTTTGAGGAAAGGAAGTTCGTGTTTAGAGTTAATTTCCTCTTACAATTTATCTTTAATCACTGAACTCTATAACAGCACTGTGCTCTAATGTATTTTCTTCTCAGGCCCCTTCTACATTATCGTATAATCCAGATTGTCTGTATTTAACTGGATTATATAGTATTGTGGATTCATATAATCCAAATCAGATAATGTGGATTATCTTCTTTGATGATCTGGATCAGGGCTGTCCAACTTCTACCGGCCCAAGGGCCAGAATTCCGGTCACTGATCACCTGGGGGGCCAAAGGGTCTGCCTCCACCCCTGGCTCCGCCCCTCCCCTCCCCGCCCTGGCTCTGCCCCTCCCCTCCCCGCCCTGGCTCTGCCCCTCCCCACCCCCGGCCCCGCCCCTCCCTGGCTCCGCCCCTCCCCACCCACCTCTTCCTCCTCACCAGTGCGAGGAGGAAGAAGGAAAGACCCACCCCCGGAGCCGATGCCACGGCTCCTCCCTCTCTCCTAAAGCTGTGACATGCCAGCTTCCTCAGAAGTGGCCGAAATCGCCCTTCTGAGGCGGGCGGCATGTCACGGCTCAAGTGAAGGAAGGGAGGGCAAACCGAGGAGGAGAAAGGGGCGGCCGCGGCGCGTCAGAGGCCTGGCTGTGACACGCCGCCCCTTTCTCCTCCTCGGTTCGCCCTTCCTTCCTTCACTCGAGTGAAGGAAGGGAGGGAGGGGGAACCGAGGAGGAGAAAGGGGCGGCCACGGCGCGTCAGAGGCCTGGCTGTGACTGGCCCCCTTTCTCCTCCTCGGTTTGCCCTCCCTTCCTTCCTTCACTTGAGTGAAGGAAGGGAGGGGGAACCGAGAAGGAGGAGGAGGCGGTGCGGCACAGCCAGGCCTCTGACGTGCCGCAGCCGCCCCTTTCTCCTCCTCGGTTTGCCCTCCCTTCCTTCACTCGAGTGAAGGAAGGGAGGGGGAACCGAGAAGGAGAAGGAGGCGGCGCGAAGGGCGGCCCGTCACAGCTAGGCCTCTGATGCGCCGCCCTTCGCCCCCCCATTTGTGCCGATTTCTTGAAGGAGGGTAGGCGGGCCGCATCCAAGGGGTTGGAGGGCCGTGTGCGGACCGCGGGCCGCCTGTTGGACAGGCCCCGTCTGGATTATATGGATATGTAAAAGGAGCCTAAGGTATTCATCTGGCAGAATATGGTCTGCCAGCCCATGAGTTCATAATTCTTTAACTATTGCTATTGAAAGTTTAGTGATTAATTGTGGAATGGTGTTGATTTGAAATTAACTGTTAAGGTACATTTTGTATATTGCGTGTGGGGAGAAGATCTGAATAACCATTTTGTTAAGATGTGAGGTTTATCCTGACTGTTTCTCTTCTGGAATGCATGATTAATTATTTGAGTCACATAGCTCTTTTCCCATGCCTCAGGAGATGAGTTAAAACTGAATGGTGAATTGCAAATTTTGCTGCAACCTTATGGTTACTTTCTAGGTAGTAATTCTCACTGAGGGTGGTTCCAGACAGGACTTTAATGCAGGCCCAATTGGGTTTAAAACCCCTGATTGGGCCTGCATTATAGTCTACACACCGGCCCAACATGCATGCTTTCCTGAGGGGGGAGGAGGGGAGGAATGTGTGTGTCCAGATGTATGGCACCCACACCCACACCCACCCACCCACACACACACACACACAAATTCCCCAGAACAGCCTTAAATAGAAAAAAAATTACTTACCTGGCCAGCATTTCCCTGCTGTCTGCCCTCTCCTGGTGCATAGAAACAATGAGCCAGGCAGCTAGGTACACTATTTTCTTTTTAAAAGGCTTTTAAAGGGGTTTTGAGGAGGGGGTTAGAGCCCTCTTAGGTATTCTGGGCTGAATCAGATTGGAAAATGCGAGAGACTTGTGTGGACTGCCCCCTCGAAAGTCCCAGAACTTCCAAGGGGGCAGTCCAGACAGGGCCCATACTGGGTTAGATCTGAGTTTTCAGAAAGACCTGGGTCTTTCCAGTATCAAATTACTTTGGGACAAAGCAGGGTTTTCCTGTCCAGAAGGAATTTGTTTTTATGTGGAGCGTTGTTTGGACGTCCCACATAAAAATCCAGAAAGATGCTCATTTTCCATGCTGTGTGGATAAGCCCTGATAATGCGGGTTTACTTTTGAGTAAATAAAATCAGAATAAGTCTCCTCTTAGGTATAGTCAACTTTGGGCCCTTCCACATAGCCTTATAATCCAGAAAATCAAAGCAGATAATCCACAATAACTGGATTGTCTGAGTCCACACTGCCAGTTCTTTGTGGATGTTATACAGCTGTGTGGAAGAGGCCTTTGTTGTGTGCAATTTGTAGATCACACTGATGGGGTTAGAAAAAGTGCCCTAAACATAGTCTGCCTCTCTTATCCCTGACTGGACTACCGTATCATCCTACAGCCAAAAAAGAAAAACAAACTTTGGAACATGGAACATATGGACACTGTTGGACAACTCCAAACGTAGGACATCTATTATTGCAAGTGAGCGGGGACACATCAGCATAGAAGCACTTTAGGAGAGGGATAACTGAAAGAAGCTATACCTTCTTCTGGAAGGGACTACCTGAAGAAGAACAAAGAATACACAGAATTGGCTTTGCTATCAGAAAGGACCTGGTGAAGCACCTGACCGAAGCACCCATTGACATTAACAAACGACTCTCAACCCTCCAAATTGACCTTGTCAAAAACCAGCAGGCAACCATCATAAGTTCCTATGCACCAACATTAGATGCTGATTAAGACATCAAGGAATTTTTTTTCTGTCAGTTGGACACTGTCCTATCAAAGATACCTAAGGAGGACAAAATCATCCTCCTGGGGGATTTTAATGCAAGAGTTGGATGAGACTTTGATCTATGGCCAAGGGCCATAGGGAAAGATGAAGTTGGAAACAGCAACTCAAATGGAATCCTGCTTCTCACCAAATGTGTGGAACACAACCTTGTCATCACCAGCACACTCTTCCACCAGAAGTTCAAGACATCATCAAAGAACCCCCAGCCAAAGTATTGGCACATCTTAGACCAGCATTTCTAAACCTGGAGGTCGGGACCTCTTTGGGGTCGTCACAAGGGGGGTGTCAGAGGGGTTGCCAAAGACCATCAGAAAACAGTATTTTCTGTTGGTCATTGGGGTTCTGTGTGGGAAGTTTGGCCAAATTCTATCATTGGTGGGGTTCAGAATGCTTTTTGATTGTAGGTGAACTATAAACTACAACTCCCAAATATCAAGTCTATTTCCCCAAAACTACACCAGTGCTCACATTTGGGCATATTGAGTATTTGTGCCAAGTTTGGTCCAGATCCATCATTGTTTGAGTCCGCAGTGTTCTCTGGATGTAGATGAACTACAACTCCAAAACTCAAGGTCAATGCCCACCAAACCCTTCCAGTATTTTCTGTTGGTCATGGGAGTTATCTGTGCCAAGTTTGGTTCAATTCCATTATTGGCGGAGTTAAGAATGCTTTTTGATTGTATGATAACTATAAATCCCAGCAACTATATTTATGCCACTTTGGTTCAGTGAATGAAAATACATCCTGCATATCAGATATTTACATTACAATTCATAACAGTATCAAAATTACAGTTTTGAAGTAGCAATGAAAATAACTTTGTGGCTGCGGGTCATCACAACATGAGGAACTGTATTAAGGTGTCGCAGCAATAGGAAGGTCTTAGACCGCTTTGCAGTGGCTCCAATCCTTCCTGGAGGGTCGGTCTCAGAAGGTGTTATTGGGTGACACCTGTTCGACTCCACAACTGTTGTCTTGTGGTTCTATTCTGTCCCCAATGTTATTCAACATCTACATGAAGCCGTTGGGGGAGATCATCCGGAGTTTCGGTGTAAGGTGTTATCTGTACACATATGATGTCCAAATCTGTCATTCCTTTTCACCTGCTACTAAGGAGGCTGTTCAGACCTTGAACAGGTGCTTGGCTGCTGTGTCGGACTGGATGAGGGCTAACAAATTGAAAATGAATCCAGACAAGACAGAGGTCCTCCTGGTCAGTTGATAGGCTGAACAGGGCATAGGGTTACAGCCTGTGTTGGATGGGGTTCCACTCCCCCTGAAGACACAGGTTCGCAGCTTGGGAGTGATCCTGGATTCATCGCTGAGCCTGGTACCCCAGGTCTCAGCGGTGGCTGGGAGAACTTTAGCACAGTTAAAGCTTTTGTGCCAGCTGTGCCCATACCTTGGAAAGTCTGATCTGGCCACGGTGGTCCATGCTCTGGTTACATCCTAAATAGATTACTGCAACGCACTCTACGTGGGGTTGCCTTTGAGGACTGTTCGGAAACTTCAATTAGTCCAACGGGCGGCAGCCAGATTGCTAACTGGAGCATCGTACAAGGAGTATACCACCCCCCTGTTACGTCAACTCCACTGGCTTCCGGTCCATTTCTGAGCACAATTCAAAGTGCTGGTCTTGGCCTATAAAGCTCTATATGACTCTGGCCCAGCTTACTTGTCCGAACATATCTCCCTCTACGTTCGACCTCATAGTTTAAGATCTGCCGGGGAGGCCTTGCTCTCGGTCCCACCAGCTTCACAAACATGGCTGGGGGTGTTGAGGGACAGGGCCTTCTCGGTGGTGACCCCCCCGCCTATGGAACTCGCTCCCTAGCGAAATCAGATCGGCATCCTCCCTCCTTTGTTTCAGAAAGAAACTAAAGATGTGGCTGTGGAACCAAGCGTTTGGTACTGAACACTGAAACTGACCTTGTGATTGTTGAAATTGAAAAGGCTTTTTGGATTGTGCAGATAATGTTGTTTAATTAATTAATTTATTTATTGCATTTATAACCTGTCCTTCTCTATCCCTGAAGGGGGAGTCAGAGCGGCTCACAAAAGGCAACAATTCAATGCCGCATATGTTATGTCCCCACGGGGCTTATTTGGTACTGAATCATGGACTTGGTTAACCTTACTTGCATTTCTTTGTCCTTAACCATGCGGACTTGGTGGGAGGGACTGTGTTCGGTGCCAAGGTGATGCCATCACCCTAACTCCGCCCCTTTCTGAGGTCATCTGAGGGGCAGGACTTCCTCTCTTTGGCCATTCCAGCAAAGAGCACATGGACGAAGCAGGTGGAAATCTGGAGTCACCGCTCAGACAAAGCACGTATAGTTTTCTCCCAATGCTCTCAAGCCAGGACTGCAGTGATAGGAAGGCCAGCCCTTCACCCAAAGACTGTAATCTCTGGGGACCTCAGAACTTCGTGTGTTGGAGCAACAAAGGAAACCTGGAATTGAAGAAAGGTACCTTCACTCTGCAACAGAGGCAAGTGAACGCAATCCCTTTTCTCTAAGGACCTTTGCTAGCAACCAACCTCAAACTTTTGGGCCACCAGCACTTTTACTGGTTCTTATTAAATAAATCTTGGTTTTGGTTCATTATTTTGAGTCTAGCACTCATTCTTAAAGCTACTCCAGGTCTCCTGTACATGGGAGGGCTAGAACGCGAACCCCAGGGCCCATAGAGCTCGTCCATCCTTTTAAAACCCCTTTTTTGGCCCTGGCGGGATGCCACAACATACAGGAACAAAACAACAACATATCAAAAAAATACAGCAAACATGTTGTTTTAAATTTAACTAATGTTAACTAATGTTGTTTTAAATTGTGATATGTGTATGTTTTTATATTTTATTATACTGTATTTTACTACGGTATCAAACTGCTGCCATGTTAGCCCCTCTGAGTCCCCCTGCGGGGTGAGAAGAGGAATAGGAATGACGTAAATAATAAATAAAATTAGACTATGTAATTACATGTGCCAGAGACTGACACAATGGGCTTCTCACAAAAGCCATGACAGGCGCTGATGACTGCTGGACAGACCACAGATTAATCTGATCCACAATGGCCCTCAAGATCGCCTTATGCAGACTCCAAAGAAGAAAGACAAGATGAAAAATGAACACTTAGCCCTTCTCCAGGTAACACTAATGGATCATCCACTCGTAGAACACCCTGAAAATATTGAGGAATATTGGAACAAACTGAAGGCACAGATTCGCAGTTTGGGAGTGATCCTGGATTCATCGCTGAGCCTGGAGCCCCAGGTCACTGAGACCTGCAGGCTCCAGGCTCAGCGATAAATCCACCATCACTCCCAAACTGCGAATCTGTGCCTTCAGTTTGTTCCAATATTCCTCAATATTTTCAGGGTGTTCTACGAGTGGATGATCCATTAGTGTTACCTGGAGAAGGGCTAAGTGTTCATTTTGGGAGAGCTTTTGCTCAGTTAAAGCTTGTGCGGCAGCTGCGCCCATACCTTGGGAAGTCTGACTTGGTCACGGTGGTCCATGCTCTGGTTACATCTCGAATAGACTACTGCAACTCTCTCTACGTGAGGTTGCCTCTGAAGACTGCTCGGAAACTGCAATTAGTCCAATGCTCGGCAGCCAGGTTACTAACAGGAGTGGGGTACAGGGAGCATACAACTCCCTTGTTGCGCTAGCTCCATTGGCTGCCAATTCGTTTCCGAGCACAATTCAAAGTGCTGGTTTTAACCTACAAAACCCTATATGGTTCTGGCCCAGTTTACTTGTCCGAACGAATTCTCCCCTTAAGATCCTCCGGAGAGGCCCTGCTCTCAATCCCGCCAGCTTCGCAAGTGCGACTGGTGGGGACGAGAGACAGGGCCTTCTCTGTGGTCGCCCCTCGGCTGTGAAACTCTCTCCCAAGTGATGCTAGGTCTGCCCCCTTTCTGTTTTCCTTTAGGAGGCTGGTGAAGACTTGGATGTGGAACCAGGCCTTCCCAGAATAGGCTGAAATTGGCTATTATCTGAATGAATGATCATGTTTACAGATCGAGTGGAATTGTTTTAGTGGCGATGTGGTTTTATGCTGGGATTTTTATGTATTTTAGTATGTTGTTGTAGTTGTTTTTAAACTAGTGTATAGCATAGAATTTTTGCTGGAATGTCAGTCGGAGTCCCTCGATAGAGGTGAGAAGGTCAGGGTACAAAAGTTTTAAATAAATAAATAAATAAATAAATAAATATTGAACTTAGTGACCTGAAGGAAGTGGAAAGACAGCTGGGCCTTGAACATGCAAACGATGAATTCAAGCACCCCTTCAAACTAGGAACAGACTTTCCCAGCGTCATGCAAACAACCGTTATTTGCCCTGTGTGGCATACAACAATTCAGATAATATACCACTTTGCATTAGCATGGGCACCACATAGACACTAGATGTCAGCCATGTCCCACCCTCAAGAGATTTCAGACTTTGTGCATTTTTCAGTTCTCCGATGAGGGTGTACTGTATACACAATTGCGTGTGCGTATATGCCTTTAAGTCACCTGCCAACCTACAGCAACGCCATGAATTTCACAGAGCTTTCTTGGTCAGGGAATATGGTATGCCAGTTCCTTCCTCTGAAATATAGCATTTGGTGTTTGGGGCACATCTACACTGCCCATCTAGGTCAGTGTGGCTGTCAATTAGCCCCACTGTGGCTAAACACTGCACAGGGGTGATCTGACTTAATCTGGAGAAGAGGCCACCTTAATGAAATTTGCCCCTGGGTTAAGCTAATTCAGAGGAAAACCTGAATCCTGAGCTGGGATTCATGTTTTATCCTGAAAGCAGGAGAAAGCTGAGCAAGTTCTTCAATGGAACCAGCTACTGAGCCACTTCTTCAATGGGACTCAGTTGCTGGGCCACTTCTTAAACAGAAGCAGCTGCAGCTGTCTTAGCAGCTATCCTATAATCCAGGCATGGGCAAACTTTGGACCTCCAAGTGTTTTGGACTTCAGCTCTCAGAAATCCCAGTCAACCTAATGGCAGTTGGGATTTGTGGGAATTGAAGTACAAAATACCTGGAGATACAAGGTTTGCCCATGCCTTGTCTATACCCTTCTCTTGGTGCATTTACACTGTGGAATGAATGCTCTTGGACCCCTTTAAATACCATAGCTCCATTGTATGCAGTTTGGGGAGTTATAGCTTTCCAAGATCCACACCCTTCTCTGTGGGGCAGCAGAGGGGGGGGGGGGGGGAGAGGGAGGGAGAGAACATTGCCACTTTCCCTCCCTCCCTGCTTCCTTGCTTCCGGAATTGAAGACATGTAACAGCTGACATATCAAAGAAGGGGGGTTCCCCACAAAGAACAGGGGGGGAGGGATGGTGGGCGTTACCTAGCGATTAAAGTGTGATGGCAAATGTACTGAAAAGATGCTGAATGATGCTGATACATTTAATAGTGTGATGAAAGTAGGGAAATCATCCGTTTCATTCCAACACTGAGTCAGTCTGAGCTCTACACTTAGATTGCTTTTATTGCTTCTGTGTAAATTACCTAGAGCGGGCCTGTCCAACAGGCGGCCTGCGGGCTGCACACGGCCTGCCAGCCCCTTGGATGCGGCTCGCCTACCCTTCTGCAAGGAATCAGCTGTTTTAAGGGAGAGCTCTCCCCCGCCCTCTGCAATGCCCAATGGGAGGAGCCACCGGCGGGAACCAGGAAGCGAGAAGAGGAGCCTTCGAAGGACCCTCCTCTTGCCCTCCCAGGCTCCCGCCGGTGGCTTCTCCCATTGGGCATTGCAGAGGGCAAGGGAGTGCGCTCCTCCGCCCTCTGCAATGCCCAATGGGAGGAGCCGCCGGCGGGAACCAGGAAGCGAGAGGAGGAGGAAGGATACCTAACTAAGGTAGGCTGAAGCAGAGGGCTGTTTTGCTGGGGTGGGCTCCTTCCTTCGCTCCTTCCTTCCTTCAATCCTTCCTTCAATCCTTCCTTCCTTGCTTTTATTCTTGCTTTTATTTTATTTTATTTTTATTTATTTCCTTTTATCCTTGCATTTATTCCTCCCTCTATCCATCTTCCTTCCTTCCTCTCTTCCTTTCTTTTATTCTTTTATTTTATTTTTATTTTATTTTATTTTATTTTTAATTTCCTTTTATTCTTGCATTTATTCCTCCCTCATTTTTCCCCTCTTCCCATCTTCCTTCCTTCCTTCCTTCCTTCCTTCCTTCCTTCCTTCCTTCCTTCCTTCCTTCCTTCCTTCCTTCCTTCCTTCCTTCCTTATTCTTTCCCTTCAACAAAGTTTGCTTTTTGATATTTAAAGAAGTTTAGAATTACTTCGTTGGTGAAGTTCAAACTCAGAACAGAAGAGTACCCCCAGGCAGGAAGCAGCCAAGCCTTAAAGCTGCAAGTCTATTTAATGCTAATCACAGGTGCATCATTCACACTTGTCTCCAGCAGACAAGAGTTCTTTCGCCCACCCTGTTCACTCCACAGATATATGAGAGATTCCCACAGACTGGGGGGGGGGGGGATCTACAAAAGGCATGGGCATACTTTGGCGCTCCTGGTGTTTTTATTGTTTTTTTTATTGTCTCTATTTTTGGTTACCCCTCTCTTAAAAAGTGGCCACTGTACTCAGACTTAAGCAGGACACAGCAACCAGATACAAAGTGTTTGAGGCCCCTCGTGGACCAGCCAGTCCAACCCCCTGCCAAGAAGCATGAGGACTGCATTCAAAGCACCCCCGATGGACATCAAGCCTCTGCTTAAAAGCCTACAAAGAAGGAGTCTCCACCTACTTACAGCAACTATATAGAGTTGCTGTAGCAGGCCTGGGCAAACTTGGGCCCTCAGGGTGCTTTTTCACACTGCGGCCCCCCAGGTGATCAGTGACCGGAATTTCGGCCCTTGGGCCGGTAGAAGTTGGACAGCCCTGACCTAGAGCATCCTGATGGAGGGCAATCAATAAGAAATAAAGTGATGATGATGATTCATAGAGTTGAAGGAGCCCTCATGGGCCATCCAGTACAACCGCTTGCCAAGAAGCAGGAAAATTGTTTCCCAGCTTCAATGTGATGAAATGGTGAGAATATAGTTTTTGTCCTAGATTATAATTATACTGAACTCCATGATTTTGCCTTGATGTTGCATTGGGGGCTGCGTGGTGGTGGTTGGTGTGTGGGGGGATCATAGAATCATAGAGTTGGAAGAGACCTCATGGACCATCCAGTCCAACCCCCTGCCAAGAAGCAGTAAAATTGCATTCAAAGCACCCCTGACAGATTTTTGTGTGCTGGGAAAAGCATTTATTTCATTGTACAATGTACAATGACAATAAAGTTATTCAAAAGAAGAAGAAGAAAGAAAACCACATGATAATTTCACCTTAGGGCTTCCATAAGTTGGAAATGACTTGAAGGCACACAAGGGCAAGTCGAGCTTGGTCTGTCCCTAAAAGATGACTAAACCGAAATTATTTTCCTTTGACAATAACATGAGAAGACATGACTCATGAGAAAAGAGGATAATGCTTGCTAAAGTGGAGGGCAGGAGGAAAAGAGGAAGACTGCATTCCAGGTTGTTAGATATGTCATGTCCCGAGTCTGAGCAAAATGGGCGAGGGCAGGATGATCAGGAGAGCTCCCATCCTTAGGATCACTATAAGTTGCCATGATTGATAACACAGCTCTACAACAACAAAAATATATTGGTGTCTTGGTTTTTAGGCCTGTTCCTAGTGTTATTTGGGGCACAGGTTCAGAACATTTTATTGAATAGACCACATCGGCAATAGTGTCTTACATATGTCTTAGAATGTAATTGAAGCTGATAGGAGAAAACTGGTGCCATTGAAGGTGAGCCCCAGAAGACCCCCCCCCCTTGGGTAGACCTGCAGCAGGGAGTTCCAACGTTCCTACATGCTCAATGTGGTCCTGCATCTTTAGCACAAAAGGCTGGGACTTAGCATCAGAAGACCTCTAGCCATTTCTACCCCTCTTTTCTCTTGCCCTAGTTGATCTGTAACACTGTGGCGCCGCTCAAATTAAATAACACTTCAAATCACAACTTTTTCTCCCATCCACAAAGATACAAAGTATCCCATATGGCTCTCTCCATACCTATAACCTATGAAATAAACCTTCCCGGGCTGCAGAACACTGCGAGCCTGCCTGGGATGCCTTCCTGGCATCCCAGGGAGGCCAGAGCTGCGTTTCTCAAAACTGTGGATACGGAATTTTTGAAATGGCGCCATTTTACCTCGCTATCCACGAGAACATCACCGATTGGTCCCGTTCCAATTTCATATTTTTCCTTGGCTTATTCTAAGACTTTCTGCTATTTTGATTTTCTTTCTCTAAGCTCCCCTTCCTCTCTGCAGCCTTTTAAATTTCAAAGAATATTTTTCTAAGGACCAGCTGACTGTCAAAACTTGCTGGTTTTTCAAATCCATCTGTTCCCGTCACCGCGAAGGGCTCCCACTAAGGGTCTGAAGCCATGGACTCTTTGTGCACAGGGTTGCATGCAGACAGGCTAATATGAGGGCTGCCCAGAGTGCACTGAGAAACATAGTTTTCCAGGGACTTCTACGTTTTGGGACTCTCCTCAAGGTTGGCAGCGGAAAGGACTCATTCTTATAGTTTTCCCAAAGACCAAAAACAGATGAACTTTTCTTTTATATGGACTCTTTCATCATGATTTTCCCAAAAGCATATGGATTGGTGTTTCATATCCCCTTTTATCAAATGGACTACATTTCTCCCCTTTTCTTATGAAATAGTGGTGATAATATGAGATATTGGTAGTGATGGAAATATTCTCGAAACCCTCCCATGTAACCATTCCCTGCATGTTTTTTTCCCTTCCCATGTGTCTCTGAAAAATGTAAGGAAATGCTACATGATTGCAAAAACCAGCTGTTGTTGAGACGAGGATGACTGCATACCTGAACCGCACCTTTCTAATCCTCTCATCAAAAGCGATTGCATGAAGGAAAGGATTTTTCTAGTTTGAAGGGGGGCCCTTTCCCCCCCTTCCATTGAAAACTCCTTTTTGCATCAAAGACAATAGACCCTCAGAGTTTTGTCTCGTTTATTGTTCTATGAGCATTAGGCATACAGTATATTTCCCATTAATCAAAGAAACTGTTATCTTTTGTGTTCAGACCTCAAGTGTTTCAGCAATCTGCGAAAAATCATTTTTATTTATTATCCCTGAAACCCACATGAAAAGACCTGCATCTGACCTTTTGTCAACAGGATAAAGGTAGATATGGACCAGTTCCTCATTTCCCATCAAACAAAGACTTTTCTTTGACCCAAAAGGTCAGAGGCATGGATTCATTTACATATGGACTAATTTAATCAAGAGACGTCCAGTTGCTTTGTTTTCAACAAATTCCTGCCGCTCACTTCTCATTTGCCAGGGCGGAAGCGGCGCTGTTGCACTATTGGTTCCCGCTTCAGCTGGCTTCCGCATTCCATCCAATCATCGTGGTTCTGGCCGGCGCGCGGGGGCAGGAAATTGGAATTTGACAGCTCTGTAAAAACTATAAAATGGCATGTATTTTCAATACAACTTTATGACTGCTTTGCGACAAGGATATCAGCTGACGAGAATAAAAACTTCAGTGGCATCTTATTCCGGACTTCTTCATTTAGGAAAGGGATTTTTAGATTGCTTTTAAAAACTCGCCAGAGGTTTTGCTGAAATTGTCTTTTTAGGGGTACTTCTGGGCCTCTGCCCTCTCTGGGCCAGGCTATCCTAAATTGTTCGGTAACACCATTTTGGAAATCAGCAGGTCAAATATACCCAGGAATGAGGTTAATGTTTGAGGCACCGAAATGCATGTTGGCCAGATAAGAGGAGGAGGAATAGGAAGATCATTCTGCTTTTCTCTGGGAAGAAGTATGTAGCTTCAGCCCCCCCCCCCCCATTTTCAGGGTGGTCCGCGAGAAGGCCTTACTGGTACATTATTTTAACTGTTATGTTTATTCATATTATGATCTGATCACCATGCTCAATAAATCCCATATGCATGGGGTCATTGGAATAACGATACAAAAGGTTTGCTAGGGTAGACCCTCTCTCACTCAGACTCAGCCCCCCCCCCCCTGAATCAAAATCCTGGCTACGGGCCTGCTCTGGTGGGAATGAGAGGGCCTTCTCGGTGGCTGGCCTTCAACTCTGAAATTCCCTTCTACCCAGAGAAGGGAGAATGGCCTCCTCTTGGCTATCCTTTGGGCAACATGGCAAACTCTTTTTTCCAGAAAGGCTTTTAAAGAAGGAAAATGTTAAGATCCAGACAGGGGTGCTGTGGTTTTAGCAATGAGTAGTCAGTTTTAACAGTTTGTTTTTGATTTTATTAATATTTAATTCTATTTTAAGGTTTGTAGAATTTTAGTTTTTAAATTGTATGGTTTTACTGGAAGCTGCTATGGGCCTCTTTTTTTAGTAAGATGTAAGAAGAGGAAGAAAAAGAAGAAAAGAGAGGGAAGAGCAAGAAGAAGGGAGAGGAGGAAGGAGTAGAAGAGGAGGAGAGAGAGGAGGAAGAAGAGTAGGCGGGGAGAAGAACAGAAGGAGGAGAAGGACGACGAAGAGGAGGAGAGAGCCAAGGGCAGTAAACAAGGATGCAAACAGCGGTCGAGCGGTTTATGCTTCTTTTGTTCTTTTTTAAAAAAAACAGAAACCCGAAATTAAACAAATCCACATAAACACCGCGCTCCTCCTTTAGGCAGCACGGTGCGGAGGAGGGAAGGAGGGAGGGAGGGAGGGGGCGTGACAGCCGCATGCAGGTCGGTCGCCTCTGAAGACAAGCCATCGATTGGGAGGGTTGCGGGGTGAAAGGGCCTTGCTGCTGGGTCATTCTTACCAAACATCCGCTCAAGGGAGCTGAGGGCCTGCGTAGGCTGGCAGTGGGGCCGTGGGAAGCCCCTTTAAAAAAACCCACCCCTCGTCGGCTTTCACGCACAAAGGCAACCAAGGCGCTTCGGCCCCACTATTCTTATTATTGTTATTAATTTCCCTCCCCCATTATTTCTCCAGAAGGAGACTCCAAGCGGCTTACAAGTATTTCAATACAATTTAAAATCTAAAACATTAAAACAGAATTAAATATCAATGGTATTTGAAAAATTCAGGTATAAATCCGTAAAAACATACTTAAAACTAAAAGGCAAACTACATCCTTATAGCACGAACAGGAGGGGACTACGGTGGAATCCATCTGCAAGAGGAATTGTCCATCGGGCTCTCTATACCCACGAATAGAATTTATGATAATTTAGAATAAATTAATATTTCTATTTCGGACAATTTTTATTTTTAAAAAACCAAGAAAAACAAATAAAAATACGTGAGCAGGCATGTAGCTAGGGGGGGCTAAGGGGGCTTCAGCCCCCCCCCCACCGAAATTCTCAGGGTGGTCAGTGAGAAGGCCTTACTGGTACATTATTTAAACTGTTATGTTTATTCATATCATGATCTGATCACCATGCTCATTATATCTCACCTTCATGGGGTTATTGGGATAACAATACAAAAGGTTTGCTAGGGTAAACCCTCTTCCACCCAGTCTCACCCCCCCCCCCCAACCAAACTCAGCCCCCCCCCCCAACCAAAATCCTGGCTACGGCCCTGTACGTGAGGCATTAAAATACAGCTTTTAAAAGGAAGGTTAAGCCACAAGTCCCTTCTACACCGTTTTTACATCTCTGGATCTGATCCCGGATTATCTCAGATTATTTGGCAGTGGGGACTCATATAATCAATTTCAAAGCAGACCACCTGGGATCAGATCCTAGAATAGGAGGACAGTTTGGAGGGGGCCACAGTATTAAGCATGAGTCTTAAAACAGTATTAAATGTATGTTCAAATCACAGTGATAAAAGCTGAGATACCCTCTACATTGCCATATAAAATCCAGATTGTCTGCTTTAAACTGGATTATATGGCAATGTAGAAGGGGCCCAGATCATGTGTGCGGCCCTCCCGATGCTGGAATATAACTCGTCTGTTTCCTTCACTATGAGACATCATGACTTAGAAAAGAGATGCATCCTTTCTAAAGTAGGCTTCACAAGAAACGTGCCCCCCCCCCCTTGATTCAAGCAGGAGCCTGCCTCTTTCTTTCATCGCCCCCGCGCTGAAATGGTGCAGTCCCAAAATGTGGGCGGCAGAGGCCGATGCGGGCTTTTAGCTCGGTGACGTCACAATGCCCGGCTTGAACCCTGGGTGTTTGTTGTGAATCTTGTGATCAGCTGAGCGAGCGAGCGCGCGAAGGACGAGAGAGAGAGAGAGAGAGAGAGAGAGAGAGAGAGAGAGAGAGAGAGAGAGAGAGAGAGGCAAGGAGGCCGCAGTCCCGAAGGGGTTCTGTGTTCGCCCGAAGCAGAGCCATGAAGTTCCAATACAAGGAAGATCATCCTTTCGAGTACAGGAAAAAAGAAGGGGAGAAGATCCGAAAGAAATATCCAGACCGTGTGCCTGTGAGTGGAACGTGGAGGGGGGGGGGGGGGGAAGCAGGTGGATGGGTGGCCGGTTCTATGTTTTCAGGATGTCTGTTGTCCTTCAAAGAGCTGTTTTACTTCCATCGAGACCGGGCGGCGTTGTTGTTGTCCTCTAATCGCCTTCGCCCCCCCCCAAGTTGGCCCGGGTGCTGCTTCTGAGCCGGAAAGGGAAGGAGCTCCGTTCCCCCCTCTTCCTTTTCCTAAGCATGGAAGCGGGGAGGACAAAGGCTGGGGGGACGAGCTAACCTTTAGTAGCCCCAGGAGGGCTAATCCTTGGTACTGTGGCTAGCGTTGCTATTTTTCCCACATACACCTACTGCTTTTGGACAGCAAACAAATAGCTTGCGGCTAGACCGCATCCTGGGGATGTTTGCTTCCAGGTTTTTGGTAGGATTACAGCCCTTCTTTCTAGCAGGTTTGAAATCATAGAATCATAGAGGTGGAAGAGGCCTCCTGGGCCATCCAGTCCAACCCTCTGCCAAGAAGCAGGAAAAACTAATTCAAAGCACCCGACAGCTGGCCACCCAGTCTCTGTTTAAAAGCCTCCAAAGAAGGAGCCTCCACCACACTCTGGGGCAGGGAGTTCCACTGCTGAACAGCTCTCACAGTCAGGAAATTCTTCCTCATGTTCAGGTGGAATCTCCTTTCCTGTCCTTTGTTCCACGTTCTAGTTTCCAGGGCAGCAGAAAACAAGCCTGCTCCCTCCTCTCTATGACTTCCCCTCAATTGTTTCTACATGGCCCTCATGTCTCCTCTCAGTCAGCTCTTTAAGCCGTTTCTCGTAGAGCTTGTTCTCCCAACCCTTGATCATTTTAGTCACTCTTTGGACATATTCCAGCTTGTCAACATCTCCCTTCAATAGCAGTGCCCAGAATTGAACAAGGTATACTTGTCTGACCAAGGCAGAATAGAGGGGGAGCATGACTTCTCTGGATCTAGACCCTATTTAGTAAAGGTAAAGGTTTTGTGTCCAACTTTGGGGTGTGGTGCTCATCTCCATTTCTAAGCCGAAGAGCCGGTGTTGTCTGTAGACACCTCCAAGGTCATGTGGCCAGCATGACTGCATGGAGCACCGTTACCTTCCCTATTAATCTCACATTTGCATGTTTTCGAACTGCTAGGTTGGCAGAAGCTGGGGCTGACAGCGGAAACTCAAGCCGCTCCCCGGATTTGAACCTGTGACCTTTCAGTAAACAAGCACAGTAGCTCAATGTTTAACTCACTGTGCCACAGGGTGCTCCCCTGATTTATACAGATCAAAATCCTATTTGCTTTTTTTGGTGCCGCATCACATTGTTGGCTCATGTTTAACTTACTGTCCACGAGGACTCCCAGATATTTTTCACACATACTGCTGTCAAGCCAGGCATCATCCCGCATTCTGCATCTTTCCATTTCATTTTTTCTGAGTTGTCATTTGTATCAGCCAGAAAGAAGGGCCTCTTGACCCACCTCTTTTTCTGGGTTCATGCATTACAAACATCAGACTTACAAATGACTCATAATTACAAACAGGAGTGAGACAATAGGAAGTGAGAGAAATGTACCCCAAAGAAGGGAAATTCACTCCTCAAGGAGGTACCATGGGGAAAAGGTGTCTCCACTGAATCTTTCTCATCAATCCTTATTTCCATAACAAGCCAAATGTTTCAAAATCCAACTATTACAGTGAGGTGAAATCTTCTGAACAGGGGTCACAGATAGCAAAACAAACGCCACAGAGGTATTATCTCTTCCCTAAGCTATCCAAAGCTAATGCATGTATATTTTTGGCAGGAGTTACACTTAAAAATTTACCTGTCCCAGCTTACAAACAAATTCAACTTAAAAACAAACCTACATAACCTATCTTGTTTGTAACTTGGAGGGATTGCCTGTATATATTTTAGTGGCTGGGATTTTTCCATGTTCATCTTTACAGCATCGCAATACAGTCGGCCTTGCATGGGTTCTACACCCACAGACTCCATCGTCCACACTTCAAAATATTTTTTCCTTTTTTTCCTTCAAGAAGGAAATCAGTTTGGTTCTGGAACCAAACCAAGCAGACACCAATAGTATACTGTACGACAACACTGCAATATTTTGTGTCAGTAAAAAGGGAAACATTTTTTTTTGTTACAGGAATTAGCAGAATTTATGTTTGCTATGATTTATTGATGATTTGGAAAAGGCCAGAGCATGCTAGATATTAGTTTAGGCCTAGTAAATATAGACGAGAATAGCTTTATTGCTATTGTAGTATTGCACAGTGAAATTAAGGGCCTTCCCCGGCGCACATCACAAAATCAACACACCCATCCTTCCACTACCTCTAGATAAAGTTGGATTTCAAAAAGTACAAATCCCACCTGTAAGGCTGAGGAGGACAGGAAAGCTAAATTTGTATTCAGTTAGCAGGCACTTGTTGAAAAACACCTTGCTCAATGGAGGGTTTTTAAAAAAGGCATGTTAACAAAACTGCAAAAGTGATACCAAGACTAGAAAGAAAAACACCAACTGCTGTATGATCAATTGTTGAGAATCTATCAAAGGCCATGTAGTTGGAATTAGGAAACTAAACTATTTATCTAGCCTGGCACATTTGGCTGCACTTCTTGGACAGTAAAAGGAAAAATGAAAAAAGTGACTGGATTAAAAATCCCAGTTTTGTTGCTTTACAAAGCTGTGTCAAAAGGGAAGTGGGCCTAGCTGACACCTCTGCAGTGACATCTCACAAGAGAATGCCATTGCTTAGTGGCAGAGTGCATACTTTCATCCTTCCCCTTTTGGCACGAAATAATTCTCTGTGAGTGAAGATAGACTAAAACAACTGGTGAGAGCTTTAACTCAAAGTGGTTTGGTGCCACTAGCCAGCCACCCTCTGGTCCTCGATGATGCCACAGTCTCCTGCCATAGCATGGATTCTACAATTGGCCATCATCTGCAGTAACAATGCCCAGGGAGATGAGGGAGGGTGAAGGGGAGAAAATCACCCCCTCCTCTCCTCCCTCTCTTCCCAGAGCACTCCATCGCCCTGGCCAACGTCACTGAAGGTGACTGCAGTAGGACCCATGTCACGTTTGGAGACAACCACAGCATAGAAGACAAAAATGATATGCTAAGTGACATCTCATGTCCTTGGCCCACCTGATCCCAGGAAACAGATGACAGTGAGGACAGTTGTAGCTAATTCTGTTTAGATGGGCTCAAGGCGGTAGGGTACTATGAATTCTGGATCAAAATTTGGAGTATCCTCAACTTTGGTTAACATTAAGGTGGCTTTGCTCTGTTTACCCCAGAGCTCATTCAGGCCCACTTTGTGTTTCTTTCTTCTCCCTCAATAGCGTGTTGGTTTCAGGCCAACTGCCTGCATTGCAGTGTACTAGCTCAGTATGTAGCCTTTTAACTTTTTGAGGAAGTCTGGGTGGCATAAGTGTATGGTTACAGCAAAAGCAGCCCAGCAGCTGCCTTATCTGGAAAGAACCAGTATATAGTCCTTTGGTGTTCCTGTGCTTCTTTTTATTACTAAGTAAGTAGGACATGCATCACAGATGGTTGCAGGGAGAACTGTTTCTGCTCTCTGGCTTCCAGATAGTGTTCCAGGACACTTCATTCCTTCTGTCCGTCCATCATTGTGATGCCCGGATTACCCAAACTCTGCAGTACACGGAGCTCCAGCAAGCGGGGTGTGTGGCTGATGCTCCTGACGTCAGCGCGCTGTCCCATGTGTTTTGGGAGATGTGGTATTCCAAGGTTTAACAATCGAGTAATAATCCAAACCAAAATAAAGGCAAAAAATGAAGTTCTCAACGGCACCCAAGCAGACACCAATAGTATACTGTAAATCGTAACCAGAAAAGAAAAAAAGCCGCGGGAGTTGGCCGGCTGCCAGCGTTCCCTACTCCAAAGTAAACACAGAGTCTATGTAGCCGTATGGCAATGCAATACATAGCTGAGATAAAGCAAACAATGCAATTCTACCAATGGAGAATTGTCATCTACCCTCCATTGGTAGAATTGCATTGCTTGCTTTATCTCAGCTATCTATTGCATTGCCATACGGCTACATAGACACTGTGTTTACTTTGGAGAAGGGAACGCTGGCAGCCGGCCAACTCCCGCGGCTTTTCTTTTCTTTTCTGGTTACCATCTACAGGAGCCTTAGTGGCTTGGGTGCCATTGAGAACTTCACTCTTGATTTTTTACCTTTATTTTGGTTTGGATTATTACTCGATTGTTAAACCTTGGAATACCACATCTCCCAAAACACACGGGACAGCGCGCTGACGTCTGGAGCGTCAGCCACGGCCCCTGCTTGCTGGAGCTCCATATACTGCAGAGTTTGGAGGACTTGCCGCGGAGTGACTTGTGATCATTTATATTGTAATATTTTTGCTAGTTTTGGACCTTACCTGCACTAGCAAGTTTATTCTCATCCTTATTGAGACTTTAATGCACACAGACTCCTTTCCATCTGTTCAATATACATTTATGATTGTGCAATTGACTATTTGTGATTATATGCTGTTGCTGGACGTACCTAAGTTATAACTATATAGTGGTATATATGTCAGGAATGATGTTTCATGCTTGATAGACATTTTGTAATATTATAGTTTATCTTAGTCATTTACAGGCCTTGCCAGCCTCCCGGAAGCAGGCCCCTCCTTTGTTCCTGGTTGGGGACTTTTTGCCTGCCTGCTCGCCCTCCTCCCCTCTCTGGCCTTCAGCTCAGGGGATAACTCCCTTTCTGGGCCCAGTGCTCTCAGGCCCCGGTGCTGCATTCGGGCCTCTGGGAGGGCCGCATTCCATCCCTCCGTAGCCTGGCTCTGGGGGGTGGTGCTCACCTCCATTTCTGGGCCTAAGAGAAGGCATTGTCCTTGGACACCTCCAACATCATGTTGCCGGCATGACTGCATGGAGTGCCATTGCCTTCCTGCCGGAGCGGTGCCTGTTGGTCTGCTCACATTGGCATGTTTTCAAACTGCTGTATTGGCAGTGGCTGGGGCTGGCAGCGGGAGCTCACACTGCTCTCCTGCAACCTTTTGGTCAGCACGCCAAGCGGACATATATATATATGTTCTCTCTCTCTCTCTCTCTCTCTCTCTCTCTCTCTCTCTCTCTCGTGCATGCCTTTGGAGCGAGTTTGCACCCGCTACGCTCTCCCCAAGCCTCCCGATTCCCAAGGAGACCTTCTGAGCACAGCGGAGCTTTCCAGCCGGTGGGAATGGGGACCTTGGAGGTGGCGGGATGGTGCCTACTCGCTTTTCTCTTCTGCTCCGGAGGCACCATGGTGAAAGCCAGCCAAGTGTGTGTCTGAGTGGTGTGTGTGTGTGTGTGTGGGGGTAGAGGTTGGCTGGGGGCGTAATTCCAAAGTGTGGCCTAGTGCAAAAAGCTGTTAATCCAGGCCAGGTAAATCTGTGTGCACAGAGCATGCCCTGCACTTTACAATGACACCCTTTAAGAAAAGACCTGTGTGTCAGGCCACTCTAACTTCGAAGAAGCACCACACGGCAGACGACCGGTAAATCCATCTTCTTTATTAAAGGATCAAGAAGCTTAATGCCAAGAACGCCTGTGCAAGGCCATGTCTGGCTTTTATATCCACATCCAGTCTGATGCTATCACATGTAACAGCCCAGCTAGAGCCACGCCCAGTCTGATGCAACCACATGTAACAGCCCAGCTAGAGCTTCCCCCCAGGTGCAACTCCCCCAAGGTCAGCTGCCAGGTGTTTATCAGATGTTGCCGTGGGGGAGGAATGTGTTAGGGCTTTGGCTCCCAAGCCTGGCCCTGGCTGGGGAGACAGGCTCCTGACACTTGTGTGCATTTTTATTAATATTTTCATTCCCCAAAGACTGAAGATCCCTCCCTCTTGTGGAAGTACGCTGTCATTTGATTAGACATGAATACCGATCTAGAGAACTGAGTTCACTATTAACATTTATGTGGTATGTGTGTCCTTGTGTGTTTAAAGGAATAAAACAAAATGCTTTCAGTCTTCAAATCTGGAACACAGAGATAATATAGGGAGGAAAAAAAGAAATGGAAATAAAATCACAAATTTTGGGATCATTCTTTTATATTTTATATGCCAAATATAAACCAATATTTGGAATATAAAGCATATACCAACATACCAAGCATATACCAAATTACTAAAATTGCAGTCAATGATTTTTTAAAAATTACATCTTTGTTTTGATGCGTACTTTCCAGATAATACCCAAGTAAACATTTTTTCTTTTGTTTACATTGTATGGAATTTGCACTGTTCTGAGATATTTTCGGCCCTTGGAAGCTCACCTAAAGGAGGAATCTGTTAGGAAAGTGATTGTGTAATTATGTAAGGATTAAAATTGTGTGTGTGTATGTATGCTTAAGACTATGTAATGTGCAATGTGCAGCTGCCAGACATTCACTGGTTAACAGTCCGGAGCTACTGTGACGTACGACGTACAGCGTGACTGCTGAACGGTGACATGTTGGAATGTGAAGAGGAGGATTTTTGAGATAAGACTCTCCCTTCTGTACTATGTGCTTGCCGGAGATGGCTGTGCCGATGTGATTTGCTGATTTCTGTAGTAAAGTAGTTTTTCTTTCTACTCATGGCTTTTGTGATCAGTTTTCTACAATCATTCTGAAGCTGCTCACTCTGCTAGAATCCTGATGGTCAGAATATTGGGGCATGAGGTTTTTTCTCATTCTACCTCTGATTTTCTTTGGGCATTGGGCATTTGGCTGTGTGAAAATGAAGAGGAGAGTGGCTCTGGTCACTATCCTATCTCAAGGTCAATCCATCCTCTCTCTTCCTGCCTGTATTGAATCTTTCAAAATTTCTTTCTCAATTAAGCTTTTTTTTGGGGAGGGGGTGTCCTATTTTCTCATAGCATGTACTGTACATCCATGGCCCAATTTCTCAAAGACCTCCCTGATTTTATTTATTAATTTATTTTCCCACAATTGCATTGCAGATGTTACATATTTTGGTCACAATATAATTCAATACAGTGGTGTCCTTGTCTCTCCCCCCCCCCCCCCCCCCCCGCCTCGCCCAGTCTTCTCTGCTGACTTCTTGTTTTCTGGGCAGAGGATGATATTCCTTTGAGGATGTATGCTGGGTATCTTCCAAGATAGCAACTCTAGATGGGATCCTCTGGCTAATTGTTGCTACTAGATAACAATTACAATGATTATTGCTTTTATTTATCAGCAAAGGACATCCACTTTTCACTATATAAATTATACCTAGGGTATTGTCGAAGGCTTTTATGGACAGAATCACTGGGTATCTCAGCCATTTCTTTTCCCCTCTGTTTGCCTAATTCTGCCCAGTTTCTCGGCATCACATTTTTCTATAGCTATTTTATCTGTTTTACACCTCTTTTCTCCCTCTCTTCTTCTTCCTTGCTGAATTTGATGACAAGAAGATGGAAAGACTTAAGTCCTTATATCGGGAGAAAGGCAGGCTAAAAATAAAAATAAAACAAACAAAGGGCTGTCATTTTCTCAGCCAGGGTGTCTTTTGCTGTCTGTATTAGCCTGAAAAACTCCCACAGTGTATTTCTGAACCTAGAAATCAAAGAGAAGCTGTAGCAAAATACTCAATAAATAGGAACCATTGTGTAAATCAGTGTTTCCCAACCTTTTTTGAGCCGTGGCACATTTTTTACATTTACAAAATCCTGGGGCACACCACCAACCAAAATGACACAAAATGACACTCTAACACAGTAATACATATAGTTAATATGTTTTAAAATGTATTTATACACTCAGTGTGAAACCTGGGCCTGTTTCGATGAACACAACATAGATATCTTGGCAGGAATGGCAGAAAGACACAAACTTCCCACACAGAACTCCCATAACCAAGAGAAAATGCTATAAGAGTTTGGTGGGCATTGACCTTGAGTTTTGGAGTTGTAGTTCACCTATATCCAGAGAGCACTGTGGACTCAAACAATTTATTTATTTATTTATTTATTCGAACTTGTGAGTCGCCACTCCCGAATGGCTCGGGGTGACTTACAGTGAGTTGAATATTCAACAGAGTAAAAACACCATAAAACAAAACAGAACAACAGACAGTAAAACGCCGTAAGTACATCAATGTGATATGCTATAAGAGTTTGGTGGGCATTGACCTTGAGTTTTGGGGTTGTAGTTCACCTATATCCAGAGAGCACTCTGGACTGAAACAATGTTGGATCAGGACCACACTTGGCATGAATACTCAATATGCCCAAATGTGAACACAGATGGAGTTTGGGAAAAATAGACCTTGACATTTGGGAGTTACAGTTTCTGGGATTTATAGTTAACACACAAACAAAGAGCACCCGGAACTCTTGCAACAATGGAATTGACCCAAACTTCCCACACAGAACTCCCATAACAAAGAGTTTGGTGGGCATTGACCTTGAGTTTTGCAGTTGTAGTTCACCTACACCCCGAGAGCACTGGGGACTCAAATAATGATGGGAGGGGCCTCTTCCTCATGGGGAGGGGGACACTCCACCCCTTTCCGACCCTCCCTCCGCTCACCTCAGCCTCTCTGCCGGCCCTTCCTCCTCCTCCTCCCCCCGCAAGCATCAGTGTCCGTTGGCCCTCTAGGAGGGGTGGGGGTGGGGATGGCTACCTTAGAGAAGGCGGAAGTGTTGTGAGACTGAGGTGGGGCTTGGTGTTGATTGGCATTCCTGCCATGTGAGTGCTGCCTGGAGGGCGGGGCCAGTGCCTGGGCTTCTGAAGCAGAGCAGCTTCAGAAGCCCAGTGTGGGCTTCCTTTCCTCTCTGCCCAGGTGAGTGGGGTGAGCCAAGCAGGGAGAAAGGAGATTATTCAGAAGCCCTCCCTGCCCTGCCTTCCTGCCCTGCCTTCCTGCCCTTCTGCCCCTGCCTGGGTACAAAGCATGCAAGGCTCTGGGAATGACCTCTAGTTACTACAGAGAGGGAGGGACCGCGCGTGAGGAAAGTGGGCGGGGCTGACTGCGCTCAAAACAGTCCCCGCCTTTCCCCCTCCTCCATGATGTTTTGGCCTACTGTGGTAGAGAGAGCGCGAGCGAGGGGAAGGCCCGGCTGCGCAGAGGAGCCGCTCCCTCACCTCACACTTGAGTGAGCGCGAGGGAAAGAGCGGGCCGGGGCGAGGAGGAAGCGGCCTCCGCCGCCGCTGCTCTGAGGGGAAGGATGGGACTCTGAGGAGAAGGATGGGACAACAGCAGCAGCCATAGCAGCCTCCTCCTTCTCCCACGGAACACCTGATGATCGGCCGCAGAACACTAGTGTGCCACGGCACAGCGGTTGGGAAACACTGGTGTAAATAATAGATTTTCTTTCAGCTTTGATACAGCCTTATTTTGGAAAAGATGCAGTTAAGAATGACCCAAAAAATGCTTTTTCCATCCATGTGCTTGGATGAAAGAAGAAAAGTATATAGGGATAGTTTGCAACATTAGCTTAACCAGTGTCATTGGTTTTTCAACATATCCTTGAATTCATAAGAAGACCTTTGTTGGATCAGGCAGAAGTTGTCTGCATTCCAGCAGTATACCCTTTTCCTAAATGGCTAGTCAGATGCCTCTGGGAAGCCTATAAGTAACAAAGCAACTGCTATTTAAATGATCAGAGATCTCTAATCCAAAGGCGACCTAGTGGTTGTCTTGGTCATATATTCAGGATATTAATTTCATAGTTTCACTAGATTTGTCATTTAATCCTGGAGAAAATGTAATGAGGAATCAAAAGTATTCAGTCATAATCAGTTACCAGGCATGAGATAGAGCTTATATTAAGTTGTGGAGCTCCTTTTGTCTACTATAGAAGTGTGGGTAGGTGGGAAACAAGGCTATGAAAGAAGAAGGAGCCAGCTTTCTTGAAAATGAGTTCTAGTTTCCCGCTTGGGAAAAAAAGGTGAAGGGGAGGCTTTTGAAAACCTTTATATAATGGACTTCAGGTTCTAATTGCACCTTTTTACCTTCCTAACTGAGGGATGGCTTGGTTAGAGGTAGCAAAGCATTATCTATGCCTCTAGACTGCCCAATCCTTATGTAGAGTGAAGCTGAAAGATTTGTGATAAGGATGGGCAGAAGGCATTATTTATCATTAAAACATTTTTATCCTCATCACTTGTATCACTCATATAACATATCACTATACTCTATAACAGGGGTGGCCACACGAGAACCAAAAATATTATGGAGGGCCGCACCTAAAGGCTGAACTATATTCTACATAATATCAATTGAATTTCTTTAATAAAAATCTTAAGCAGAGAGTTTCACTGCTGAGCACCTCTCATAGTCAGGAAGTTCTTCCAAATGTTCAGGGGGAATCTCCTTTCTTATTTTTTGAAGCCATTGTTCTGCGTCCTAGTCTCCAGGGCAGCAGAAAGGAAGCTTGCTGCCTCCTCCCTATGACTTCCTCTCAAGTATTTATACATGGCTGTCATGTCTCCTCTCATCCTCCTCTTCTTCAGGCTGTATGTAAATTGGTACCTGTTGTGTTGGATGACACACCAAGGTTTTTAACACTCGCTGTATTTTATTGTGTTTTCTCATGCTATGTTTTTAACTTATAATGTTGTTTTTTATGCGGTTTTATCCGGCGCTGTGAGCCGCCCCGAGCCTCCCGGGAGTGGCAGCATAGAAGCCCAATAAATAAATAAACATGCCCAGCTTTTTAAGCTGCTCCCCATTCCCACTTGCCTCAAACAGACACGAGTTTTTTCTCCCTCCCTGGACATTAGACCACAAATATAAAAACACACAGTAAGCAGCCAGACCTTGAAGCTGCAAGGCCATTCAGTGCTTAATCAAGGTGGCCAGGGGCTGGCAACATTCTCACTTGCCTCAAGCAGACAAGGGTTCTTTCCAGGCCCGGATTAACACCTTTTTGCACCCTAGGCCACACTTTGGAAATATGCCCCCCCATATCACTCAGACCCACACTAAAAATAAAACCTTATCTCAGGGGTCAGGAACCGTTTTGACTCAAAGAGCCATAAAGGCAAAATATTTGGAAATTTATTTCGGTGAGAGCCATTATATATCTATATATAATAAAAGATAATTGTCAGGATTGGGAACCCTGAGCTTGGATGAAGTCCAGGTTCCAAGCCTGTCATGAGGCAGCAGCGACCTTCACTTTAGCTCTGGGGTGACCTTTGTCCCAGATTCACTGAGACTGTTGAGTCCGGCTGGGAGTGATGCAACTTCCAGGTGCTTGAGAGGGAAGTGAGGTAACTCCTCCAAGCAAGGACATTGGACATTGGGACTGGTGACACTGACTTCATGACCCCTGGGGTCATGCCCCTGGGGATTACTGGGATTGCTGACTCACTTGGGGCTGATGTAACCCTGCCCAGACATTGCATGGGTAGGGGAGGGGCTATGGGGGTATAAAAGGTGTGTTTGGGTGGCGGGCCGGTGCTTTAGCTTCACATGTCTCGTACCTTCAATAAAATCGTGTTGGACCAAGATACCATCTTCGTGTGATCCCTACCGTGTGTTGGAGAGTCGTTACAATAATGTTTGTTTGTATATTTGTATGTATGTGGCAGCTTTCCGATTGGTTGCCACTATGGGATTATTTGCATAAAGGACTCTGATAGGCCAGCCTCAGAACTCCAACATTCTAAGGCAGCAGACAGAGGGCATTCATTGCCACTGATTAGCCAGCATCCCAGAATCCAAGCCTCTACATTCAAACAACAGGATTGCTTGCCACTGAGGGAGAATATGTGCCATCAACATTCCCTCCCCACTTGGCTCTCTGCAAACAAAATTGATTCCTGTTTTCTCCTCCCCCTCAGCTTTTAGAAAATGGCTGCCTGGCATTGGGCCTTTTAAAGTTACCAAAAAAAACCAGCCCACCACAGTAGGCCACTTACATTACAGGCCCCAAAAGAGCGTTTAGGGCAGGATGGGCCACGAATGATGGGATTTGCAGTACCTTCACCCAATTCACTTCCCAGACAACACTGTACCCCTACAAATCACAGACCAGGCCCAAAATTGACAGTAAGGCTTCATTAAATTGATTTTCCTGACTAGGCCTCACTTAATGGGATAATGTTTAAGGCATGAATTGACAGTAAGGCTTCATTAACTTGATTTTCCCGACTAGGCCTCAGTTAATGGGACATTGTGTATGGCCTGAATTAACAGTAACCTTGGCACACAGAGCCCATATGAGCCATGCTACATTCTACTTCAGTTTGGAGTAGGGAGGACCATGGATGATAGGACTTGAACTACCTCCACAGATTATGGGATTTGTAGTACTTTCAAACCCTTCATTCCCCACAGACCACTGCGGCCCTGAACACAGACCCATAAGGAATACACTTGGCACACAGTGCCCCCATGACCCACACTCCATCCTACTGCAGTTTAGAGGATGGCAGACCATGGATGATGGGATTTCAAGTACCTCCACTCACTTCCCCAGACTGCTACAACCCTCATCCAATGACTGATCAAGACCAAACTTGGCACACAGAGTCCTCATGACCCACTCTACATCCTGGTGCAGTTTGAGGGAGGATGGACCATGGATGATGGGACTTGAAGTACCTCCACTCACTTTTTGAGACCACTGCGAGCCAAATAAACAACTGATAAGGACCAACCTTGGCATACAATGCCTTTCTCAAATAACCCGGGCACTGCCGGGTCCCCAAGCTAATCTATATATATAAAGGAACAGTCGTCATGTGAAGACTACCTCAAACAGAGAAACCTTACAACGCAGAAACACAAAACTTGCCAACAAAAATAGGCCTCAAGCAAGGTACGTTTGTAGCAAAGAAACTTCCCCCCCCAAAACCTAAAAGGCCCCCAAAACAATGAGTAAAAAAAAACCCTACATTTCCCAGCATCCTCCGGGGCTGCCAAAGACTCCCCCAGCCTCTATATTCTGACAACATGATTGGCTGCCAATAAGGGCGGATTTGCATAACTGCTGTACTGGCCAGCCAACATGAACATTCCGACCCATAACAAACTGTCAGATGACTGCCAGAGCCTCCTCCAACACTTTCAAATCAGAAGACCATGCTGGAGATCAACACCATTCAAGGGAAGCTCTTCTTCCTTTCCCAAAAGATCTCCAGTGGCTTGGAATTCCACATTAATAAGAGGACCATCCAGCAACAATGGGGTTTGCCCCTCTATATGCTGGCTCCAAGGAATGGAGGTCATCACCAAGTACCTTCTGATGCCCAGCGCTGGAAGAGCTCCCTCAGATGGCCTGTCCATGAGGAAAGCCTCATCGGACATCGACCAATGGGTGCAAAACACACAGAGCAGGACATCTTGAAAAAGAGAGGAGCAGAAAGTAAGCTAGACGTGAAGATCTTGAGAAAGGTGGCTAAAAAGGATACGGAAAGGATTTTTAACAGTCCCCCAACAGACACTGGACGCACCTGTGAAGATAGAGATCCCCTGACAGGACAAGCCCTCCCCAAGCTGATCCGTCCTGGCCATGGTACAAGTCAAACCCGAAGGACTGCAGGCAAAGAGCTGAGTCAGAAACATAAAACACCCAATTCACTAACAACAATTCCAACCCTTACATACTCAGACTTTCTCGCATCTCCTAAATAGGGCACAGCAATGTGTGCCGGGTATAGATAGTGTATATATATATATATATATATATATATATATATATATAGAGAGAGAGAGAGAGAGAGAGAGAGAGAGAGAGAGAGAGAGAGACTGAATTTAACTAAATGTGAGTATATACGTACATACTATGAGAAAAGGATTCCCCGGCAGTATGACGGTGTGTATGTCCATTCAAAGAATCTGTAAACCAGTCCAAGACCAATGCTGAAGAAATCCCCAAACAATACTAAAGTATTTGAAGTGGTGTCAATTTGCAAGCTACTGGTCCTCCATGAGTTTCCAAAGGCGCATTCACATTGTGGAATGAATACTATTCATGATCCATTGGACTGCCATGACTCAATGCTATGAAATCTGCTGAGGAAAGTTTCACAAGGTTGTTTTGCTTTCTGCCCAAGAGTACTGCTGCCTTGTCAAACTACAAATCCCAAGATTCCATAGCACTGAGCCATAGCAGTCAAAGTGGTGTCAAACTGCACCAATTCCACAGTGTTGATGCACCCTTGACACTGCATCCCAAAAAAGGTGAGTTGATGTCACTTAAATCAAAGTCAGCGAGTCTGAATTCTACTCAGGCCCCGTCTACAAAGCCACATAAAATCCAGATTATCTGCTTTGAAATGGATTGTATGGCAGTGTAGACTCAGGCTGGATCAACATTGCCCTATGTCCCAGGTCCTAATCCCAGATCATCTGTTTTGAATTGAATTATATGAGGACCCTTTCATACAGGGCCTTTATTTCTGGATCTCATCCCAGGTTTTCTGTTTATCCCAGATTATCTGGCACTGTGGACTCATATAATCCCGTTTAAAGCAGAAAACCTGGGACCACATCCAGGGATCCAGCCTAAGTCTACACTGCCATACAAGCCAATTCAAAGCAGACAATCTGGATTTTATGTGGCTTTGTAGATGGGGCCTGAGTAGAATCCCTGGATGTGATCCCAGGTTTTCTGCTTTAAACTGGATTATATGAGTCCGCAGTGCCAGATAATCTGGGATAAACAGAAAACCTGGGATCAGATCCAGGGATAAAGGCCCTGTTTGGAAGGGTCCTCATATAATTCAATTCAAAACAGATACACACACACACACACACAAAGTATATAATAAAAATATATATAAAGTACTACATAACAATGTAATATAAAGTAAAATAATATAAAAATAATATAAGATAGATTCCTTAGGTTATGACATGTAGAGAAGTCTGATATAGGATATATAGGCCCCTTCTGCACTGCTCTGTCAGAGCTGGGAAATCTGAGCTTTGAGGAAGTTCAGATTCCCAACCTGCCCTGAGGTGGCATTGACCTTTGTCCCAGTTCTGTGAGAGCTGTGCTGACCTTTGCTCTAGTTCTTGAGAGACTATGCTGTGTCAGACTGGAAGTGATGCAACTTCCAGATGCCTGCTGAGTCATTAAGGAAGTGAGGTAACTTCTTCTGGACATGGACATTGGACACTGTTCTAATTATGCGGACTCGGAGCCTCATGAGGTCATATCCCCTGGACTATGGGAACTGCTGACTCACCCGGATATGGTGCAACCCTCCCTGGACATTGCATGGCCAAGGGGAAGGGGGTCTGGGATATATAAGGTGTGTTTGGGTGGCGGGACTTTGCTTTAGCTTCACAAGTTTTGTACCTGCAATAAAATCGTGTTGGACCGTGCTTCTATCTACGCGTGTTTCCTGACCGAAGTTGGAGAGTCATTACACTGCTCTATAACATCCAGATTATTATCTGCTTTGAACTGGATAATATGGCAGTGTAGACTCATATAATCCAGTTCAAAGCAGATCTTGTGAGTTGTAGAATATATGCAACAACAACACAATGTAATAGGGACAGGAAGAGAAGGCAAAGGCCGGGCAAAAGGAGGACTGAGGGAGCGAGAGAAAGGAGGAAAGGAAGGAAGGAAGAAGGGGAGATGAAAGAGAAGTGAGAGGTTGAGGCGCCAAGTTAGTGATTCCAGGGACAGAGAAAGGAAGACTCTCCAAAGAAACAGAGTGAACATGAAGGGGGGGGGGGGTGTCCTCTCTGTTTTGAAGAGCGAAGATTGAAGAGTGAACGGGGTGAAAAGGTAGGAAGGGGTCAAGGGAAAAGTGGAAGAGGAAGGAGGGGGCAGGAGAGAAGGCTGTGTTGAAGCCAGGCAAAGGGACGAGTGAAAGAGAGAGGGGGAGAGGAAAGGAAGGAAGGAAGGGAAGTGAAGTTGCATGGAGAGAGGACACTCAGGCACCCCCTCAGGCTCACTCCGTTTCTGGATTCGCTAACCTGGCACGGCAATGGGGCTGGCAGGGGGGGGGGGCGGTGTTTAGCCAAGCCGCAAGTGGGTGGGAAAGGCACCCGGTCCTCCTGCCTCAGTCTCTTCCCTTCGCCGCCTCTTCTCCCCCCTAGAGAGAGAGACTCCCAGGGAGGGGGGAGCAGAGGGGAGCAGAACGGGGGGGGGGGGGCAGCCATGGATGGAGCTTTAGCCGCCATGCACATGCGCACTTTTTTTTGGATTTTTTTTTGGAATATTTTTAAAAACTTTTTTGGGCGGGTCCGGACCTGCCGCCCCCCACCCCATGGCTGCCGCCCTAGGCCAGGGTGGCCTTATGGGTAATCCGGGCCTGGTTCTTTTTCCCAACCTGGACATTATTCCACAGATATAAAAACAAAATAAAAAACACACCCTCAGCCTCCCCAGACCTTAGCAGCCTGGAGCAAGGCATCCCTAAAGGGGAAAGGACTGAAAGAGGTAGAGAATGAACGAAGGAGAGAAGGAAAGAAAAAGGGTAAGGAAAGGAAGGAAATAGGGGGCAAAGGGAGGAGGGAAACAGGGAGAGAGAGGGAAGGAAAGGAAAGAAAGAAGGATGGAAGCAAAAAGTCAAGGAAAGAAAGAGGTAGAGAAGGAAGAAATGAGACAAAGAAGAAGATAAAGAAAGGGAAGGAAGGAAAGAGGTACAGAAGGAAGGAAGGAGAGAAGGAAAGAAGAAAAGTGAGGGAAGGTGGAGGCGAGAGAAGGCAGGGGCACACAGGAATGGAGGCCAGGCCTCCTGGATGTCATTCCTAATTCCTATTAGCCTTATGCAGGCTGGTCAGAATCGGCCGGCGGGCCACATGTGGTCCGCGGGCCGTGAAATACTCAGGTCTGCTCTATAACCTCTCTGTTGGTGCCCCCTTGTCATGGGGGAGAGGCTTGTGTAACCTAATGAAGTTGTGAGCTATGCTGGCGGTGGCATAATAGCCACTGGTAGAGCCTCCCATGCCAGACAGGTCACAACCGAAGAGTCTGACAAAGAGCGTTAACGGGCAGGATGGGCTCTCTAGCCTTTTGACAACCATTCTAGGAGAAGGAAAACTCTAATTTCAAACCCAGGCAGATGGTGCTTGTTTAATCCTGTAAGGTCAACCATCTAAGAGAAGGAAACTCAAACCAAACCTATGACCTGAGGATCTCATTGCCACCGTCCCAGCTTGCTAGGGCCTGGCAGACGAACCTTTGGTTTAAAGAGTGAAGCCAGTTCTGTGCACACTGCACTCCACCAGAAAAATCCATTGCACAGGCTCGAAGGACACATCCAACCTCCGAATCATCAACACGCTTGTAGAAAGCGTGGGATGAGTACTTTCTGAATCTTTGTACGCAAAGTAAAGACAAGAATACTCTATAACTAGACTAGAATTATTTCTGCCTCAGAACTTAACTAACCTCTAGTTGCTAGCTAACCTCCTGGCTAAACTTTATTCTTCACTTGATCCCAACTGATGAACATAGTCACATTTTCAAATCACAGTAAACTTTTCAGCCAATCAGTGTTCCATGCTCTCTTCCCCCCAACAGATTACTTACATTAATTTCACTACTATGCATATAATACATAACAATATTTTTTCTCTAAAGGCAATATCAAAGCAATATTTACTGGACTCCAACACATCACCACACTGGAGATTCTAGTTAATTTGCAACACCAGCTCTAGATGACTGGAAAACAGTCATACTCAAAAACAATACTCAAAAAACAAGGGAATTCCAGACAGGAAACAATCAGGGCTAGCTAAGACCTCCCAATTAAAGATTCTTCCAGGCATTAAGAAGCCAGACCTTGAAGCTGCAAGGCTATTTAATGCTAATCAAGGTGGTCAATTGAAACATTCACATCTGCCTCAAACAGACAAGAGTTCCTGTACATTCCACAGATATATAAACCCCACTTGTCCTACTTTACCACAGACCTCACAATCTCTGAGGATGCCTGCCATAGATGTAGGTGAAACGTCAGGAGAGAATGCTTCTGGAACATGGCCATAGAGCCCAGAAAACTCACAGTAACCCAGTGATTTGACAATACAGTCTGCAGATGGTTTTCAGGGGAGTGGGGGCTGTAAGAAATCATTTACATGGGGTAAAATCTTTTAACCTAGTTTCACTCCATCCACATTTTTTGAAATCAGGGAATGTTCCAGATCTTCAGTGAAGCTCTGAAGCTGAAGCAGCTTCACACATGGCAATTCGTGTCACCCACTGGGCTGGTTGCAAACCATCCCAGCTGTTCACACATTCCAGGTCCGTCATTCCATCTTCCAAATACTACATGGCACAGGGAAAGGGGGGAGGGGTGACACTTACCTGTGTTGTTGTTTGTCACCAAGGCAGTAGCTATGGAATGCCTTTGTTGATCTTAACAAAGGTGCTGGCACGACCAGGGAAAAGGAAGGGATGGCCACCTTATTTTACCATGTCATATGGGTGCCTTTACTGATGTTGGCACAATAACTCAGTAACATTCCAGAACTCTCCAGAACTCAGTATCATTGTGAATGACAACAACCAAAGAATAACTGCCTGGATAAGAACAGGGTTTGGCCCAACTAGACAGGATGGAGACAGGCAGCTATGAAGAGGTTGGGTATTCTGCCATGCCTTATGTCAATTTCATTTTCAGTTAGGATAGTTTTTAACACATGAGCTTTAAATGTGGGCAAAATGAAACTTACAGTGCATTTTTTGCAATTTTTCACATCTCCCCCAAATCACCCCCAAAATGAAAGGAGGCACCTGAGATTTGAGGACTTTCTTGGGAAACCAAGACAAGGCCTGCACAATCTGTGGCCCTCCAGGTGTTTTGGACACCAACTCCCAGAAACCTTTGCCAGCTTATCCAGCGGTCAGGAATTCTGGGAGGTAAAGTCCAAAACACTTGGAGGCCACAGGTAGTGTAGGCTGGTCTTGGACAGATGGACTAAAACTTATTTATTTTGGGAGAAGTGAATTGGTGGTGATTTCCACATAGACAAAGGCACTCACATGTAAACAATTCTGAAAAGATTGTGAGGAAGAATCAAAAGTCAAAGTTGAGATGAGTTTGTTTATGGCTAGTTAAGGTACTTTCATGGGGGTGGGATCATCACATAAATTTGTTCTATATTCCTTCAGTTCTGTCAAAGTTTGTAACGTAGATAATGTACAGTCTTTCCATAATTCTTCCATTTTTTCTTGTTATTTTTTATTTGTGTGGCCCCCCAGGTTCTTGTGGAAAAGGCACCCAAAGCTAGAGTACCTGATTTGGACAAGAGGAAGTATCTTGTTCCATCTGATCTGACTGGTAAATTAGCCCATTTTTTCTCATTGTGTTCTTCAAAGAATGCTTTTTAAAAGCTCTCGCTAGAAAGAGATGCAGGAAATTATTTTCCACCACCCAAAGTGTAAATGACTTCAGTGCTAATCTGGATACCATGAACCTGCTTGAATCCTTTTTGGAGTCCAGATGGCTGGCTGAACCAATAACTAATTGAGGCTGCTGCCATTTTGCTAAGCAAAAACAACTGCCTTGCAGAGCCTTCTTGGTGACATTGCATCTGCTGAGGTCACAATAGGGTTCCCAGTCACATGATCGGCAAAAGTGACATCACCAACAAGGTTCGGTCGGAGAGCTACTTTTAGCCATGAACACAGCAGTGGGTCTTTTTGATGTGTGGACTCTAGATCACCTCAAATCCAACTTGATCCAGTTGTCCACACATCAAAAACACCAAGGTCACTCTGGAGTTTTCTAGAAGCTCTGAAATAATGTGCAGTTCTTCATGGGCCGAAGCATGGCTAGAAGCAATGCTTCTGTATTGAAACCAGTAAGTTGTGTATTGCTTGTAGCACGTACAAGATTTCATTTATTTAGCCCATGGAGACATGACCTAAGAAAGGCTTTCATGACACTTTTTCTTTGCAGCACAGAAAGAAAAACACTGGTGAATTGAGACTAATGCAGCACGTTTAGTTTAACATACTAAAACAGGGCTGTCCAACTTCTACCGGCCCAGGGGCCTGAATTCCGGTCACTGATGACCTGGGGGGCCATAGGGTCTGCCCCCGGCTCCGCCCCCGGCTCTGCCCCCTCCCTGCCCCCGGCTCCGCCCTCTCCCCCGCCCTCTCCCCCCATTTTATCTCATATTTACTGAGATAAAATGCAGGGTGGGCATTCAAAAGGGGCATGCATACAGTCAAATATAATCTTTTACTAACATTAAATGCAGAGTGGGAATTCAAAAGGGGCATGCATACAGTCAAATATAATCTTTTACTCAGATAAAATGCAGGGATAAAATATTAAATTATTTTAATTTAATATTAAATATATTTAATTCCATCCTCCCCTCTCCCCTTATTTTTATTTAATATTAAATATATTTAATTCCATCCTCCCCTCTCCCCTTATTTTAATGTATCCCATCTCCCCTTATTTCATCTTTAAATATATTTAATTTTATATTTAATACATGAGTGGAGATGGGGGGAGGGAATGAGGAGCCCCCTGGGGAGCCCCCTGCTTTGGCCTACCTTTTCCAAACGCGCAGGATCCAGGAGTACCTGGATGACGAGCGAGGCGACGACCGACTGAGTCGAAGAAGGTCCTAATCGCGTCTGTGGGCCACAGCGATCCAGTAGTAGAGTAGCCGAAGAGTATCGCAAGAATACGCAATCCACACGGGATTTCGCTGTCAACGCCGGCGTGATCTCGTGTTGACAGCGAAATCCCATGTGGATTGCGTTCGGAGCAAGTATCGCGATACTTGCTCCGAACCCGGAAGTAGATTTTTTAAAAAAAATATTATTTATTTTATTTTTCAATTTTTATTTTTTATTAAAAAGCTTAGGGGGCCGTAGGGAAGGGGCTGGGGGGCCGCCAGTTGGACAGCCCTGTACTAAAACAAGCTTCACTAGCCGTTCTGAAAGACAGTTAAAAGTTGTCAGCATTCTGATTCCTTCACTACTAGGGTTCAGAATAGAGATTGCAATCTCTCTGTCTGCTTATCCCACCATGAAAGCAAATGAATAAACTTGACGCTGGCTTGTGGCAATGTCTTTGAAGAAAACTGTAAAATGTGTAAATTTAAAATGCAATTTTTGTAAACCCAATAATTAAACAAGACAGATAAAACATTTTAGCACAGTAGTGAAGCAACAGAGAACCATAATAAAATTACTTTGGATTTTTTGCGTGTGTCAAGAGCGACTTGAGAAATTGCAAGTTGCTTCTGGTGTGAGAGAATTGCCCATCTGCAATAAAATTACCCTGTTGTTTTACCATCCTGTGGGGGGCTTCTCTCATGTCCCCGCATGAGAAGCTGGAGCTGACAGACAGGAGCTCACCCACTCCCCAGATTCGAACTGCCGACCTTTCGGTCAGCAGTCCTGCCAGCACAAGAGTTTAATCTATTGCGCCACTGGTGATTCCATTACTTTGGATAATCATTACATATGATTTGAAAGCTTGAAATACAATAGTGACATTTTTCTCTTCTGCTTCCTTCCTTCCCTGAAAATTCTAGTTGGCCAATTCTACTTCTTGATTCGAAAGCGAATTCACCTGAGGCCAGAGGATGCCCTTTTCTTCTTTGTCAACAATACAATTCCTCCAACCAGTGCTACTATGGGACAGCTGTATGAGGTAAATGAAAGATCTCTCTCCTTCCAAAGGTAGTATTAGTAGAAATGTACCTATGATCACCATTTGCCAGAATATTGCATGAGACCTGCCCAAGGCTGGCAGCATTTTCTCGCAGCTGTCAATCCTGTCTCCCCTAACTCTCATTGTCTATAGTCAAGCATAAATGCAGAACATACTAGAAGGTCCCTTTTCTGTTTGCCTGGCCCATATTTCCATTCCCACATGCCTTGTACTAAGAGAAGTCTTAGGGCTTGCCCAGACAGCACCTTTATTGTGGGAACTCCTACAATAAAGGAGGGGCTGTCCAGACAATGTTTTGGACAGTCCCACATGAATTCGCTGCAAACCAGGAAAAGCCTGGTTTGTAGCTAATTAATTTGATAGTGGAAGGCACTGGATAAATCCACTAGCTCCAGTGTCTGGACTGTTGTCCAGACACCATTCCCACAGTTTACCAGGCTAAATAAGCCCGGTAAACTGTGGGATTACCCATCCTCTCCCCCCAAGCCCCCACACTCTTTTGAAAAGTAAAAAGAACTTACCAGACCTGCAATATACCCTCAGAGCAGCTCTCCCGGCATGTACAAATGACGGAGAGCGAGGGGGGGAGGGAGGAGGAAAATTGTCCATCGTCATACTCCCCCCTCCCATTCTCCTGGCGCATCATTTGTACGTGCCAAGGAGAACTGCTGCAAGGGTATACTGCAGGTCTGGTAAGTTCTTTTTGCTTTTCAAAAGGTTCTAGAGCATTTCACGGGCCGCAGGTCGCATGTGGCCCGCTGCCCGATTCTGACCGGCCCGTGGATCCCGGGAAGGAATGCTCTCCCTCCCTCTCATCATGGCAGAAGAAGAAGGGCAGAGAAAAGGCTTTGTTTGGAAAGGCAGATTCTGCCCAGAGACTGGTGACGCCAGAGAGGGAGGCGAACTCCCATTGGCAGATCCCGGGCGTTATGGGAAAAACAGGAAGGGAGGGAGGGAGGAGAGTGTCTCCGTTGCTGTCCCTCTCTGCGGCTCCAGATGAACTTCTGCGAAGAAGCCCCGTCTCTCTGAGGGTCTCCTGCCCGCGGCTGCCATGTTTGTTGAAGGCGAAAGTCCAGCGAGACGAGGAGGAATTTTCCTAGAGAGGCGGGGGAGGATCAGGAGAGGAGAAGCCGGGCGACCTCGCTGACGCAGGTGGGAAAGAGGAGGCCTTCCGAGGAGAGAGCAGGAGGAAGTGTGAGGAAGAGGAGGAAGAGGTAAAGGTGGGTTGGGGTCTGTGGGTGGGGTGGTATGGGCCCCTGTATATGGGGAGAGTCATGTGGACACAATGGCTGCTAAAAAAAGGAAAGTAGATGCGGAATGCAGGTTTTTTTTAAAAAAAAATCAATCTTTATTGAAAATTTCGTATTGTAAAAACAAAAGCAGAAAACCAAAAGTAGGTTTACACAAAACAATATGCAGTCGTTCCCCAGTGCTGTTGCATCTGGGTACATAGAAATCAAAGTGAAAACCATGTGATAGAATAAAGATATAGTAGAAGAGTTAGAAAGTGCGAAAGAGATAGTGGCTGTGTGAAAGACATATGAAGGTTTGACGTTGTTGCAGGTCATCCCATCTTGACTTCTGCGGTTGTTAGATCAATCTTTGGTTCTACAGTATTATAGTACTTTTAGTCAGTAGATTCTAAATATGAAAGAAAACAAACTTAACCAATTATCGTTTTCAAGAAAAAAGAAAGGATAATTCTTCACAAATAATGTATATTTAACTACTTACATAACTATCTCTGTAATTACTTACATATCTAGCAGGGTTTTTATGCACGGTTTTTTTTAACAAAGTATGGACTGTTAAGTATTTATTTATTGAAATCAGAGGCAAAGTGGCGTGTTTGGTTTGCGGAGACCAGGTTGCTGTGTTTAAGGATTACAATTTGAGTTGGCATTATGAGACGAAACATGCAGAGAATTATAAAAACCTCACTGATGATGAAATGGCGCGGATATGGTAGCTAAGCTACAAAAGCAACAGGTTTTTTTTATCAAGCTTCACACATCAAGGAATACAGCAACCATGACCAGCTTTGTGTTATCCCATAAAATCGCTAAAAACAGTAAGCCATTTGCGGAGGGGGATTTCATTAAAGAGAGCTTGGTAGATTCCGTAGCACTAATGTGTCCTGAAAATAAAAGAAGCATTTGTGCAAGTTCCGCTGTCCAGGCGAACCGTGACAAGAAGGTTCGAGGAAATTGTGGGAAATCTAGAGTTTCAACTGCAACGTGAAGTGGCTAATTTTGACTTTTTCTCCTTGGCTTTGGATGAGAGCTGTGATGTCCATGATACCGCCCAGTTACTTGTATTTGTCCGTGGGATAACAGACTTCAAGATTACGGAGGAGCTGGCTGCAATGCGTTCAATGAAAGGAACAATGACACGGAGCAATCTGTTTACGGAGTTAAATGCGTGCATAGACACACTGGGACTAAAATGGGACAGACTGGTAGGAGTCACAACGGACGGTTGTTTAAATTTAACGGGGGAAAATGTTGTACTGTTGAAACATATGCAAGATAAAGTGACTAAAATCAATGCAGAACAGAAAGTGGTATTTCTACATTGTATTTAACATCAGCATGTGTTGTGCAAGTCAGTACTTAAAATTAACCATGTAACTGATGTTGTAACTAAAATAGTCAATCTTATCAGGGCTCGAGCACTGAATCACAGGCAGTTTGTTGCTCTTTTAGAGGACTATGAGACTGAACACAGTGACCTCAACTACCACACAGCTGTCCAATGGCTCAGCCTGAGCAAAGTGCTTAAAAGAGTTTGGGATCTGAAAACAGAGATCCAGGAATTTTATAAGATGAAAGGCAAAGACATCCCTGAGCTCTCTGACGATGATTGGATGGCAGATTTTGCATTTGCTGTTGATGTTGATGTGACTGCACTGATGACTACACTGAACACCAAACTGCAAGGCAAGGGCTTTTTGTGTATGAAATGCACAACCTGGTGAAGTCTTTTATGGCAAAGCTACAGTTTCTTACAAGACAATTGGAGAGCAGTAATCCCACTCACATGCAAACCTTGAAAGAAGTAACACCATCAGCTAATCACCTCTGTAAGGAGCACTGCATGATGAATTTTCAAGGCGATTTGAAGATCTAAAAACAATAGAGGGTGAAATGCACATGATTTCATGTCCCTTTACCTGCAATGTGGATAATGCACCCAATGATGTTCAGCTGGAACTCATTGACCTTCAGGCTGATGCAGTACTGTCAGAGCACTTTAAGTCATGATCACTGCTGGATTTTTACGCTTCTCTAAAGAAGGAGATGTTTCCAAACATGAGGAGACATGCTCGGAAGATGTTTGTTCTCTTTGGCTCTACCTACATATGTGAGCAAACGTTCTCAGTGATAAAGTTCAACAAATCCAGGTATAGATCTTCTCTTAATGATGATAATCTGTCAGCTATGCTTCACATCAGATGCGCTGGCTACGGTGGTCCATGCCACAGTGACATCGCGGCTGGACTACTGTAATGCCTTGTATGTGGGGTTGCCGCAGTCAACCACTCGCAAAATCCAGCTAGTGCAGAATGCAGCCGCCAGACTCCTCACCGGGACACCGCTGAGATGCCATATCGCGCCATCTTTGCAGCGCCTGCACTGGCTGCCAGTCGAGCTCAGAGCCATCCATAAGACCTTGTCGCTCACCTTCAAGGCTCTCCATGGCGCTGGCCCAGCTTACTTAAAAGACCGCCTGCTCGAACCAGTCCATTTAAGGCCGCGCGGCCCAGTGAACAGGGACCTTCTCCGCATCCCAGGTGTGAATGAGGCTCGCCTCGACATCACAAGACGAAGAGCCTTCTCCATCGCGGCCCCTGTTCTTTGGAACTCGATGCCGGCGGAGCAGAGAGCTATCCTGGACATGCCCCAGTTCCTGACCGCATTGAAGACCTGGCTCTTTCGAAGGCCTATGGCTAAGGTCACCTTCCAGACTTAGCCTGAGTTATTAGACCTTTTAACCAAATTCTAATATTTATTTTTTTTTAGCTTAACTATTGAACTGTTTTTATGTGTTCTATGTGTAAGTCGCCCGGAGCACTGACGTGGAGGGCGACTCACAAATATTAAAATCAATCAATCAATCAAATCAACATCTCCACCTCTGACATTCAACCTGACTTTGATGCATTTGTTAAAGACTTGATTTCTCTCACTGAATAAGAACCCCCCCCCCCCGAATAACACCAAATGAGGTGATTAAACCAAAAAAGTAGGCAATGTTTTTTATATGTCTGTAGAAAACCAAGAACCTCTTTCCAGGAATAAGTGAAACTCAAACTTCCGGCCACGATTGATACAGTTAGTGAACTTGAGACTCCCTGGCCTCTTGCCGGGCCGACCTTCGACCGGTTCACACCACTGGACGCAGAAGCTGTCGATAGGATTATTGCTGCAGCTCGCCCGACCACCTGTTCCCTTGATCCGTGCCCCTCCTGGCTGGTGAAAGCCAGCCTGGAGGGATTGCGAGACCCTCTGTTGAATATAATTAATACTTCCCTAGCCCAGGGAGTATTTCCAGAGGGTTTAAAAGAGGTGGTGGTCTCTCCATTGTTGAAGAAGCCGGGATTAGATCCAACAGTCCCCTCCAACTACCGCCCGGTTTCGAATTTATTGTTCCTGGGCAAGGTACTTGAGAAGGCGGCAATGGGGCAGTTGCAGTCCTTCCTAGATGATGCAGCTTGGCTAGACCCCTTCCAGTCCAGCTTCCGTCCTGGGCATGGGACGGAGACGGTCCTGGTCTCCATCTCGGATGAGTTGCGCTGCCAGCTGGATCAGGGCGGATCAGCGCTGCTCGTGTTATTGGACCTCACAGCGGCGTTTGATACAGTCGATTATGATCTATTGACTCACCGCCTTGCCAGGGCCGGAGTTAGGGGGACAGCCCTTAATTGGGTGACCTCCTTCCCCTGGAACCGGCTACAACGAGTGAGGAGGGGCAACGAGTGTCTCCGGGGGTTCCCCGCTTCTTTGCGGGGTTTTTCAGGGGGCTATTCTCTCCCCCCTCTTATTTAACATCTATATGCGACCACTTGCCCAGCTGGTGCGTAGCTTTGGGCTGGTGTGCCATCAGTACGCTGATGACACCCAGCTTATCTTGAAGATGGAGGGCAGCCTCGAATCTGTACCCGATAATTTCCATCGTTGCCTTGAGGCCGTCACTGCGAGCCAGTGGCTGCGAGCCAGTAGGTTGAAGGTGAATCTGGCAAAGACGGAGATCCTGTGGCTGGGTCCTCCGGGCTGTAGGGATGTTCAGCTTCCAACCCTGGATGGCGTGACATTATGTCCGTCGCCCTCTGTTAAGAGCTTAGGATTAACCTTGGACCCCCTGTTGTCGATGGAGGCCCACGTCTCCAGCGTCAGCAGGGTAGCATTTTTCCATCTTCACCAGGCGAGGAAGCTGGCCCCCTATTTGTCCTGGCACGACTTAGCCACAGTGATCCAAGCCACGGTCATCTCGAGGCTGGACTACTGTAATGCTCTTTACATTGGCCTTCCTCTGTCGGTAATCCGGAGACTCAAGCTGGTGCAGAACACTGCAGCGCGACTCCTGGCGGGGGTCCCGATTGGCCACCACATCACTCCAATCCTGCGCGAACTGCACTGGCTCCCAAATGAATGCCGGTTTGTCTTCAAAGTGTTAGTCCTGACTTTTAAGGCCTTACATGGTCTGGGGCCAGTGTACCTGCGGGACTGCCTTGTCCCATATCATCCCACCAGATCACTGCGCTCTGAAGAGCTAAACCTCCTGGTCATCCCAAATGTGAGGGCCTACCATCTGTCCGCAACCCGCCGCCGGGCTTTCTCTGTTGCAGCCCCTACCATGTGGAACACACTGCCCGCCGGCATCCGTGCCACCCAGGGCCTCCTCCCGTTCAGGAGAGCAGTTAAGACATTGCTGTTCCAACAAGCTTTCGGAGTTAGCTAAACTGTAGCTCGCACCGCCTAGCTGTCAGCCCACTGTGACTCCATTTGTTGTTTCAACTGTTCTAATTGTAATTCCATCTTAATGGTATTACTGTGGTTTATGAGTTATCTGACAATTGTATTTTACGAACTGTTGTAAGTCGCCCCGAGCTGTTGGGGGGCGGACAGACAAATGCGAAATAATAAATAAATAAATAATAAAATGTGCTTTGAAGTGAATGTGACTGAAAATCATCATTAATATAATGAATCACAAATGATACAAATGTTCACATTTTGTTTATTTATTTATTTATTATTCGGTCTTGTATGCCGCCACTCCCCGAGGGCTCGGAGCGGCTCACAAACCACGTAAAAGCATAAAACAGAATAAAACATCAAATTAAGGTAATAAAATTAAACTAAGCAGAGTTACAGAATTCAACAGTTGAATGCCAGCTTGAAAAGATGGGTCTTTCAGGCCCTGCAAAAAGAAGGCAAATGTTGCAGGGCACGAACTTCGGCTGGCAAGGTGTTCCAGATAGTTGGTGCCACCACAGAAAAGGCCCTATGTCAAGTGGATGGTTTTGAAACTGGGCACTGAGGAGGTTCAGGTCTTCAGAGCGAAGTGATCTCTGGGGTTGGTAGGGGGTAAGACGGTCCCTCAGATACATCGGCCCCAGACCATACAAGGCCTTGAATGTTAACACCATCACCTTGAAAGTGATCTGGTGCTCGACCGGAAACCAGTGGAGCTGCTGAAGGATGGGAGTTATGTGACATCTCGCCGGCACTCCAGTGAGAAGTCGTGCAGCGGTATTCTGGACGAGCTTAAGTTTCCGGATCACAGACATAGACAGGCCAATGTAAAGGGTGTTACAGTAGTCTAGTCTTGAGATGACTGTGGCTTGGATCACCATGGCTAGGTTGTCTCTAGACAGATAGGGGGCCAGCCGCCTACCTGCCACAGGTGGAAAAAAGCGGTTTTGCTGACAGTAGAGACCTGGGCCTCCATTGTCAGCAAAGGGTCTAAGACAAGCCCCAGGCTCTTTACTGAAGATGATGGGTGTAGTGCCTCGCTATCCAGGGTAGACAGCTGGACCACTCCATCATCTGGTCGCCCCAGCCACAGTATCTCCGTCTTTGCTGGATTCACCCTCAATCTGCTGGCACGCAGCCATCCAGTGACGGCCTCAAGGCACTGATGGAAACTAGAGGGTACAGAATCCGGTCAGCCTTCCATCTTTAGAACAAGCTGGGTGTCATCAGCGCACTGATAACATTCCAGCCCGAAACTTTGAACCAGTCTAGCAAGTGGCTGCATATAGAATAACAAAGGGAAAGTATAGCCCCTTGAGGGACCCTATAGGTTAAAGGGGCCTTCTCAGAAACCAGACCTCCCCTTTACACTCGCCGTCCCCGGTTGTGCAGAAAGGACAACCATTTAATCATTGTTTTGTAATATTTTAGTGAATAAATGTCATTTTTCCTATGACAACCTCTTTTTTTCATTGCTCATAACATATACTCTTATCAGTCTTATTAATATATCAAAAACGCAATTTAGTGCCTTTTATATTATTATTAAAGAAATTATTAAAGATATTATGTAGATTGTAGAATGTAGTTCAGTCTTTAGGTGCGGCCCTACATAATATTTTTTTGGTTCTCGTATGGCCCCATGGAAAAAATAATTGCCCACCCCTGGTCTAGAGGCTTTAGGGGAGGGGGGAAGACTAGTCCCGAGAGAACATCTGCACAACCCACCCCAGAAAGCACGCACTTTCTGGGGTGGGTATGGACAAGCCTCCAGAAACATCCGTGTTTTTTTTAACGCGGATGTTTCTGGGACAAGGGCCTGTCTGGATTCGGCCTTAGTGCCCTCTGTAAATGTTGATGCTTCATCTTTTGATAGGAACTGAGGAAGGACTATGATATCCATCATACAAATGGACTCTCGGGTTGGCCTGGCATGATTGAAATGCATTCTTAATTCTGCAGTAACTATTGTTTCCTCGCTGACATTTCAGAATGTTATTCACATGAGTGTTACTTGATTTCTATTCTGGTATCCCTTAGAGCTCTTGTGATTTATGGTTTCTTGTTGCTAAAATTAAAGGGTTGGAAATTAGGTCTTTAAAATACTAATGTGGAGCTGGAAGGCAACAGGGACATCAAATGTTACAAATTATTTCATATTTTGAATCTTAAGACACCTATCTTGTTGTAAAGATATAAAGGAGGATGAGACTGAAAATTGAAGTTCTTAGTAGCTGAGAATATGCTCTAGCCACCCACTGTTTTGCAGCCCAGGAGGCTGTCTGTAATGTCATCTGTCATGCCTTTATGTTTATCATACAACTGGGATTCAGGGTCACTTAGTAAAACTAATGGTTTCACTAATACAAATTGTAGTAGAATCAAGAAAGACAATACAGAAGATTCATTTTTACAATGTGTCCTTATCTTACAGAACTATCTACCACAGATGTGCTGTTTGCTAGTAGTTTAGATGCCTGCAAAGATGAGGATACCGTATTTGTGTCTGGTAAATTGAAGGCCTATGTTTACAAGGACTATAGTTCAGAATGCTCAGTGCTGGGTTAAGCAAGAGGAGAGTGGCTTTCATCTTCATGCTTCCCTTTCTGAGATTGCGAGAAATATCTGGCTATTCAAGAGTGCTTCATTTGACCCAGCAGGCGTAGAGCGTCACCGGCTGGGAGGGGCACCACCGGCTGGGAGGGCTGCCGCCGCGCCAACTCCGCCGCCCCCACCGCACTGCCCTGCTCCGCCGGCCGCGCACGCGCAGAAGCACCTACAGGCGCCTGCCGCTTTGGAGCCAGCGCGCATGCGCAAAACCTACACGCATGCGCGCTGGCTCCAAAGCGGCAGGCGCTCGGGAGCGAGTGCACGGACGTTCGCGCGTGCGCAGAAACGTCTACAGGCGCTATAGTGCCTGTAGGTGCTTCTGCGCATGCGCGGCCGGCGGCGCAGGGAGGCACGTGCAGACAGGTGCACCGCGGCCGATGGGGCTGGCTGCGGCGGCGGCAGCGTGGCGGCGGCGTGGCGTGGGCGTGGCGGCAGCGTGGGCGTGGCGGTGGCGGTGAGTGGACGCGATGGCGGGGGGGACACAAATTTTTTTGCGTACCCCCAAATTAGGTTGGGCCGCCCCTGCCAGCAGGACACTCCTTATTTGATGGCATGAAGCGGGGGGAAATGAGAGGTTACACTAAAATACTGGCAGGAAACAGTGAAGGTTCTGGCATCCATTTTCTTTGTGGAACTATATGATTCTGGTGAGGAGGAGGAGGAGGAAAATAAAAATAATTAACATTTGTACTTCATTTGTACTTACATTTGTAAACATAGGTCTTCAAAATTTTACAGCAGATGCATATGAGAAACATATTGCCCTCACTAGATTCTACTCTCTGTTTTTTGTTTGTTTGTTTGTTTTTACCATAAGAGGAAATAATCGCTTTTGGGCAAAAGAGATTAACTAAGTTTATGGAGAAGGCAAGATTTGAATGTAGACTATTAGTTCTCAGTTTTTTTAACCACTAAACTCATTCTTAGGACTTTGATAAAGATTAAAAGGCAAACATATCAGCAGTCTCCTTGGCAGTAGGCACCCCCCACACAGGGAATGAAGTGTCCCATCTTGGTGAAACAGTCCACCACGACCAGGATCGTGGTGAAGCCCTTGGACTTGGGCAGGTCAGTGATGAAATCGTCCGAAATCATCTTCCAGGGAGCGGAAGGGGTCGGAAGCGGCTGGAGCAAACCGGCCGGCTTGCCCCCCTGGTTCTTGGCCCGCTGGCACACAGGGCAAGAGCCCACATAGTCCTCCACACCCCTCCGCACTTTAAGCCACCAGAAATCCCGTAGCACCAACTGTAGGGTCTTGAACAGCCCAAAGTGTCCGTCGGCCTGGCTATCATGGCAAAGTTTGAGAATGTCCTCCCGCTCGGGCCCAGGGGAAACATAGACAGAGTCGCGGTGGTAGAGCACCCCGTTCTTCACCTGGAAAGGGGCTTGCACCCCCTTGGTCAGCTGCTCTTGCACCCAAGGGTCGTCCCGTTGGCGCGCCTGGACCCGGTCACTCAGAGTTCTCTTGTCCCCGGGGGCCGGCGGGGCCACTGGAGGGTTCACAGGGGCCTCCCGAGCAGCCGCAAAGTTCTCCGCTTTCAGCAAATGTGTCTCGGAAAGCCCTTCGCCGCCACGAACATACTCCGGCTTCCGGGACAAAGCGTCGGCTTGCTTGGTCTGCTTGGGGGTCACATAGTGGGTGCGGAAATTGAATCTCTCAAAGAACAGGGACCATCTCTGTTGCCTCTGGTTCAATTTGCGCTGGGTCTTCAAGTGCTCCAAATTCCGGTGGTCGGTGTGAACTTCCACCGGGAATTTGGCCCCTTCAAGCAGATGTCTCCAAACTTCAAAGGCTACCTTGATGGCCAGGTGCTCCTTCTCCCAAATGGTATAGTTCTTTTCTGGAGCCGTCAGCTGCCGGGAGTAGTAGGCACAGGGCAACAAGTCCGTCCCCTGCGGCTGTAGCAGGATCGCTCCCACTGCTACATCCGAAGCATCAGCTTGCACGATGAAAGGGGTGCGGGGGTTGGGGTGCTGCAGAAGCGGCTGAGTGGTGAACAGCTGCTTTAACTTGCGGAACCCCACATCCGCCTCCGGTGTCCACCGGAACGGCACCTTTCCCCGCAGGCACTGGGTGATAGGATCAGCCCACTTGGCAAAGTCAGGAATGAACTTTCTGTAGTAGTTGGCAAAGCCCAGGAATCTTTGAATGTCTTTTTTGCTGGCCGGAGCCGTCCAGTCAGCCACAGCTTGGACCTTGGTGTCATCCATGGCAATGCCCGTAGGTGAGATACGATAGCCCAGAAAGTCTACCTCTCGCAGATCAAAAGCACATTTCTCCAGCTTGGCATAGAGCCCGTGGGCCCTGAGTCTCTGGAGCACTTCCTTGACATGGCGGTCATGGGTCGCCTGATCCGGAGAAAAAATCAGCAGATCGTCCAGGTAGACTGCCAGATAACGATCCAACAGGTCTCGGAAAATGTCATTCATGAAATGTTGGAAACAGGCTGGGGCGTTGCACAAACCGAATCCCATCACCAGGTATTCGAAACTTCCCCACTTGGTCTGGAATGCCGTCTTCCATTCGTCGCCCTGATGAATCCGCACAAGATTGTAAGCACCCCTCAAGTCTAGTTTAGTGAAGACCTTGGCTCCCCGCATCCGCTCCAACAGCTCGGGGATCAGGGGTAGGGGGTAGCGGTTCCGAATCGTGATCTTGTTGAGCTCCCGATAGTCATTGCAGAGCCGTAGTTCCCCCGATTTCTTCTTGACAAAAGGATGGGCGCCCGGCCGGGACTGAGAAGGCCGAATGAAGCCCTTCCGCAGATTCTCATCCAGGAACTCTCGGAGAGCCTGTTGCTCTGGTTCCGAGAGAGGGTAGAGTCTCCCCCGCGGGATAGGGGCTCCAGGTTCCAATTCAATGGCACAATCATAGGGCCGGTGCGGAGGCAGGTGTTCCGCCTCCTTCTCGCTGAACCCATCCCAAAATCTGGCATATTTCTTGGGCAGCGTGGCAACGTTTTCCACTTCATGAGCCTGGCAAGCCCGGGCTGTCATGCAGTGGCTCTGGCAATGGTCAGAAGAAAAAACTAACTGTCTCTTGGCCCAGGAGATCTGGGGATCATGAAGTGTGAACCACACAATGCCCAGGACGATAGGGAAATCCGATAACTTGGTCAAAAGAAAGGAAATGTCCTCTTTGTGGGAGCTGGTCCATATCTTGGTAGGGGCTGTATATTGAGTCACAGCCCCTGCTTTCAGGGTTCTCCCATCAATAGTCTGTACACCCTTTGGCTCTTGGAGATCAAGAAATTGTAATCCGGCAGACTTGGCATAGTCTGCATCGATGAAGTTGTTGGTGGCCCCCCGAGTTGATCATGGCATGAACCATCGTCGGCCCCTTCTCTGGCGACCAGAGGCTGACCAGCACTAGGAACAAATGTCCAGTCTTGGGTTCGGGGGGAAGGTTAGCGACGTCGGCCGAGTGAGCGAACCCTCTTACACCCGGCCGGCCCCTTCCCCCGTCGCCTGGATTGCCTCCTTGGCCTCCGGGGCCCCTCCAAGGGCAGCTGAGGCCCGAGGAGTCTTTCCACGCGGCTTCTGGGGGCATTCTCTAGAAAAATGTCCAGCTCTTCCGCAATACCAACACAGATTTAGGCGTTGACGGCATGCTTTTTCTGCCGGATCCACCTTGGGGCGCACAGTTCCAAGCTGCATGGGCTCCGGCTCATTCAAAGGTTGGGGAGCCAGGGCAAACTGTCGGGGCAAGAACTGGCCGGCCCCCGACTCCTTCCTCGCCGCCGGCTTCTCCACTGCACCTTTATCCCAACGCCTCCGGGTCTGCAATCCCACTTCCACTCGTAAGCTCAAGGTGATTGACGCCTCCAGGTCATGCCCTCTCAACATCTCTTGTTGCATCTCCGATGACAACCCTTTGATGTACTGGTAACGAAGAGCAGAGGGGTTCCAATCCACCTGGGCAGCCAGCACATGGAAACGGGAAATATACTGGGACAAGGACATGTCTCTCATCGATAACCAGTCCAAATCTCGCTCGGCCAACTCCGCATTCACTGGGGCTCCCCAAGTCGCCTTGATGGCATCCAGAAAGGCTCTCAACGTGGCCACATGGGGGGATCTGGCCCGGATCAACGTAGTCGCCCACGCTGCTGCCGTTCCTTCCATCAGGTTGTATACAAAGCCCACCTGGGCCCGATCCGTGGCAAACTCATTGGGCCGGTACATGTCCACTTGGCCGATAAACACCTCGACTTGAGCCGGATTGCCTCCGAATCGTGCAGGCACGGACACCGAGGGGTGCCGTCCGGCCCTGGTCCTTAGTTCTCCCAGTTCTTGCTGCATGTCGGCCACTTGGGCATCAGTCAGCTGAGCCATGGCGGCAACGTTCTTTGCGCGCTTCCTGCGGCGTCCCGTGATGTGAAAAAGGGGTTCTTGGAGTACTTCGGCCAACTGTCACGATGCACGGACTTGACCGGCCCCTTAATCACACACACAGAGACGGACTGAAGGCTAACTACTTTATTGAATATATAAAAACAGTTCAAAAGGTATATTGTCCATAAAAATAGCAAAAGCAAATCCAAAAGCAAAAGGCAATCAAATGTCCAAAACAACTTGGTAAAGTATCCAAAAGACTTGGCAAAGCTCCGCACAGCAATGCGGATTCAGGAACAAGGCAAGGTACAAGATGCGAACAAGACTTGGTAAGCCACTAGCCAAACTAGCTCCGTGGACCAGCTTCGCTTCACGTCTGCTCAGATGAGACGTGGCCGGAGTACTGAGGATTCGTTCCCACGGATCCTCTACTTAATCTTCATGGCAAGGACCCCGACGCTCTAGGCTTCTCCTTCTCCAATCTGTGGTGCGGGACCTTGGTCTGTCTAGGCTATGGTACCAGCCCCTCCTGCTAGTCTCGATGTCCCGTCTCCTATCGAAAGTACGGCCTTGCCTCCCAACATCTGCTGCCCTATCTCCGTGAGAGCTCTCCTCACTAGATTCTTCCCAGCCGCACTCAGCCATGTTTTCACTCAAAGGATCCTGTGAACCTCTCCCCCCTGGCCGTTCATAAGTTTCGCTATCACTGCTTTCCATTTGCACCTGGTTATCTGTGTCTTCGTAAGGGTCAGGCCAACCTTCATCCCAAGCCAAGCTTTCTGTGGGAGAAGGAGGCCCAGTGATGGGAAACTCTCCTTCTGCTAACCCTTCTAAATCCTCTTCAGAATCCATCTCCGCTGCTGCAGGCCCCAATGCCAATGGGACCCCCGGTCCTGTCCCCTGCCCCCCAGGTACAAACGAGAACTGCTGTGCTACACTGATTCCTGTTTGCTGCTAGTTGGGGCACTATAAAGATTGCCTCCAACCCTTCTTTCCTATGCTTACCTATTATCAATAAAACCCGTTGTACCTCAGCTGCTGTGTGGTTTATCCAGGGGGGTCAGGTTGCCAAGGCCTCAGAGGGCGATAGTTTGGTACAAGACCTCTTACTCCCTGGTAAACCGAAGTCCGGATGCAGACGCCGCCGGGCACAGCCGGTGGAGCGCCAGCCATGGCAAGGGGCCCATCAGCCGCAGAGTTCCAACGCTTGCAAGCCGACATGGTTGCTCTTCAACAGCAGTTCGCCGCCGTGATCCAAGCGCAGCGTCCAGCGCAACGGCGGCTTCCTGTGGACTGGTCGAGGTGCCGGAGGCTCCGGAGCCACGGCAGGCAGTTCTGGCTGAAGGTCTCGGTGCTGCTCTCCGTCACCAGGAGCGAGAGGAGGCACAGGCCCTCGAACCGGGTCTTGATGCTTCCGAGCCGGACGCTTCACCGGAGATCCAATTGCAGCGCCCACATTCCGCGGACAGTGCCAAGCTTACCTGGTGGCCAGAGCGGCCAACTTTGCAACAGAGGTGGCCCTCTGTTGCAACGTTGGCCGCTCTGGCCACCAGGTAAGCTTGGCACTGTCCGCGGAATGTGGGCGCTGCAATTGGATCACCTTGCTGGATGGCCCCGTGGCTTCGTGGGCCACCACCTTGATTGACACTAATGCACCCCAGGTCCAGACTGTACAAGGGTTTTTGGATCACATCCGTGACACCTGGGGGCACCCTGTAAACCGCGACCTGGCCGAAAAGAAGATGAGGCGCCACATGCAGAGGGACCTCCCTATCGGCCAGTACATAGCCGAGTTCCGAGTGCTGGCCAACCAAGTGACCTGGAATGCAGATGCCCTACGCTCACAGTTCCTGGAGGGGCTGCGCCCAGAGATCCAGTTGGAAGTCGCCCACACCCCTGATGTTCCCCTCACCCTGGACGGGGTGATTGCCATGGCCCTGCGGATCGAGGCGCACCTCCGGGCCCAATGGTTGCTGAACCGTAAGCTGCCGGAGCAGCCGCCCGCCAGGAAGGTGGCCCCCGACCAGCGAGGCCCGTCGGGGCCCCGTCCACAGCCACATGTTTCCCCACCGAGGCCGGAGGAGGAACCGATGCAACTGGGTCACGCTCGCCAGTGTCTGGATGAGGCCAAAAAGGCCCGGCGGCAACGCCTGCATTTGTGTTGGTACTGCGGAACCTCCGGCCATTTCTCCAAAGAGTGTCCCTCCAAGCCCAAAGTGACCCCTCGCCTGGCTGCAGCCGAGGAGAAGCCCCACCAACCGGAAGCGGTTCCGACGCCAGCGGGGGAAGCCACGGACCGGGCGTAGAGAGGCTCGCCAGCTCGGTCGGCACTCCCCCCTCAGAGCCACGAACTGGGGTCCTGTTTCTGCTTTTGGTCGCTTTGTGGTCCACGGAGAAAGGCCCTACTATGATCCATGCCATGGTGGACTCCGGAGCCACCAACAACTTCATCGACAAAGGATTTGCCAAACACCTAGGCCTGGAATGTCTGGACTTAAAAGAGCCCTGGCCGGTGCAGACCACTGACGGCCGGCTGATGAAGTAGGGCCCCATTGAACAATGGACCAAGCCCACCAGGATGAATGTGGCAGAGCACCAAGAGGACATTTCCTTCCTAGTTTCCCCCCTGCCGCACTTCCCTGTGATCCTGGGAGTGGGGTGGCTCACTCAGCACGACCCCCAGATCTCCGAGAGGTGAAGTTCCTCACAGCCCACTGCCAGAGACATTGCTTAAAGGGCCAGGCTGGGGTAGCAGCTGAGGCCGGAACTGTGACCGTCCTCCCTTGTAAGTACCGGGAGTTTTGGGAGGTGTTCAGCAAAAAAGAAGCGGACAAACTTCCGCCCCATAGGCCCTATGACTGTGCTATTGACCTGGTCAAGGATGCTCCAATCCCTCGCGGGAGGCTGTATTCCCTCTCAGAGCCTGAACAAAAGGCGCTTCGGGAGTTTTTGGATACCAACCTGCGAAAGGGATTCATCCGCCCAAGTCAGTCCCCTGCTGGAGCCCCGATCTTGTTTGTGAAGAAGAAATCTGGAGAGCTACACCTGTGCCATGACTACCGGGCCCTCAACAGCATCACCATCCGCAACAGGTACCCCCTCCCCTTGATCTCCGAGAAGTTGGAGCAGGTACGAGGCGCCAAGGTGTTTACCAAGTTAGACCTGAGGTGCGGATCAGGGTGGGGGACGAATGGAAGACTGCGTTCCAGACCAAATACGGAGCTTATGAGACCCTCGTGATGAATTTTGGATTGTGTAATGCCCCCTCGACCTTCCAACACTTCATGAATGACATCTTTAGAGACTATCTAGACCGATTCCTCCTTTGTTACCTGGATGATCTGCTTATTTTTAGCGAGGATTTGGACTCCCATGAGCGTCATGTGAGGGCTGTCCTACAAAGGCTCCGGGAACACGGCCTATACGCCAAGCTAGAGAAGTGTTCCTTTGAAGTGGAAAAAATAGACTTTCTGGGACACTTCATCTCAGCCCAGGGAATTTCCATGGACCCAGTGAAGGTAGAGGCCGTGGTGCAATGGGAGTCTCCTGCCAGCAGGAAAGACATTCAGCGTTTCATGGGCTTTGCTAACTACTACAGAAAGTTCATCCCTGGCTTTGCTAGGTGCTCAGAACCGATCACGCAGTGCCTCCGGGGGAAGACCCCCTTCCGCTGGACTGCCGAAGCGGAGGGGGGCTTCCAGCAACTGAAGCAACTGTTCGTGACTCAGCCGATCCTACAGCACCCTGATCCAGCCAAGCCCTTCCGGGTTCAGGCCGACGCCTCCAACGTGGCGATCGGAGCTATCCTGTTTCAACCGCGGGGGAGGATTGGCTACCCTGTGCTTACTTCTCCAAGCAGTTGACGGCCCCAGAGAAGAACTACACCATATGGGAAAAAGAACTTTTGGCCATCAAAGCAGCGTTCCAGTTCTGGCGTCACTGGCTGGAGGGATCGGAACACGAGATCCAAGTCCACACTGATCATCGCAACCTAGAGCACCTTAAAACTGCTCAAAAGCTTAACCAGCGCCAGCAGCGATGGGCCTTGTTCTTTGAGCGCTTATGCTTTAAGATTCACTACGTCACGCCAGCCCAGACCAAACAGGGCGACGCCTTGTCCAGGAAGCAGGAGTACACTCGTGAATGCGGAGACAGCGAGGAGAGCCAGCTACTTCTGCCCGAGAACTTTGCAGCGGCTACGGAGACCGCCCCCCCTTCCGCTCCCGCCACCGGTGGAGCGCAGCGCACCCTCCGGCCCCGAAGGGCCTACCTCTGGATGCACAGATCCGTGCCAGGCAACAGGAAGACCCGTGGGCCAAGGAGCAGCTGGCGAAGGAGGTACAGTATAGAGAAAGGTGTACGGGGTTGCTTGAATAAGTCAAAGCAACGAGGAGAGTAACAAAGTAGTAATAGATATGGTTTTATCCTTGTTTTTCAAAAATTTCACCATAAACAATATACTATAAACAATAAACAAATAGTTTTGCTATACAGAGAAACAATAATCATGCATCAATATTCAGGTAAGTACCACATATAAGTTGAAAATACGCCTAAACATAAAAGGACTATTCCGAGTAATAAAGTCTCTAAGTAGAGAGTCCCAATGTGCACACTCCCGCAAATAATAAAGTAAATATGAAAGTCTTTCAGAGGAACCAAAATGTATGAATAATGCTTATCAGCAAAGGTGCGGTGAGCGTCCAAGCCGGTCGACGATCCTGAAGGAGGTACAGTACCCGTTTAGCCTTCAAAGTGAACTATTGTGCCACCACAATCAAGTTTATGTACCTCCAGGCCCAGAAAAGCAAGAAATCCTCAAGATGTGCCATGATAGCAAGGCCGCAGGACACTTTGGCCTATTCAAAACCATTCAGTTGGTTTCCAGAGACTTTTGGTGGCCCAAGATGCGAAGGGAGATTGAAAAATACATAGCCACTTGTCCAGTGTGCCAGAGATCCAAGCAGGTTGTGGGCAAGCCCCAGGGTTTGTTGCAGCCTCTCCCCACCCCCCGGGGCCCCTGGGAAATGTTGTCCGCAGATTTTATCACCGACCTGCCAGCCTCCCAAGGGAACACCACAGTGCTAGTGGTGGTAGACTGTTTTACCAAGATGGCTCACTTCATTGCCTGCCCCGGTCTGCCTACTGCCAAGGAGACTGCCGACTTGTTCCTGCATCATGTGTTCAAGTTCCACGGCCTGCCAAAGAGCTTGATTACGGACCGCGGAAGCCAGTTCACTTTTCAGTTTTGGAAAGAATCCCAGAGGATGCTGGGGATAGAGGCCCGAATGTCGTCGGCGCGTCACCCGGAGACTGACGGTCAAACGGAGCGCACCAACGGAACTTTAGAACAATACCTGCGGTGCTACGTGAATTACCAGCAGGACAACTGGGCCACTTTGCTTTCCCTGGCCGAATTTGCTTATAATAACTCTGAGCATGATAGCACTCAACAGACCCCGTTTTTTGCCAATTTGGGATACCACCCGCTGCTAGAGCCCGGGAACGTTCCTGCCTCTGAGGAGCAGCTTCAAGAACTGGCTGCTGTACAACAGGTACTAAAGACTCAGCTAGACCAGGCCAAAGCAGACTACAAGAGTATGGCTGATCGCCATCGCCGGGAGGGGCCAGAACTGAAGGTGGGGGACCAGGTGATGCTTTCCACCCGCCACCTGCCCTCCCAGCGACCCTGTCACAAACTCAATGCCAAGTACCTGGGCCCCTACAAGATAGTGGCCAAGATTTCGCCGGTCGCTTTCCGACTCCAGCTCCCAAAGGGAATGCGGATCGACCCAGTGTTTCACCGAGCGCTCCTGCGTCTCGCCAATGATGTCTGGCCGGAAGGAGGCAGGGTGCCCCCCCCCCGCCGGTGCTGATTGATGGGGAGGAGGAGTACGAAGTGGAGGAGATTTTGGACTTGCGCATGTTTCACCGACAGCTCCAATATTTGATTGACTGGGAGGGATACGGCCACGAAGAGAGGTGCTGGATCCCGGCCTCAGACCTTCATGCAGATGAACTGTTGGAGCAATTTCACCGCACATACCCCTCTAAGCCCGGGCCACTTGCCGGCTGGGGAGCCTTGCGTAAGAGGAGGGGTAGTGTCACACCTCAAGGGCCTCAGGCGCCACTTTCGCTTCAGCGAAGTTCCAGCCAAGGTATCAAGAGTGCAACTTTCAAACCAGCTTGCTCTGCTGAAACCTTGCTAGGGCCTCCTGTGTCTTTCCCGTGTGAAGAGTAGGGATCCAAGCATAACATCGGCCTTCAAGGCTGTACCATCACTGCCTCCCCTGATAAGGGAAGCGGGCTGCGGGAGTAACAAGCGTGGATAGGCTTTCTGCCGGTGTGTTAGGCACATGGTACACCAGCAGAAAGGCTATACTCTCCTGCAAATCCCACACAAGGCCGACACGCTCAATCCCAGAAATGTTCGGCGCTGGGATCCTCCTGAGAACAAACTTGTATCGGGCGAGCATTGTCATTCCTCCCCTTCGCCTCCCGGTCCTCATCCAACTACATACCCTGGAGATGCTAGCTCCTGCAAGATGACTTCATCGCCCTCCTGCAGCCAGGTCTCTGTGATACCAATCAGATCAGCATTGCTATCCACGAGGAAATCTCTCATAGTGGCGATCTTATTCCTAACTGATCTAGCATTCATTAGCACCAGATAAGGAGGGGAAGAGTTTGGAAACCTGTCACAAGTGTGCATTGGGGATAGTTTGCAGGTCAGAGGGAGGTCGAGTCTTTTTCCGACTCAGCCTCCCTCTAGCATTCGGCCTGTGACTACCATCATACCTCCCGTTCCCAGAAATCACTGAGATTCCCCACCCTACATCCTCTACAATCAAGTCAGTTCTTAAGTGCCCGGTCGTCTGCCCACCTCCTGAAAAGGAGGTGGGTAGGGGCTGATCTTGGAGCCTCTCAACATGGTGGCAGTTAGTTGAACTGGGGCAGGTGTAAAGTTCACTTCTGCAAGTTTTAACACATTAGGGGATCTGAGGCAGTTTAGAATCTTTGAAGATCCAGAATAGTTCCCAGTCTTTGTAGGCCAGGCAATTTTGAGACGGATTGAGGGAGGAGTTAGTCCATTCCATTGGGTCTCCCTTGGGGCCAGGGGACACAGACCTGGCCCAACTCCCAAAACCCAACCCCCCAAAAACCCTTGACCTAAATCTTCTAGGTCTCTTCCTTTTCCTGGGCTGGCTAGCCAAGTCAAGCCTCCCACCACGACTATTCTTATTTCCACCATTCACTAGGCTGTGAACAGCCATGTGCTTTCTGTAGGATTCCTTTCTGTCACTCACATCAGATGGGCCGACTTGGCTCTCTTTAGCACCTGTGGGCTTCCTTATGTCCATTTGAACTCTCAATCTCTCAGCTGCCGATTCTATCTCAGCTGATAGTTGTTATTTCTGGTTCTCTAAGGCCGCAAACTTCTGAGAAAGGAAGGAGGTTGAATATACAGTATCCGGGTTCTCCAGCAGGGGGCGCTGTAGTTTTTTCAACCGACTTCTCTTCTGGCGACGTTTGCGCTTGTGCAGTTGTTTCAGCGTCACCTGTGAAGAAGGAAACTCGGCCGGTGAGGAAGGAAGCTCAGCCGGCGCCATTACCGCGTCTCCAAGGTCGTTCGCCATAATGGCCCTTTCCTTAAGGGCCTGGCGCGCTGCCAGAGACAGGGAACGACGATGGGGGCGCATCTATAAGGCCCCAGCCTAAACCCTGGAGACGTCCCACGGCAAGCTTTCCTCCAGAGCAACCACATCGCCTCCAAAGTCGCCTGATTCTGCTTCTACCTTCACCACAGGGACGGCCGGGAGGAGCCAGATGTGGGGTGGCCAGGCTCAAGGGGACCTGAAAGTCAAATTCAATGGGGACCCAAAGCAGCTATCCTACTTCATTACCAATGTGCGCCACTTCATGCTGGACTATGGAGACGCTTTCCCTTCGGAGTGTGCCCGGATTCACGCGGTGGGCACGAACTTGAAGGAAGTGGCGGCAGACTGGCTGATGCAAATGTACGACACCCGGGCCCCCGAGCTGCAGAGGTTAGATGACTTCCTGGGAGCCCTGCGGGTGTAATTCCAGGACCCATTGGCGGAGGAGAAGGCGAAGGCCCAACTTAAAAAAATATACCAGGGCAACAGGAGTGTTTCCGAATACACTCTAGAGTTCAAAATGGTGGCCGGCCGAATCCAGGATTGGTCTGAAGTTACCAAGCTAGAATACTTCAGGGCAGGCCTGAGAGCTGATGTGCTAGAGTGGGCGTTGCATCGGGGAAATCCGAACAACCTGGAGGATTGGGTCGGGCTGGCTGGTCGGGTGGAGTGCGACAAGGAGCAGATGCCCCGCTGTTACCGAGAGGGAGGAAGGAGCCAGCATCCGGCCATGAGTTCCTCTGGCAGCGTGAGACGCCCCTACCCCCGGGGCCGGTTGGCCAGCCGAGAGCGCAGAGGGAGACGAGGAGCGTGCTTCAAGTGCGGCCGGGAGGGACAGAGTGCCCGAGGAAGCCAGCCCTCCCTCCGAAAGGAGAAAAACTGTCCACTCCCAAGCCGGGCTGCCCCCAAAGCCGATGAGGGAGAAGGCGGCGATGGCGGCGGAGACCGCGCGGGCCCCGTTCCCACAGCTCCCAGCAGAAGAGGCCGAGGTGGAAGGGGATGGAGATGATGCAGAGTGGCTGCAGGGAAACAACAACGATCTGTTGTAGGCGCCCGACGGCAGATCCAGACCCCCCAGGGTGGTGAGTTAAAACCCCTGAACTGTGATGTGATTAAATTGAGAGTGAGGCTGTACAACCCAGAGTCAGACAGGGAGGCAGAGGCGGAAGCAATGCTGGACTGTGGGTGCACCCGGTGTCTAATTTCCCTGAGCCTGGCAAGTCAATTGGAAGTGAGGCCACAACCCCTGAAGGCCCCCATAGTTTTCACACAACTGGATGGGTCCCCAGCAAATGGGGGCCCGGTAAAGGAACGAACTGGCTATTTGAGGCTCACAGTGGGGACCCATGAAGAAACCCTGCAGTTCGTGATCTCCCCGATAGCACACCAACCAATCATCTTGGGAATCCCCTGGCTAAAGTGGCAGAACCCACGGGTAGATTGAAGGAAGGGGACGCTTGAGTTTCAAGAGGGAACAGCCCCCACCACCGAGGCAGTCAAAGGCAAGGAGAGAGGAGGCAAAAGTGGCCACATCCCATGAGGTTCCCCTTGATTTGATACCCAGCATATACCATGATTTGGCGGAGGTCTTTAGCAAAAGGGAGAGTGACCAATTGCCCCCCTTCTGGAAAATGGACTGTGCAATCGAAATAGAGCCCCAAGCTTTACGCTATGTCTGAGCCTGAAAAGAAGATGGTCCGAGAATTCATTGTTTAAAAACCTACAACGGGGGTTCATAGAGCCATCAAACAGCCCAGTGGCAGCCCCCGTCCTGTTCCGGCCCAAGGCGGATAGTTCCCTGAGGCTCTGTGTGGACTATAGAGGCTTGAACGCCAAATGTACCTCCAACAAATACCCTCTGCCCCTCATGTCGGAGATCTTGGCCCAATTGGGGAACGCCCGCATCTTTACTAAACTGGACATCCGGGAGGCATTTTACTGTATTCGGGTGCGGCCTGAAGATTGTTGGAAGATTGCTTTTAATTGCCACCTGGGGCAGCTCCAATTCAAAGTGACCCCCTTCGGTTTAAAAGGAGCCCCCCCCCCAAGTTTTCCAGCAATTTGTTAATGGGATATTTCATGAACTATTATACAAGGGGGTTCTCCTCTACCTGGATGATGTGCTCGTGTATTCTGAGACGATGGAGGAGCACGTCGAGTTGATCCGAAAGGTGCTCCAGATACTGAAAGAAAATCAGTTATATGCCAAGCTTTCTAAGTGTGAGTTCCACCAAACGGAGCTCAACTACTTAGGCTACCCGCTACCACATCTCGACAAAAAAGTTTGCCATGGACCCCAATAAGATACAAGATGTGCTGGCCTGGGAACCCCCCCCGAACCAGAAAGCAGCTACAAGGGTTCCTGGGGTTTGCCAATTTTTACAGGCAGTTCATCAGAGACTTTGCAAAGATAGCCCTTCCCCTAACCAAACTGTTAAAAACCAAGGGGCTGGGAGAAACTAGGAAGGCCAGGTCCCCCGGGGCCAAGCTGAACTGGACACAGCCAAGCCAGGAGGCCTTCGATGAATTGAAGCGCAGGTTCACTAGCCAGTCTCTACTCATCCACCCCAGGCAGGACAAGCCTTTTGTTCTTCATTGTGACACGTAAAAGGCAGCCTACGGATCAGTTTTGCTACAAAGGGATGAAGAGGGCCACTTGAGGCTGTGTGCGTACCTCTCCAGGAAGTACTCCAAGATTGAGAAAAGGTGGCACATTTGGGAAAAGGAGTCGTACGCCATACGGGCCTCCCTAGCACACTGGCACCACTTTTTGGAAGGAACAAGCCTGCCTTTTGAAGTCTGGACTGACCACAAAAACTTGCAGCCTCTACAAACGCCGCAGCAGCTGAACGCGAAACAGCTGAGGTGGGCCCAGTTCTTCAGCAGGTTCAACTCCACTCTACGATTCCTCCCCGGCAAGAAGAACCAGCTGGCAGACACACTCTCGCGGATGCCTGCAGCCGATTATTCGGCCCCAGGGGAGATGGGGATGGTCTTCTCCAACCAGCAGATGGGCTTACTAGCTCGCACAAGAGCTTCATCAACGGCCAAGCGCCAGAACTGCTCTGTGCACTACGAGAGGCAGCACACACTGACCCTTGGCTCCAGGACCACCAGGGAGACTTGAACCGGGCGGAGGGCACCCGGCATTATGGGACTAAACTCTATGTTCCAGAGGCAGTGAGAGCACGGGTCTTAGCCCAGGCCCATGACTCCAAGATGTCCGGACACTTTGGGCTCACCAAGATGCTGAAACTACTGACACGGCAGTTCTGGTGGCCCTCGCTTCGCAAGGATGTGAAAGACTATCTAGCTGAATGCGTCGTTTGCACGAAAACCAAGTCAAAGATAGGCAAGCCGACAGGGCCGTTGCAAACCATCGCAGATCCCTCCACGCCCTGGTCCGAAATCGCAATGGACTGTAATAGCAATGGACTGTAATTGAACCTCTTCTCCAAGCAGGCCCACTTTGTCCTGCTGCGAAGGCTCCCCTCAGCTCCCGAACTGGCCAAGTTGTTCACCCACCACGTGTTCCGCCTACATGGGTGCCCTCGCAGGGTGATTAGCGACCATTAGTGTTCACCTCAAGGTTCTGGAAGGCCTTCCTATCCTACCTAGGGACTGAGAGGGCTCTTAGTACAGCTTTTCACCTGGAGACGGATGGGGCCACAGAGAGGGTCCAGAAGACCCTACAGCAGTTTCTGAGATGTTACTCTACCTATCAACAAGATCAATGGGCTCCCTTGTTGGACATAGCCGAGTACTGCTATAACAACACAACTCGGACCACGCATCCACGAGCGTTTCTCCCTTCAGGGCTGTGGGTGGCCGCGACTTTCCCCCTTTCCCAGTCATCACTGATGAGCCTGCTGTCAAGATGTCCCCTGAGAGTTGGGGAGCCAAGGTGGCTGCAGCCTGGCCTAGCATCAAGGACTTGCTATCTGCAGCCAGGCAAGATTACAAAAAGTACGCTGACAAGAAGAGGGCCCCCCAGCCTACCTATGCCATGGGAGACATGGTCTACCTGTCCACCAAGTACCTCAAATCTATCCAGCTGTCGCGGAAGTTTGCCGAGAGGTTTCTGGGGCCCTTCTGCGTGACGGCAGTGATCAACCCGGTGGCCGTAAAGCTGGCTCCCCCCCACAACTGGTGGAAGGTCCACCCCATGTTCCATGTCAGCCTGCTCAAGAAAGTGTGCACCTCCCGCAAGTGGTCCTCGCCCGAGTCAGCCGCTGTCCCGATCATGGTGGGGGCACACACCCATTTTGAGATACAGGACATTCTGGACTCTAAGCTCTGCCGGGGCAGCTGTGTTACTTAGTTCAATGGACTTCCAGGGACTTGTATCCTGAGTGGGTTTTAGCAGAGCATGTTAAGGTCCCTAGACTACTCAAACGTTTCCATGTTGCCTTTCCTGCAAAGCCTTAACCCTTTCTCCTTTCTCTCTCTCTCTCTCCCTGCAGGGCGGTCGTTCCGTTGGGGGGGGGGTTGTAATGTCAGCCTGCAACCAGAGCCGTTAGGTAAACAACGGCTTGGTCCTTGGCTGCCATCAGATAAGAAGCCAGATGGCCAGCATTGGAATGCGGATGGCCAAACGGTGGGAGGAGGGAGGAGGGGGATGTTCCAGGAGGGGAGGCTTGAGGTGTGTTTGAGTGGGAACTTTCAGATCTCTCTTTGTTCATTGTGGAATAAGGACCTAAATAAATCTGTTTCCTTTGGAAGAGACCTTTGTGAGCGTGCTTCGTTTAGCAATCCTACCAGGAGCTGACAGCAGTGATCTCTGGGGAATGTATCTCAGGCTCGGCCAGATTGATCACCAACAATGGTTCACCCTGGCCTCACATTGGGAGGCATGGAGATGCACTATCCATAATGCTGCAGCTTCTTTCGAGAAGACGCGCCAAACGGGTCTCAAAGAGAAACGACAACGCAGAAAGAACTGCAATTTGGAAACAACATCACCCAAGGAGACTTTCTGCTGTGCTTTCTGCAATCGGACTTGCCTATCTCAGATTGGCCTTTTTAGTCATCAACACGCTTGTAAAAAGCGTGAGATGAATCCTTCCTAAGAATCCTCATTCCCGAAATAATGCCAGAGTGAGATATTTCAGTTTGTATAACAAAAGGCTTTTGCTAGGTGAAGTGGGGGGAAAGGATGACACGTATATGAGGGGAGGAGAGGAAGGAAGAAAAAGAAGGGAAAGAAAAGAAAGGAGAAGAGAGGGAGTAGGGGAGGGGAAGAAAAAAAGGGAAAGGCAGAAGAAAGGATGAAAAAGGACAAGGGGAATTGATGTTTGGAGGGGGAAGAAAAGAGAAAAAAGGAAAGTGAAAGGGATGAACTAAGAAAAAAGAGGGAAAAAGAAAGGAAAATAAAGGAGAGAAAGAAAAAGTAGCCGGGAGATGTATGAGGGAAAGCTTGGAGGGAGGGAGGGAGGGAGGGAAATGTATGAGGGAAATAGAGAAAAGAAAGTAAGAATGTTGTCCAGGCTCGGATTACCTATAAGGCCACCTTAGGCCATGGCCTAGGGGCGCAAGCCAAGGGGGGTGCAGTTCACACGGACCAAAAAAAATGTTGAAACAAAACCGCAACGCGCGGCATGGAGATGACTCTCTCTCTCGGGGGAGGGTGGAGGGAGAGTGCTGCGAGGGGGAGGGGGAGGAGGGAATGGCGACCCCCCTCGCCATTGCCCCCGCCCCCTTGTCAAGGAAGGAGGGTGCGAGGAGGAGGGATGGGACCTTAGTCCCTTTCAGCTATTATATGGAAGGAAGGTGCAAGGGTTTTGGGACTTATTGATGCAAGGCTGGGAAGGAAAAGATTAATTGCCAGAACCAGTTGTCACCAACATAAAAAAGCTTTCAAACACTATTAAGAAATCAACCAGGGCTTCAACAAGGCACCAGAAAACTCCCCAAGAGTTGTCAGGTATCCACCTGGATTTATACATTTACTGGGATGGACTATCTTAGTTGGTTCCCTATTCCTGAAGAGGCCGTGAGTCCCAGTGAGACTAAACCTTTCAAAGTAGTAATCATGACAATGGAACTAGAAAAATCCTTCAAACCATAATCCTGCCCTGAACAGAAAACCAAGTCCAGTGTGTGTCTTGCAGCCTGGGTGGCATCAGACACTACGTGGGACCGTTCATCGTCATGGCAGACATGAAGCATGAGCTGCTCGTGTCAGAGCAGTGTCTGCATGGATATTTTAGTCCCCCAGCACAAGCCAAGCAGACTTCAACACCACCATCAAGTCCAATTCAGGGAGGGAGACTGCTGGTACAGTAGGTTAGGAAGCACACCAACAGAATCACTATATTACCCATATTGTGGGACAAGGACACCTGGTGATGAAGATAGAATCCTGTACCTTTATTTCTCACACTCAAACTCTCCCTTCTGCCATGATCGTAAGAGTTTCTCCCCATGCCATAACTCTCTCTGACCATAACTATCACAATAGTTGCTCTGACAAAAGGTTATCCACCTTTGGTATCACCCATTTGGCAGTGATCCCAGTGCTGGTGAGTTCACCTCAACACATACCCTGTTTTTATCCCCTTGCAAATGGAGCAGGTATTCCTCTGGCTTATTATCTAGTAGCTGGCTCAGTATCTGGGGCCAAGATACCATCAGGTAACCATCCACTATGAATTTATTTACTTCATTTATATCCTGCCCTTCTCACCCTGAAGGGGACTCAGAGCAGCCTTACAAAATAGGCAGCAATTGGATGCCATAAACAAACATACAATAAAATAAATAGTTACATTGAAACCAAAAATGTTAAAAACACAATTTAAAACATCACGTCATCCAAAATCATGGTCCAGTGGTCCATGGTCCAAAAATCATGGAATGTTGAAGTGCAATCAGGCAGGCAGCAGACCCTGCTTGGTGGAGATGATGTTGTTCTTCTACCTCCCCAATCCTGGCTTCCAGAGCAGCAGGTGCTGAAATAATTGGAAATGTTCATATTTAGTGGCATTCTGTGGGAATGAAACTTTTTTTGAAATGAAAATCAGGTGATCTGTTGTGGAATGTAACGGTGGTGTTCTGGAAAAGGAAGGCACAACACATATGTAGCCATACACTAGTACACAAATGCGATAAGACATACCTAAGATGTTATTTGGCCTATTTTGGTTAGTGTGGGACTAGTTAGGATATTTTTCCCTTATAGATATATTTACTAGCTTATCTACTTTGGGTCTAACATTATCAGATTCCCTGGCTACATGATGATGTTGAGTAGAGAGCTTCAGTTGTTGGTGACTGATTTGATGACTCCTCTAAATTGATTTCTCTCTCCCCCCCCCCCCCCCCAACATGCCTTCTTCTTTTCCAGGACAACCATGAGGAAGATTATTTTCTGTATGTGGCTTACAGTGATGAAAGTGTATACGGGAAGTGAGTCTGCAAGCTTCACAGACTGAAAGGACTGTTGTGGGAAAAATGGTCTCTCAGATGGAAGCAAGAAGAGAGAGAAAGAACTGGACAACCGTCCTTCCACATATTTCCATACCATCATTTCTTGCACCTTTATTATAAATTAGATATAATTTTTACTATTGTTTTGTTTAAACACTATTTGAAGAGTAAGGTGATTGGTGCTTATGAGAGTGAGATCTGTTTGCCAAGTACTCCTACTTTCCATTCAACTAACAGGCCCTTTAGAGCATCCAATGAAGGAAAAGGAAGAAAGTGTGTGGGAAACACTGATCTAGTCATATGAATCATGTGCTTCCCTGCTCAGTTTGCCAAAGGGAATTAATAGCAACATACCCGACCCCTAACTCTCTCATTACACCTGCCATTTAATTTATCAAAATATAAAATGGTAGCATTCTCTCCACTGTCCCCAGCAGCTGAAGAAAGAGTAAAATGGACCCGTATTTCTGAAGCTATTTATTCTTTCTTTATCTTCCCTTCTGTTCTCTCTTAATCCTGGCTTCACCCCCCTTCCTTTTTCATGCGCATCATCTTTAATATGTTTATATGTTACACTAGCAATCTCATAGGTACTAGTAATTGATGTCACTATTTATGAAGGAAACAGTAGAGTTCTACTAGGCTTAGCCAATCTAAACAACAACAAAATTAGGAGGACATCCATTTCAAGACTTGAGCATCTAGCATAAAAATGTTCTCAACACTTGCATGAGTGTTTTGTTATGTTAGGGGTGAAAAGTCTTTTACTGACAAGCAATGACACATAATATCACAAAACACTCATGAAAGTGTTGAGAACTATCACATCCCCCAAACCTGTAATATTCTCTTAATCACCATCAATGCAGTGGGGGAGGGTAGGGGGGACACAAGGAGTTATTTTTCATAGGCTTTTGCCATGAATATACATTAGGAAAATACTATTCTTATTCTGAAGAGCTGCCATTCATGCCTTCCTCTATTCCATCACCACCCTGATAAACACTTTACTATACAATAAATACTACACAATAGTCACAAAGCAGGCCTTTTGTAGCAATGCCAAAGTTGTTTTTGTCTCAAGTGTGACTGTAATAATTCCTCTCCTTTTCTTATAGCTGTTGTTCTAAATTAGGGATCCATGGTGAAAACTAGGAAACTATGTTTAAATATTGTACTAGATTTTCCATTTTTACAGGACTGTTGATGATATGTAGACAAGAGACTATAAGTAAATAAAATGGGCCGTATATATATAATATTTTGCCCCATAGGAAAATATATATTCTGGGGTGAGGAGGAGATAAGTTCTTCTTGAGAATCTTGAACTATTGAGTAGTATTTAATCTTTAGAAGTATTTGTGAAGTTATCGAAACTGAAAACAACCTAGCCTCTGCTTCTGGTTCATATTTTTGATGTGTCACTCTTCTTTTTAAAAAGAGAGATATCAAGAGATCCAGTGGAACATACTATATGAAGTGGTATCTGAAGAGCTCATAATATGAATTCAGTAACAAACTGAGGGGCATTTGCAGAAGTCAAGGGCCTTCATAAGGAAAGTAGATGTTCTACCAAGTGAGAGGCATGCACTACAGTCATAGCAGTCAATGAAGGTTAAAAGAAGAAGGCCAGGGAGTGAGTTTGTGCTGTGAACCCTAGTTTTGCTGCCTAGTTCTGATGTACCTTTTGAGGAAACTAGTTTTAATTAATATTCTTTATTCCTTCCATTCCAAATTGCATTTGCTTTTGCTTGCTTAGTCTTTCTGTTTTCAGGTTGTCTTTTAAGAGGCACATTCCAAATCCAGATATGCCTGGGGCCAGCTGTTTATTTTCATACCTAACCTCAGGGGAGAAGCAGTAAATGCTGAAAGAGAACTTGAGTTATCCCCTCCTTCATGCTGCTTCTGCTTCTGCTGCTCTTTAACCAATGTTAATTGGATTTCAACATTTGAAGAGTGCTGAATATTATGTTTAAATGTTTTATCTGTATTGTAGAATTTTTCATTAGCTCAGCTCCAGTTTGTAAAAGATAGCGTTGATTATTCTTTCTATGCCATTAATTGTAGGCAGCTTTAATTTCTTATAAAACGTTCATGCTATATCAGCTCTATCAATAAAAACTCACTTGAAAATGTGAGATACAGAGTGTAATGGTATTTTTATGTAACTCTGTCGAAAAAAGAGATCAGACTAGTCTAGCATGACTTGTTTTTGATAAATCCGTGTTGACTATTAGCGATGACCGCATTTGTTTCTAAGTGTTTACAGACCACTTCTTCAACAATCTTCATTTTGTAGAGCCTGCAAGACGGCTCTCTTCCCTTTGGCATTTCCAGCTGAGTAAACTGTCATGCTCACTGTGTAGTTTTAGAATTATTTTAGAATTATTTTAGCGATAGTAGTATTTTCTTAGATTAATTTGTCGTTTTATTATCCTGCTTGTTTTACACTGCTGTAAACCGCTCCGAGCTTCTAGAGGGAGCGGTCTAGAAGCCGAAATAAATAAACAAACAATCTTTTATTTATTTATTTATTTTTATTTATTTATTTATTGTTTCGGCATCTAGACCACTCCCTCTAGAAGCTCGGAGCAGTTTACAGTGTAAAACAGCAAAGCAAAACAATACATGACAAGTAAATCTAAAATACTACTATTACTAAGTAATTCTAAAATTACAGCCAGACTAAAACTACGTAGCGAGCAGAAACAGTTTACTCGGCCGGGAAGGCCGAGCGAAAGAGAGCCATCTTGCAGGTATTGACATGAGGCTGACGGGACAGTAATTGTTTGGGTCATCCTTTTTTCCCTTCTTGAAGATTGGGACCACATTGGCCGTCTTCCAATCTGCTGGGACTTCTCCCATTCTCCAAGAACTCTCAAGGATGATTGCCAATGGTTCTGAGATGACTTCTACTAGTTCCTTCAATACTTTTGGGTGTAGTTGGCCCTGGGGATTTGAACTCATTTAGAGCGGCCAGGTATTTCTGGATGACTTGTTTCTCAATTTGGGGTTGGATGTCCTCTAATTCCTCATCCACTCCATCTTGCTGAGATTGAAGATGACTTTCTTTCTGTGAGGAGACTGAGGCAAAGAAGGCATTAAGTAGTTCTGTCTTTTCCCTGTCAGCATTGCCCCATCTACTCCCCGAAGAGGCCCTATTGCTTCCTTGTTCTTCCTTTTTCTACTGACATAAGAAAGGAAGCCCTTTTTATTGTTTCTAATGTCCCTGGCAAGCCTGAGCTTATTTTGTGCTTCAGCCTTGTGAACCTTTTCCCTACAGGAGTTGTCTATTTGTTTGAATTCTCCTTTGGTGATTTCTCCCTTTTTCCTCTTCTTGTGCAGGTCTCTTTTGAATCTTAGCCCAGTTAGAAGTTCTTTGGACATCCATTCTGTCTTATTTGCACTTGTCCTATTTTTTCTCTTTGTTGGCAATTGTGCCTTGAGTATTTCATTCTTGAAAAACTCCTATCCATCCGTAACTCCCTTATCTTTTAGTATTTGTGTCCACAGAATGCTGCTCAGTATTTCCTTCATTTTTTGGAAGTCAGCTCTCCTAAAGTCCAAAATGCGGGTTTGACATGTCTTCGTTTTGGCCTTCCTTTGTACCTCAAACTGCAGAAGCACATGGTCACTTGCCCCTAAGGTTCCGAACACTTCAACTGCATCAATCAGGTCCTCTGTATTTGTTAGGATGAGATCGAAAGTAGCCGACCCCCTTGTTGCCTCTTCTACCTTCTGGACCATGAAATTGTCTGCAAGGCAAGCGAGAAATTTGTTGGACTTTGTACTCTTGGCTGAGTTTGTTTTCCAGCAAATATCGGGATAGTTGAAATCGCCCTTGACTACAAAATCTCTTCTTTGTGCCTGTTTGGTGAGCTGTTTGCAGAAGACTTCATCAAGTTCTTCCTCTTGGCTTGGAGGTCTGTAGTAGACACCTACAATGAGATCTTTTTTAGTTCTAGTTCCCTTGATTCTTAACCACATGCTTTCAAGTTGGTTTCCCGGATTGCGGTCTTGCATCTCTTCTGTAGCGTAACAGTTTTTGACATATAAGGCTACTCTGCCTCCTCTCCCGTTTGTTCAGTTTCTGTGAAAGAGGTTATAGCCCTCAATGTCTACATTCCAGTGATAGGAGTCATCCCACCAGGTTTCAGTGATGCCTATGAATTCATATTTGTGGTGTTGTGCTAAAAGTTGGAGTTTGTCTTGTTTATTTCCCATGCTCTGTGCATTTGTGTAAAGACATGTGAGCCCCTGAGATCTTCCCCTAAGATGTTTATTTGGGATTATTGTGCTTTCAGAACTTGGTCCTTGTGTTTGTGCAGCCCTCCATTTACCCTTCTGGCAGTTCCCTGACATTGTGGGTAAAGTACTGTTCACAAGGCTGTTGTCCCCCTCCCCCGGTGGACCGCTAAGGTGTGCCTAATGAGGTTTGTGAGTCTGTGAGCAAAAAGGTGTTTTCCTACTTGCTAGTAGGCCATCCTGGAAGAGCAGGCCATGCTTGAGAAAGCCAAATAATTCCTCCTGACACCATTTTCTAAGTCTGTTATTGACCTATACTGTTTTTCTGGGCCTTTTAGTGCCGTGTCTTACAACTGGGAGGAGGGATGAAAAGACCACCTGTACATTACACTGTTTTGGCTTTGTTCCAAGAGCTTGAAAATCTAGTGTATAGGTCAGGGGTGGGCAATTATTTTTTCCAAGGGGCCACATGAGAGCCAAAAGTGATCTGTTTACACTTGGGGCAGATATAATTGAGTTCCATGAAGCTTGGGAAGATTTTGTGTTTGTTCCATCTGCAGACTGATAATAACCTCCCCTTTAGTGTGTTTGTTTTATGTTGTTTTCTGTATGCAGGAGTAAAGGTGTGGGTTAGTGAGGGTGTATATAGGTTAAACAGGAAGCAAACACTTACTCCCAGAGAGTTTCAAAGAACAGGGAACAATGAGTCACAAATTGCTTCCCTGAAACTGTCAATCACTGTCTCACCTCCCAAACAAAACAACACTTAGAGTAGAGCACTCAAACACACACTCAGGTTTCTAATGCACTCTTAAGACAACGCTTATCTGAAGCAAAGGGAGCAAAGATGGCTTCTTGGTTCCTCAACTTCTGTGGGAACTCACTATATTTGTTCCCCCCTTAGATTTGTATCCTACCATATCAGAATGATGTATGTATATTAGTTTTACTTAATGATCATAGTTGTATGTTAGACTGAGAGAGGAAATTACTGGCTCAAATTCACCCATAGGACACTTACACTGACCATTAAGGTTGTTGTGGGGGGAATAGCTGCTGAATGCAGCTGTACCCAGGTTGATAGAACTTGCGGGAAACCTTGAATCCTGTCAGAAATTAAACAACATGCAGATAATAATGAGTCAAGAATTAAGCAGTTAGAAAAAGAGATGATTTTGAGATCTAGATTGATTTATTCTGAGAACCACCATCTCCATCATAATATTTGTCTGAAGGGGGTGCTGGAACATAATAAGGACTTATGCCAGCTTTTGGTAGAACTTTGTGCTAATTATGGCATAAGCCTCTCAGAGAATGATATTGATAGAGCTCATAATCCCCCCCCCTTCAAGAATCCTCAGGTTGCATCCCCCAGGGGTACTATCGTGGCTTTTGGGAGGGAGAAAATTAGAGATTTCATCTTCAAAAAGTTGAGGACTTTCTGGAACTTATGTTAAAAGATTACAAAATATTCATTTACCCAGATTTGGCAAGAAAGGAGAGAAGAGGAGGAAAGGAGCTAGGGAGTAAAAAAAAGACACAGAACTGGGAAGAAAGCTCACCAACAACACATTGCAACTAGAATCACAGTCAATCTGCCATAATTAACTTTTAAGTCTAAGGGGGCAGAAGAACTATACTAGGCTGGGGAAAAAGTCACTCTGAATAAACATACCACAATGATAAAGCAGTAATATCAATGGAGTGTAATGTATCAAAACATTAAAAGAACATCCCAATGAGTAGCAAAAACAGTATAGCTATCAGCATATGAAGTACATATAGCAAGTGAGATATTCAGTACATACAATGCAGATTCAATGCAATGAAAAACAAGTGGGAAATTACAATGCAGAGATATTAGTCATAAAGTATAACATCAAAAGATACCTATGTGAAATGAAACATCAATAGTATATAGGCACAGTACCCCAGCAAGAGCTTAAACAGTAAGTATCGCAATCACACAATGTATATAGGTTACAAACATAGCGAAACACATCACAATAATCCAAATAGTCAAAGGGGTCGATACCCTGAATCCCAGGAAGGTGATGGCCAACGGAGGAGATGAGAAGGAGTGTCCTCTATTCTGATGAGGCTCAACTCAATGAGAAGATATGCAAGAGGCGTCCCAGCTCTGTGGGCTGTGACGTCGCAAGAAGCGGAGCAAGTCGCTGCAGTACAAAATAAAGGAGGGAGAAGCCCCAAAATACCACAGTAACTAATCACAGGATCGCGCCTGTGTATGAGGAGCGTCGCTCATAGATGGTGTGGCGTAAATATCGCTATAATGCAAAATGAAAAAGGGGAGAAGCCCCAAAGCAGTGTAGCAAATGATCTACAGTCAATAGCATCCTAGCTCTATGAGCTACGACGTAACACGGGCGCGTCTGTGTCTGGGAGGCGTCGCTGGTAGATGACGTGGCGCAAATAGCGCTATAACTCAAAATAAAGTTAACTGTAAGGAGAAGCCCCAAAAACAATATAATAAATGATCTCGGGCCAGTATACCCTATAGGTGAGCTCATGTATGGTAAATGACCTCCGTGGTCATTGTAGAGCCGCTGGAGCCGGCAAAAGCCCACTTGGGAGGAGGGGGGCCATGGGGAAGAAAAAAAGCTGCAAAAAGAACGCCAATGTGCCGTGGCACCGTGTAGTAATGAAAATCTCTGGCTATATAGCTCGTAATGTGGCGAAAATTATATAATAACACTGAAGTTCAGCAGCAAGCTTATTCCTATGACCCCTGCCCCAAATTAGGATGGATGGGGATGTCTAGGGTGAGACGAAGCATACGCCTACGGGGATTTACCGCCGCGCTGCACCCGTTTCGGATCTCAATGGGTCCATCTTCAGGGCGAGAGTGAACACAGACATATCTGTGGCTTCAAAGGTCTCAAAGAATCTATGTAAAATCATCAAGTAGCATCAATGATGGGTGTGACGGTCAGAAAGAAGAAATAACCCCCCAAAGGAGACAATACCTAGGACGCTAGAGGATAAAGACCAAGAGGAAGATGAGATCGACACACAGGGATCAGTACAGGATGAAGACTCGGATCTGGACTTGGAGGAGGAGGAAGAAGGACAAGGCACAGAGGAGAGAGACTACGAATGACAGAGGTAAAATGTTATTCGATTAATCTGAATGGTTTAAATATACCCGAGAAAAGATCCCAAGTCTTTCACTACCTCCAAAAACAAAAGGCTTCGGTGTATGCCATCCAAGAAACACATATTAAAAGATCCAGAAGGGACTTATTAGAAACAACATAAACTGGTACCTCTCATTGAGGCCTCGATAGAGAAGAAACAAAGAGGGGTAGCAATGTATATAAATCCCCTACTGGAATCAGAATTATAATATAAGGACAGTGAAGGAAGGGTGATAATGGTGACGGGGAAGGTAAAGGGGAAAAATATTATTTGTAAACATTTATGCTCCAAATGACGCGAAAGCGAATTTTTTTGAAAATGTAAATGAAAAAATAACCATGTTTGATTGGCAGGAATGCATTATTCTTGGAGACTTTAATGGGGTAAATGACCCCAAAATAGATAAATCACCTAATAGAGCAAAAGGGTATAGAAAGAAAGGTAAATTGCCCAACATTTTCTTTAAGATGATGGAAGAGAATTCATTAGTAGATATATGGCGACATAAGAACAAAGAAGGCCAAGATTATACTTTTTTTCGGGTAGCAAAAGGTCGTGGTCTAGAATCGACCTGATTTTAGTTTCAAAAACAATGGTAGGAAATGTGGAAAGTACATCTATACAGCCAAGGGTACACTCTGATAACGCGCCAATAGACATAGTGCTAAAACGGGGCCCCAAACAATATAAATGGAGACTCGATGATGGACTAGTAAAATCAGAGGTTGACATCCAAAGAAATAAATCTTTAATCAAAGAGTACTTTGACATAAACGATACGGAAGATATGGATCCTCTAATAATCTGGGAGGCAAGTAAGGCCGTGATGAGAGGGAACTTTATAGCGCAGGCGTCCAACAAAAGAAAGCAAAGGAGACTAGAATTGGATAAGCTACAAAACGAACTGTCACTAGCGGAAAGGAAGTTTAAAAACAACACAAAAGATAAGGAGGCCGAACATAAAATTAAATTGTTATCAAGCCAAATAAGATTGCTAACCACGGAGGAAGTGGAGAAAAAACTTAAATTCCTAAAACAAAGGAATTTCGAGAATGCAAATAAGGTGGGCAAATGGCTAGCCTACCAAGTTAAAAAGAAAAAACAGAAAAATGCCATAATTAAATTAATAGCTGAGGGTAAACAATTGACAAAAGATGAGGAAATACTTAACGAGTTCGCCAATTTCTACCAGGAACTGTACAGGGAAAATAATATAGATAGAGATAATTTTTTTAAATATTTGGACAAATTATTTGGAGAGATCCCACATATCAGAAAAAGAAAGGGAAGTATTAAACGCAGAAATCTCGGAAGAAGAAATCAAGACCGCAATAAACAGTCTAAAACCAGGGAAAGCCCCAGGACCTGACGGTCTAACCCAGATATACTATAAAACCTTTAGGGAAGAAATTACACCCTATTTAAAGAAAGTTATGAATGAAATTATTAGTAAGGAACAATACCGGAAACATGGAGAATGGCAGAAATAATAATCATACATAAGGAAGGGAAAGATCCGGAGAATGTGCAGAACTATAGGCCAATCTCCCTTTTGAACTTAGATTATAAATTATTTGCCAATGTGCTAGCGATGAGACTAAAAAACTTCCTAAACAAATGGATCTCAGAATCACAAACAGGGTTTTTACATATTACATCCGAAATATTATAAACATAATTGAACATCTAGACAAAAAGATAAATACAAAAGCAGCCCTAGTCTTCTTAGACGCGGAGAAGGCTTTTGATCGGATAAGTTGGAAGACAATAGAATGCCTACTAATACAGTTAGATTTAGGTTATAACTTTAAGTCAGTGATAAAAGCAATCTACAAGTAGCAAGAGGCACAAATAATAGTGAATGGACAAAAATAAAAAAAATTAAGATTCAAAGGGGAACGAGGCAAGGCTGTCCACTCCCCCTTATCTTTAATTTCGTACTAGAATTATTATTAAAGGATATAGAAAAGGATGGAGAAATAAAGGTTTAACCATAAATAATATGAAATATAAAACTTATGCTTTTGCCGACGATATAGTATGTATGATTCAAAATCCGTCAGAAAATATGGGCCCCTGGATAAAGAAATTTGAGAAATTTGGTGAAATCTCGGGGTTTAAGTTGAACAAAAATAAATCACAAATATTGGTAAAAAATATTGATAGAAAAGAAGCAGAGGTGATAGAAAAGAAATTTGGCATCTCAATTTCAAAAAAAGTTAGATATTTAGGAATAGATCTGACAGCCAAAAATTGTCAATTAGTGAAAAATAATTATGAGAAAATTTGGAGGGAAATAAAAGAAAAGCTAAAAAGCTGGAAGAATTTAAAATTATCATTGCTAGGGAGAGTATCAGTAATTAAAATGAAGATATTTCCTAAAATAAATTTTTTGCTCCAAACACTGCCCATACTAAAAAACCAAGTGTTATTTAAAAGATGGCAATCAGACTTAGCCGACTTCATTTGGTCAGGAAAAAAACTGAGAATAAAACAAAAACATCTCCTGGACCTCCCGCAGAATGGAGGATTCGGACTACCTGACTTACTGACATATTACGAGGCCAATTGCCTCGATAATATAAAAGAGTGGATGAAGCTAAAGGACAAGAAACTCCTCAACCTGGAAGGCTGGGAAAATAAGTATGGTTGGCACGCCTATTTACTTTATGAGAGAAATAAACAGGATAAAAATTTCACAAATCATATAATAAAAGCCCCGTTACTAAAAATTTGGAACAAATACAAAGATATAATTTATAGGAAGACCCCACAATGGGCCTCTCCATTAGAGGCTTATCAAATTACAAAAATAAAAAGGGAAAACTGGCCAACTTATAAAGAACTTCTCAAGAAAGACCAAAATATATTTAGTTTGAAGAATCAGGAAGAACTTAGGGAGCATAACCTGAGTTGGCTCCAATATTTCCAACTAGAAAAGAAATATGACCTAGATAAAAAAATAGGATGGGAAGAAACCCAAACCCCGATTGGGAAAGTTCTGTCACAATCACGTAGGAAAACAGTAAGTAAACTCTATAAATTGTTACTGTTGAATAGGCATGAAAAACAACCAATAAAGGAGTACACTGAAAAGTGGAAAGACAACATAGGATTTAGAATCCCCCAAGAAAGCTGGGAGAGGCTGTGGAGATGTACATGGAAGCAGAATTATGCATATACACTAAAGGAAAATCAGATGAAAATGGCATATAGATGGTACATAACACCAGTCCAACTTGCCAAAAGTTATAAAAATAATATGGATCAATATTGGAAGTGTCAGAAAGATAGGGGAACCTTATTTCACCAATGGTGGTCTTGTGGGGTGATGAAGAGATACTGGAGGAAAATCCAGAATTTGATTTATGAGATTTTACAACTTAAGTTAGACCTAAAGCCAGAAATATTTCTTTTGGACATTACAGACCCAAAACAAATGAAAAAAGAATCGGAGAAGCTCCTGTGGTATATAAATGTGGCAGCCAGAATTGTGGCAGCCAGATATTGGAAGAAAAAAGAAGTCCCGGAGGAAAAGGAGATATTATATAAATTATTAGAAATTGCAGAAATGGACCAATTAACACAAATAATGAGAGGAAAACCAACTGCTCATTTCTCGGAAGTGTGGAAACCCTTTATAGACAAGAAAGAAAAGATTAGTTTAAAGGGATTTTGGTTATAAAGAAGACAGAATACAGAAAGGGACTCAAAGACTCATTGCTACACGGATATCCCTAGGGGTGAAGTCAACCAGTATATTTGTTTTGTTTTTAATGGTTGTTTATATGTTCATTCCTATACCCCCCCTCTCACCCAACCCTCCTCCCGACACCCCCCTTCCCAACCTACCCTTGTTGCCTCTCATGTAAATGTTCTGTACAATATGTCACTGTTTTTAAACCAATAAACCTTTAAAAAAAATAAAATTTGGGATTATGTCTGTTAATCTGCTCGCAAGGAGTTTTATGAAGATTTTATAATCTATATTACATAGGGTAATTGGCCTATAAGAATTAGGGTTGGTCTCCTCTTTATTGGGTTTTAAATATGTAATTATTTCACATCTCTTCCATGTTTCAGGGATGCTTCTATTCTTTAATATCTCATTAAATAGGATTTATAAATTAGGAATAATTTCTGATTGGAATTTTTAAAATAAAAGTTAGAGGTAAAGGCATCAGGTCTGGGGGAGGAATTTGGTTCAGTATTATTAATAACCTCTTCAACTTTCTTACTGGTAATAGTTCTGTTCAGTCCTGCTTGTGCCTGTGGGTCTAATTTCCTTGTAATGATTCCCTCTGATCTTCCAATTTCTTCATATATGTACAGTTTTTCATAATAACTTAGAATCATAGAAACATAGTTGGAAGAGACCTTATGGGCCATCCAGTCCAACCCCTTGCTAAGAAGAAGGAAAATCGCATTCAAAGCAAGCCCCCAACAGATGGCCATCCAGCCTCTGCTTAAAAGCCTCCAAAGAAGTGTCAGTGCAAGAATGTATGACAGAGAGGAGTTTAAAATGTTTTCTGTAAAATGTGTCAATTTTCTGAGCTGTGTGTATGTTTAGGTGATTACAGGGTTAACTGGAGAAGAAAAGTTCATGTCTGTGATGAAAATAAAAGGTCCCGGATCTTCGACCTCTGGAATGTAAACATAGAAGATAAGAACGCTATCCAGTAGCCATTGTTTTATGCTGTGGGAGCCACACTGTGGAAATTCTCCGGTATATGTTTTGTCTTCTTTATAAATAAAATGAACTTATGTTTCAGCCCTGGCTCTGCTGCTTTATCTCTGACATGTGTTATGTGCCCAGCACGCTTTCCACTGCGCCAACCTGATGAGCCAGTGTTCTGACTACAGCCTGGATCGGATCGGAGGAATGCCGGCCGGAGTGCCTGTAAAGACGTGCGGGGATGAGAATGATTGATGGACGGAGGAACCAGATGCCGATGCAAGCCTGTGAAAAAGTGATTGATGAACCATGAGTGTAAAAGTATCCAGAGATACTGCCCAGGTTTCTCCCAGTTAAAGCTGCATTGATCCTTAAATGTGACTGACAGAAAGCCACACTGAGGTGGAAGAGTGTACTTTGGCTGGGGCTTAGTCTCGGGGATCCGAGAGTCACATAAAAAGGAAGTACAAGCAAGTTTCTTGGAACTTTGGGTCCCAAGGTTTTCTGTGTCTCCAGTGCTTGCCCAGGGAAAGAGGGGGCAGAGCAAAGTGAGAGGAGCACAGAATGGCTGGAGATAGCCGCAACAATTTGATTGGGAGGCTGGATGTTGGCAACCATAAGAAGATGGGCAGATGCCAATTTGAGAAGAAGCAGAGGCAGTAAGGTAAACCAAAGGAGGCATCTCATATATATATATATATATATATATATATATATATATATATATATTCTCATACCAAATCAAGGAGAATTGGGTTCAGAAATGGGGAATATTGATAGATAAAGTCGAAGGAAAGGAAAGATATAAAGAGCTGAACCATTTTCTTTATATGATTGTTCAATTAAAATAGTATTTGAATGAAGGCAAGTGCTGTTCCCAGAGAGTGGGGGAGGGGGGGTGTAAAATCAATAGACACAAGTGGGAGATAAAGGTGGAATAGGCTAGGATAAGAACACTAAGAAAATGTATTCTGAAATGGTGATGGATTGGGATATTATTCTACCTGTGTCAGCAATAAAAACATTTTTTTAAGTCAGTCAGTCAGTAGCCTTTATTTCGGCCAACAAACCATTGGCTAAGTCAGGTGAAAGTAGAACAATGGAATACAACATTTAAGAAATTAATAACATCACATTTGGGTTATGATTAATAAAAACAAGTATCACCATTTGCTATCAATTGAATGACTGTCTTTATAATTTAAAGCAGGAACTGATTGCCAATTAATAATAAGTGTTCTGAGTACTCTTTGTTACACTCTTAGCGTTTACAGGTTATTCATGAAGCACTTGCGGCTTTTTGCCATTGCAAAGAGAAATTTGGCCACCTGTTCCGTTACCCTTTTGTCAAGATCAGACAGTAAATAAGTACAGTACAAATTTAGGGTTCTTCCTGGCCATTTGGTGAGTAGAGGGGATATTAACCTTAGTCTAGCATCCCTGTAAATTGTGCAAATAAAAAGTACATTTATTATTATTTTTATTTATTTAATAAATTCGACTTGCTATACCGCTCTCTCTGGAGCCCAGAGCGGTTTACAGAAAGTGAAGCAAACATAGAAGGTACATTAAAAATACAGTTAAAATACATTAAAACACATTAAAACAATTTAAACCCCCCCAATAAAACATGTGGCAGGCCAAAATTAAAATAGTGGCATGCCAGACAGAACCATGGACAACAGTATAGAGGCCAATTGGCTAAGGGCCAGATGCCATTCTAAAAAGCCAAGTTTTTATCGCTCTATGGAACTGCAGGAGGGCCCGAATGGCCCGGATCTCCTCGGGGAGGCCGTTCCACAGAATTGGAGCGGCTGCAGAGAATGCTCTCCGCCAGGTGGTGGCCAGTCTGCAGACTCCGATGCTGAGCACCTCCAACAAGTTGAGCCCCTCGGAACGCAGTGATCTCTCAGGCACTTAAGGGGTAAGTCGCTCCCTCAGGTACACTGGCCCCAAACCATACAAGGCCTTAAAAGTTAGAACTAACACCTTGAAGATGACCCGGAATTCAATTGGAAGCCAGTGCAGCTCGCGCAAGAGTGGAGTCACGTGGTCATATCTTAAGGCTCCTGAGAGCAGGCGGGCTGCAGCGTTTTGCACCAGCTTAAGTTTCCGGATCACCGACAAGGGTAGGCCAATGTAAAGCGCATTACAGTAATCGAGCCTTGAGATGACCGTGGCTTGGATCACCGTGGCTAGGTCGCAGCGGGAGAGGTAAGGAGCCAGACGTTTTGCCAGACGCAGATGAAAGAAAGCTGTCCTGCAGGCGCAGCCAATCTGCTCCTCCATGGACAGTTGGGCGTCCAGCCGGACCCCCAAGCTTTTGACAGATGGTTGTGGGCGAAGAGCCACACCATCAAACGCCGGCAGCTGGGTCTCTACCCCCTCCGGGCGGCCCAGCCACAAGATCTCCGTCTTCGCCGGGTTCACCTTCAACTTACTGGCTCGCAGCCATCCAGTAATGGCCTCAAGGCAGAGATGGAAATTATCGGGTACAGAGACCACCCCGGGGTCCATCCTCAGAATGAGCTGGGTGTCATCAGCGTACTGATGACATTCCAGCCCAAAACTCCGCACCAATTGGGCGAGTGGTCGCATATAGATGTTAAATAACAGCGGGGAGAGAATGGCCCTCTGAGGGACCCCGCAAAGTAGAGGGGAGCCCTCGGAGACCACCCCTCCCCACTTCATTCGCTGCAGGCGGTTTTGGAGGAAGGAGGACAGTCAGTTGAGTGCCGTCCCCCTCACCCCCGCCACCGCCAGGCGGTGTGTCAAAAGTTGATAATCGACAGTATCAAACGCTGCCGTGAGGTCCAATAACACGAGCAGCGCCGATCCGCCTCGATCCAAGTGGCAGCGGAGTAGATCTGCGATGGAGACCAGGACAGTCTCTGTCCCATGGCCTGAACGGAAGCTGGACTGGAAGGGGTCTAGCCAGGTTGCATCATCCAAGAATGTCTGCAGCTGGTCCATTGCTGCCCTCTCAATCACCTTGCCCAGGTACGAAAGGTTAGACACTGGGCAGTAATTGGAGGGAGCCACGGGGTCTAGCCCAGGCTTCTTCAGCAATGGACTGACCACCGCCTCTTTTAGCTCCTCTGGAAAAGCTCCTTGCTCAAGGGAGCAGTTGACTATATTCAACAGAGGGCCTCGTAACCCCTCCACGCAAGCTCGAATCAGCGTGGAGGGGCACGGGTCGAGGGAGCAAGTGGTCAGTCTAAGGGCTGCGACAATCTTGTCAACATCCTCTGCATCCAGTGGTCGAAACTGGTCAAAGGTGGACCCGGCGGAGGGCCACGGAGTCTCCAGCTCCTGAACTGTATCAATCGTGGTAGGGAGGTCCCGGCGGAGCAACGCAATCTTGTCTGCAAAGTGATTCTGGAAAGCCTCGGCAGAGAGGGCCAAATTATCATTGTTTGGGATGGTAGGGACCATTGTCAATTGCCGAATTATCCTGAACAGTTGGGCCGGGCGTGAATCTGCAGACGCTATCAAGGAGGCATAATGAACTTTTTTCGCCTCCTTGACAGCATGCTCATAAGCTTCCATGAAGAGCTTATAAGCTGATGTCGATGGTCTGTCACGGAGCTTCTTCCACATGCGCTCTAGCTGTCTCTTCTCCCGCTTCATAGATCTAAGGGCCTCTGTATACCAAGGGGAACAAGGTTTGCGGGATTTGAGAGGGCGTTTAGGGGCGATCTCGTCGAGAGCGGAGGACAACACATGATTCCAGGTGGTAACCAGCTCACCTGTATTACAGTTTCGATTTTATCCTCCCCGCAAGGGCAAACTCTGTGTTCATAATCAGTCCCTTTGTATCTACCCTCTAGTATGGCTGATTTAAGGGCATTAAATCTGGCCCAACTGAAAGCAAGACAAAATTTTGAGATATTTAAATTTTCTAAATATTTGGCACTTCCCAAAGAATGAAATGTTAGGCCTAAATTCAGTGGAGAGCATGTGGGGCATGCCAGAGTCATTGAGGCCTGTTTGTCTATGTCACTGATTCGTTCCGCTAAGATCTGCATTATCTTTTTATGCTCAAAACTGCTCAATATGTTCTCTGAGAGTTCCATCTGCCTAAGTTTCTGATTTAATGCTTTGATTCGGTGGGATTTAAAGAGGTCTTCTTGAATCAAATATGTATATCCCGCTTCCGGCCCTTTGTACATCCTCTCAATCCAGTATCCTAGGGCCCTTCTCCAAGCTAGTGATTTGAGTGAGGCTGTTTCTGATTCCAATCTTAAGACAGCAGATGGAACGCAATTGGGGACAGCAGTTTTCTGAGAAACCCTGATTGAACTTGTTCTACTTTAGATATGAGCCTGTGATCCATACCGGATCTTGCATATAGTAATTAGGCTGTTACCTTTGCTTGGAAGACCTTTGTTGCAGCTGGGTTATACTGACCACCTTTGGTATAGAAAAAGCAAATTATTGCTTTACTAATGAATAGAGCATTTTGTACAGCTATTTTTGGTGGCATCCCCAGGAACCTGTGGCCTGAAAGGTAACCCCTAAATATTTAAAACTGGAAACTTGTTCTATTAAGTTCTTTCCTATGTACCAGTTATGCCTGGCTCGGTTCTTTGAGAAGATAATAATTTTGGTTTATAAAGAGCTGAACCATTCTCTTTATACGATTGTTCAATTAAAATAATATTTGAATGAAGGCAAGTGCTGTTCCCAGAGACTGGGGGAGGGGGAAGGGGTGTAAAATCAATGGACACAAGTGGGAGATAAAGGTGGAATAGGCAGGGATAAAAACAGTAAGAAAATAATATTTTTTGACTTCCGGCGAAGGCAAGATGGCGACTGCAGCAGGCGTCTAGTGCTCCAGGGCTTCCAAGGCGTCCTGTTCCCTTCTACCCCAAGGTAGGGACCCCTGGGGGTCCACGAAACAGCGGGAAAGAGGCTGTTTCGAAGGCCAATTTGGGGTTGCGGCAACCGGTCAACGGGCTCCCCCCTCAAGGGAGAGTCCAGGTATCGGAGCGCAACCGCAAAGTAGCCGCCGGGGAAGGGAGACACGACAGTGTCGAACTAGTCGACCGCCTTCTTTTAATGCACCAAGGAGTATAAGGCAACAGAGAGAAGTTCAAAGAGAAGGAGGGAGCAGGGCAACCCAAAGTGCCCCCTCATTGAAGGTTCAAGAGAGAAAACCACCCGGGAGACCGGGCAGATGAATAAAGAATAAAGAGAAGGCCCCGATACTCTTGAGTTGGCTCTTCGGACTCCCGGGGAAAGGGAGCTTTATCCAAGCCTTACCTAGTTTTCCCTCCCGGTTGAGACGGAGACCCAGGGCCGGCGAAGGGAAAGCGGCGTGGACCTCGGCCGGGGGGGAGTGTAAGAGCAAGAGTGCAAGTCCCCTTTAAAGGCGCCATATTGGGAGGAGGAGAATTTCGACGAGCTTTTAATTATGGGAGATTTCAACGGGGTCATAGACCCCAACATCGATAAATCAAAGAAGAAGGTTAAGGGGAAAGGTCCAGACAATGGTAAGCTCCCGATTTCATTTTTGAATTTGAAAAAAGATCACAACCTAGTAGACGTATGGAGGGAAAGGAATCCCACGGAAAAAGATTACACATTCTATTCCGGTCGCCATCAAACATGATAGACATGATTTGGGCTTCAAAGTCAGCGGCCATAAAAATGGATAAAATAAAAATAATTCCAAGGACAAACACGGACCACTGCCCAATGATTCTGACTTTCCGTCAGAAGAGACAAACTAGAAGATGGAAATTAAATGAGACCCCCCTCAGATCAGAGGCAGATATAAAACTCAACAAGGGATTAATAAAATAATATTTTGATTTGAACAATGGTGATCAAGTCAGTGCGGAGACCCTGTGGGACGCAAGTAAGGCAGTGGTGCATGGATATTTCATCCAACAGGGAGCACGTAAAAACAAGATAAGATTCGGGGAAGAAAAAAATCTCCACGATGAACTAATGAAGAAGGAAAAAATGTTCAAGGAATGCCCGGGTAATCAAAAGACGGCTAGGGAGATAATGAGGATCAAAAGCGAGATAAATTCCCTCCAGACTGATCAAATGGCAAGAAATATGAAGAGACTGAAAATGCAGTATCTTATGAATGCAAATAAGCCAGGAAAGCTCCTTGCCAAGATGCTCTCTAGGAAAAAACAGAAGCACTGTATCACATCGGTTTGGAAGGGTAATACCCAAGTTTTCAGGCAGGTCGAGATCGCGGCTCAATTCAAAGAGTACTACGCGAACCTGTACAAAGAGGAACGAATCGAGATGAGTGCGGTGACGCAATATCTAGCTAGGTACAATAAGGAGAAACTATCAGACCTGCAAAGAGAGGATCTTAACCATCAAATAGGAGAAGGAGAAATACGAGAAGCTATAAAGAAATTGCCTCGTAATAAAGCACCAGGACCCGACGGTCTAACGGCCATATATTATAAGTTGTTTCAGGACGAAGTCACTCCACACCTGAAAACGGTAATGAACAATGTCTTGAGTAAAGCGATAATACCGGATTCTTGGAAAAAAGCACACATAACCTTCATCCACAAAGAAGGAACTGATCCCCACTTGGTTAGTAACTACAGACCAATATCGCTCCTGAACAATGACTATAAGCTATTTGCTTCGGTAATGGCCAATAGGTTAAAAAATCTGCTGAGGGAGACTATACACGAGGATCAGGCTGGCTTTCTACCTGGCAGATATTTAAAAGACAATATCAGGGCGATGGTTAATGTAATAGAGGTCTGTGAGAAGAATCCACAGACAGAATATGGGCTATTATTTGTCGACGCTGAAAAAGCGTTCGACAATACCAACTGGGACTTCTTAAAACAAATGATTATAGAGAAGGGTATGGGTTTCAGTTTCAAGAATATCATTCGGGCTATATACTCAAAACAGTCGGCGGAGCTTTTAATAAATGGAGAATCGGCAGGAGAAATCGATATACAAAAAGGTACCAGGCAAGGCTGCCCGTTATCACCGCTTTTATTCATCATGACCTTGGAAATGCTTCTAGTAGTAATTAGGGCGGATGGCGAATTAAGGGGGCTACGAGCCAGAAAGGAAGAACTTAAGATAAAAGCCTTCGCCTACGACATTGCGTGCATTGTGGAGGACCCACTCGAAACAATTATGAAGTGGTCAAAAAGGATAGTAGAATTTGGGGCAGTGGCGGGTCTAAAAATCAACAAAGAAAAGACCAAAATCATAACGAAGAACATTAGCGAAGAGAGGAGGAAAAAACTCCAGGAAATCTCAAACTATGAAATTGTAAAAAAGGTTAAATACCTGGGGATCATCTTAACAGGGAACAACAATCAACTTCTGAAAAACAACTATGGGAAAACCTGGGAGAATATTAAGATGAAATTGGAGAACTGGAGGCTCCTTAATTTAAATTTGATGGGTAGGATTTCAGCGATCAAAATGGGGGTACTCCCCAGGATGATGTTTTTATTTCAAAATATTCCGATATTACGAACAGACTACTGCTTTAGAGCCTGGAAAACAGATATCCTCAAATTTGTATGGGGAGGCCAAAAACCGAGGGTAAAATACAAAGTATTGTGTGATAAGAGAGAGAGAGGAGGACTACCCCTACCCAATCTGCAGCTCTATTACGAAGCAGCAGCAGTCAGTTGGGTGAGGGATTGGGCCACTTTGAATAATAATAGGGCCCTAGCAGTGGAAGGTCTGGATGTGCGGCGAGGATGGCATGCCTATCTTTGGAATGATAAAGCAACCATTGAGAAGAGCTTCACGGATCATTATCTAAGAGCAGCCCTCCTCAAAGTATGGAGGAAATACAGACCACGCTTCTACTTGAAGACGCCAATGTGGATCTCACCGCTGGAGGCAAAACATTTTAGGGAGATCCCAGCGAAGAAGTGGTACACCTACAAACAGCTAATAGAGAAAACATTGAAGGGATGGCAATTAAGAACACAAGAGTCTCTACAGGAGTTGGGGATGGAACTTACCTGGTTTCAATATGCGCAAGTGAAGGAACAATTTAAATTAGATTCACTAAAAGATTTTGAGACCGCTGAGGGAACGTGGGATAGAGTAATGAAATCAGATAAGAAGGTGATATCAATATTGTACAATAAGCTCCTGGAGTGGGAGACAGAGGAGGAAATTATAAAAGAAACCATGGTGAGGTGGGCCCAGGAATTGGGACACTCCATACTGCATAGAGACTGGGAAGAGATTTGGAAAGTTAAGTTAAAATATTCAGGTTTTACCAATATCAGCGATAATTGGTATAAGATGTTCTACCACTGGTATCACACACCAGTCCGCCTAGCAAAGTGGTATAAGAATTCAAAAGATAACTGTTGGAAATGTGGGGTTAGCAGAGGAACTTTCCTTCACTGTTGGTGGTCCTGCAAGAAGGTTAAACCTTTTTGGAGAACAATCCACTCCCATGTGGCAAAAATCCTTAATTTAAAGATGGATTTAAAACCGGAATATTATTTGCTGAATCTAATAGACTTTGAAATTTCGAGCAATGATGACAAGATTCTTTTCTGTTTGGCTGCTGCAGCACGAATAGAAATAGCAAGGAATTGGAAAACTAACACCGTACCGAAGATTGAGGAATGGTTAGGGAAACTAAGGGAGATAATTGATTTGGATATGCTCAAAAATAGAGTGACTGATCAGAAACCGGAAAAATGGATCAATTGGAATCAGGTGATTACATATTTAAAATTAATAAGTTCGGAAGAGAAAACCAACTGAAGAGAGAAAAGGAGTCTGAAATTTTGCTTTTTACACGAAAAGAGGAGGCAAAAATTAACCAGTTTGGAAATGTTTTGCTTTCAAGATAACTGTTGACCCTGCAACTGGACTGGGAGTCATCCATCATAGATTTTCAATTCTTCTACTTCTAGCCCCCTGTTTTTCCCCCTCTTCCCTCACTGTTTATTCTTCCCCTGGCCATCCCCTCCCCATCCCCAGCCCCCGTTCCTCCCCATCTATCCACCCCAGACCTCTCCCACCCCGATGCTTTACCCAACTTTTAAGCTATGTATTGAAAAATTGTCAATAAAGAAATTAATTTTTAAAAAAAAGAAAATAATATTTGATATGTATTCTGAAATGGTGATGGATTGGGATATTATTCTACCTGTGTCAGCAATAAAAACATTTTTTTTAAAAAAAAGAATTGGCTGCAGTTGTCCCAAAAGCTATCCTATACTCCCTGGGCTCAGGCAGCTCGAGAACGCAGGATGGCTGACCTCTGATGCCCCTTCATCCCTGTAGCAACATTATGGCCTATCTAATGCTTGAGAAACTCCTTTCTCCTATTGGGTTATGTGACTCGAGAAGAAGTGTTATCGAACAACCGCCAATCCCACAGGCCTGTTGTTGGACAACCGGACAAGTCCCACAGACCGACTGCGGGACAGAGGCCGCGAGGGTTCGGTTAACCTGGCGAGCCTGGAGCGACTAGGTCCTCGTAGTCTACCCGCCTCCCGTAGATCCAATTATGCTCACCAATACTGCAAGGTAGATGCCATGAAATTGTTTATTCTGCTCAGCTGAGAGGATGCGAACAGCAATACCCTGATTCCCGCAAAGAACGCATGCGTGTACATTCAAAACATTGGTTTTTAAAGGTTACAGAACTGTCAAAACAATTGAATTTCCCGCCTGCCCCCTTCTGGGCCAGCTCCGTCGATGATTGGTCGGAACGTTGAGACCAGCTGATGGATGGGGTGTTGACCGGCTCTGGGGAGCCTATCGGCGCTTACTCCCATTCGCCACCCTAGCCAATCAGGAGTCTGTGGCCATATATGGAATGTCCGGGAAGGGGAGCTCAGACGGAAATCGCTGTCAATATAGCATATGAATAAAACAAAAGAGTCCTGGCCAGGTAAACGACCTGAGGTGACACCTGGGAGTGATGAGATCATTGAGTTGATGCGTCATTCTTGAGAATGAAAGGGGAAAAGGGGAAGAGGCCTGATGACAGGGATTCACTCAAGCCTTTGTGTGACAAAAGGGGTCTATTTTGGGACACAGCCTGGTTTCCGAGGCCAGGCGTGGCTCCCGCTGTGAGAGCAAATGTTCAATGTCCAAGTTCCAAAGGCTGATTTAGTTAGACTAGAAATCCGACCATTAAAACATCCTTTAGACTGATGGAGCGTGGGCCCGAGGCAAGAGCTCGAGTGACCAAAACAAGATTTCCATCAGAAAGCCCATGCAATGAGAAAGGTGATGGTCCATAAAGATTTAGGATGGGAATCTGGTTACATTTCCTCTCAGCTGACACAATAGCAAATACAGGCAGTCTTTTCTCAATGAGGGCAAAGGGGGGAAGGGAAGGGTTACAAGGGGTCAAAGGGAAAACTTATGAAGCCACACTGTACATACAGGGAGATCCCCAGCAATTTCCCAGTACATTCCCATAGAGTTCTTGCTCCCAGAGTTATGATCTTTAAAACAGACAACGCAGGGCTGCCTTCC
>JARBWK010000001.1:180993330-181007398 GCA_030556195.1 Anolis apletophallus | reverse complement strand
AAAACAAGATTTAACAGAAAGCCCATGCAATGAGAAAGGTGATGGTCCATAAAGATTTAGGATGGGAATCTGGTTACATTTCCTCTCAGCTGACACAATAGCAAATACAGGCAGTCTTTTCTCAATGAGGGCAAAGGGGGGAAGGGAAGGGTTACAAGGGGTCAAAGGGAAAACTTATGAAGCCACACTGTACATACAGGGAGATCCCCAGCAATTTCCCAGTACATTCCCATAGAGTTCTTGCTCCCAGAGTTATGATCTTTAAAACAGACAACGAGGGCTGCCTTCCTTCTGGGAGTTGTAGTTCTCCTTGATGTAATTACTGTCCTTGGGTGAACTGCAGAGCCTTTGGGGCTTGGGGTGCAAAGCAGTGAGAATAGCAGCAAGAGGAGTCCCTGACCAGTGTCCTTGGGTGAACTGAGCGCTCAGCTGAGAGTCAGGCCGCTGATTGCGAGCGGCCGCTTTTCCGGGCTTCCTCCAGGCATGGGAGGGAGAACGGGGAGAAGAAAGGAGCAGAGACAAGATGGGGGAAGAGCAGAGTGCTTTGAGACGACAACGGGGCAGATCGGGGTTGCCATGCGGGTTTTGGTGGTGCTGGGGGGAAATGTCCTGGTTTATTGCTAAAGTGCTGTTTGATGTTTGCTGAGGTGTCTTTCATGTGCTATTGGCTGTGCAACTGTTGTGTAGATGGGGCAATGGGAGGCAATGGTGGCTGGGTGTACTGGGAGGGACGAAGTTGGTGCAGTGTGATGTATGGGACTGAGTGAGGCAGAAGGGAAGGGAAAAACCAAAAGGGTCTGGTACTGGTGCAACTTAGGCCATGGGCCAAAAGGAATACTGGGGACTCTCTGCGGTTTGACCTTCTGGATTTGGGGCTTCCTGGTTCGACTACAGAAGGATGGGAGGAGGAAAATGGGGCTTGCCTCCCTTCTCCCTTCCTTTTGTGAGTCACATGACATGGAAGGAGGAAGACGGAGCCCTCAAGGTAAGATAGGTTCACCATGTTGCTGCTGTAGCCAGCAATAACATAGCAGGAGATTGTGTGGCAGTTGAGCCCCGGTATAGTGGCACCAAACTGGCAGGTCAGGGTGTTCTTGATGTCTGCTAAGTGGAATCAAGTCAGGGCTGTATGGTGGGTAGGGAAGTATTCAGCACAGCCTTCACACAAACAGCAATATTTTTCACTTTAAGGATGCTGCTCCAGATGCCTCTGCCTTTTCATCTATGACAAGACATTATGGCACACTTAACTAATGTTCTCTCTCGGCATTACTTCGCGAACAAAGATTCTTAGGAAGGACTCATCCCACGCTTTTTACAAGTGCATTGATTACTAAAAAGGCCAATCTGAGATAGGCAAGTTCAGTTGCAGAAAGCACAGCAGAAAGTCTCCTTGGGTGATGTTGTTTCCAAATTGCGGTTCTTTCTGCATTGTCGTTTCTCTTTGAAACCCATTTGGCGTGTCTTCTCGAAAGAGGCTACAGCATTGTGGATAGTGCGTCTCCATGCCTCCCGATTTGAGGCCAGGGTGGACCATTGTTGATGATCAATCTGCCGAGCCTGAGATGCTGTTTCAGGGAGTCCTTATATCTCCTTTTTGGGGGCACATCTCTTGCGCTGACCCGTGGCGAGTTACCATAGAGTAATATCTTTGGGAGGTGGTGGTCCTCCATCCTAGAGACGTGCCCTGCCCAGCGTAGCTGTGTTCTTAATAGCATGGCCTCAATGCTGGTGATCCCTGCTTGTTCAAGGACAGCAACCTTAGTCACATAGTTGGTCCAGTGTATATTTAGGATTGTGCGAAAACAGCGCTGATGAAAGCATTCGAGGAGTCATAGTTGTTGGCAATAGGTGACCCATGTTTCAGACCCATATAGGAGAATAGACAGTACGATAGCTCTGTACACACTGATTTTGGTGCTTTGCCTCGGGTGCTTGTTGCTTCAGACTCTTTTGTGAAGCCTTCTGAATGCACTATATGCCTTTGAAATCTGTGATCTATCACAGGCTCGTGCCATCACGGAGCTATTTCCCTTACGGAGGGCACGTAAAACAACTCTGTTCAAGCTTGCCTTCAATTAAGTATCCCGATACCATGATCATGTCCTTATTTGATCAAATGTTCTATTGCATTTTATGTAATTCTGTGTATTTTTATGTGCTTTTATGTGTATTTTAACCAATTGTTGTGTAAACCGCCCCGAGCCTGCAGGGAGGAGCGGTATACAAAATTGAATAAATAAATAAATAAATATTTTTAAAATCAATCTTGGCATCTGAAGAGATGGTGCTTCCCAGGTAGGTGAACTGCTGAACGGACTTAAGCACAGATTTGCCTATGCATTTTCTTCAAGCTGACTTCCAGCCCAAACAGCTCTGAAGCTGTTGCAAAGCAGGATGTTAGGCGCTGCAGGTCTGCTTCTGGCGACAAGGGCAGCATCGTCAGCAAAAAGCAGCTCACGGACTAGATAGTTTAGAGTCTTAGTGCGAGCCCTCAGACGGCTTAAGTTGAACAAACTACTATCAGTACGATAGTGTATATATATGCCGTCTTCTTCTTCGAGGTCTGCCATAGCCCTTTGGAGCATCATGCTGAAGAAGATTGTAAATAGGGTTGGTGCAAGAACACAACCTTGTTTCACTCCATTAGTTATTAGAAAGGGCTCCAAGAGAGCATCGCCTTATCTGACTTGACCGTGTAACAGGATAATCATTTTGTAACAGGATAATCATTTTGAGGAATTTGGGGGGACATCTTAGAGGTTCCAGGATCTGCCACAGACCTTTTCTGCTCACAGTGTCGAAGGCTTTGGTTAAGTCGACTAATGTTACATATTTATTTATTTATTTATTTATTTATAAATTCGATTTGGTAGACCGCTCTCTCTGGAGCCCAGAGCGGTTTACAGCATAAAATCAATAAAACATCAATAAACAGATAAAAGACGTATACCCAAAAGCCCCCCCCTCCCCACAAATGATCCCGGCAAGCAATAATACGCAGAGGCAATACATGGCAGGACGGTATGTTGGCAGCTGGCAACTAAGGAGGCATCAGTTGGGACCAAATGCCTGCCTATATAGCCAAGTCTTCACAGACTTGCGGAAGGCCAACAAACCCCGTAGTGCTCGTATCTCCTCCGGCAGAGAATTCCAGAGGGTCGGAGCGGCCACTGTAAATGCTCTCTGCCGGGTGCTCGACAGCCTACAGATCTTAATACTAGGGACCTCTAGTAGATTAAGCCCCTCTGAGCGCAGTGATCTTCTGGGTTTGTATGGGGTAAGACGCTCCCTCAAGTACACTGGCCCCAAACCATATAAGGCCTTGAAAGTTAGAACTAACACCTTGAAGGAGACCCGAATTCGATGGGAAGCCAGTGCAGTGCACGCAGGAGTGGGGTCACATGCGCAGATCTTGGGGCTCCCGACAGCAGGGCGCTGCTGCGTTCTGCACCAGCTTAAGTTTCCGGATCGCCGACAAGGGTAGGCCAATGTACAGCGCATTACAGTAATCAAGCCTCGAGATGACCGTGGCTTGGATCACCGTGGCCAGGTCGCAGCGGGAGAGGTAAGGAGCCAGACGTTTCGCCTGCCGCAGATGGTAGAACGCTGTCTTGCAAGCGCAGGCAATCTGTGCTTCCATCGACAGTTGGGTGTCTAGCTGGACCCCAAGGCTCTTAACTAGGGGCTGTGGGCGAAGCGCCACACCATCAAACGTCGGCAACTGGGTCTCTACCCTTCCGGGCGGCCCAGCCACAAGATCTCCGTCTTCGTCGGGTTCACCTTCAACTTACTGGCTCGCAGCCATCCAGTTACGGCTTCTAGGCAGAGATGGAAATTATCGGTACAGATTCCACCCGGGGTCCATCCTCAGAATGAGCTGGGTGTCATCAGCGTACTGGTGACATTCCAGCCCAAAACTCCATACCAATTGGGCGAGTGGTCGCATGTAGATGTTAAATAACAGCGGGAGAGAATGGCCCCTGAGGGACCCCACAATGTAAGGGGGAGCCCTCAGAGGCCACCCTCCCCACTTCACTCGCTGCAGGCGGTTTTGGAGGAAGGAGGACAGCCAGTTGAGGGCTGTCCCCTCACCCGCCACCGCCAGGCGGTGTGTCAAAAGTTGGTAATCGACAGTATCAAACGCTGCCGTGAGGTCCAATAACACGAGCAGCGCCGATCCGCCTCGATCCAAGTGGCAACGGAGTAGGTCTGTGATGGAGACCAGGACGGTCTCTGTCCCATGGCCTGAACGGAAGCCGGACTGGAAGGGGTCAAGCCAGGTTGCATCATCCAGGAATGTCTGCAGCTGGTCCATTGCTGCCCTCTCAATTACCTTGCCCAGGTACGGTAAATTGACACTGGGCGGTAATTGGAGGAGCCGCGGGATCTAACCCGGGCTTCTTCAGCAATGGACTAACCACCGCCTCTTTTAACTCCTCTGGAAAAGCTCCTTGCTCAAGGGAGCAGTTGACTATATTCAACAGAGGGCCTCGTAACCCCTCCACGCAAGCTCGAATCAGCGTGGAGGGCACGGGTCGAGGGAGCAGGTGGTTGGTCGAAGAGCTGCGACAATCTTGTCAACATCCTCTGCGTCCAGTGGCCGAAACCGGTCGAAGGTGGACCCGGCGGAGGGCCACGGAGTCTCAAGCTCCTGTACTGTATCAACCGTGGCAGGGAGGTCCCGGCGGAGCGTCGCAATCTTGTCTGCGAAATGATTCTGGAAAGCCTCGGCGGAAAGGGCCCGATCATCATTTTTTGGGATGGTAGGGACCATCGTCAACTGCCGAATTATCCTGAACAATTGGGCCGGGCGTGAATCTGCAGACGCTATCAAGGAGGCATAATGAGAATTTTTCGCCTCCTGACCGCATGCTCATAAGCCTCACTAAAGAGCTTATAAGCTGATTGCGAAGGCCCGTCACGGAGCTTCCTCCACATGCGCTCCAGCCGTCCATAGAGTCCTTTGTTCTGCTCTCTACATTTCTCTTGCAGTTGTCTAAGGGCAAATACCATATCTGTGGTGCTTCTGTTAGCTCTGAAGCCGCATTGGTTTTCAGGGAGAAGTTCTTCTGCAATAGCAGGAACTAATCTGTTCAGGATTATCCTTGCAAGGATTTTTCCAGCAATGGAGAGCAGAGTTATACCTTAATAGTTTGAGCAATCGGATTTTGTTTCTTTTTTCTTATACAGGGCGATAACTGCATCTCGGAGATCTGATGGCAATTCACCTTTTTCCCAGCAACTCACAAGGAGCTCGTGGAATTTAGCATGGAGTGCATGACCTCCCTATTTCCAAGCTTCAGGTGGGATTCCATCGATCCCGGCTGCCTTGCCATTTTTCATCTGCTGTATGGCCTCAAGGGTCTCTTCCAGAGTGGGAGCTGTGTCCAGTTCATTTTTCATTGGTTGTTGTATCATGTGTTGGATAGCCGAACCTTGGACTACTCGGTTGGCATTGAAGAGACTCTGAAAATGTTCAGCCCATTGGTTCAGGATGGAGGCTTTATCAATAATTAGTGTTTGACCATCTGTACTGTATAAGGGGCTTTGGACCTGATAAGTAGGTCCAAACACTGTTTTTAGAGCTTCGTAAAAACCTCTGTGATCACCCAGATCTGCACAACGCTGTGTCTTTTCTGCTAAATCGATCTACCACTTGTTCTGAATGTCTCAGAGTTTTTGTTGGAGTTTACTACATGCGAGACGGAAGGCTGCTTTTCTTACTTGGCAAGATGGCTGGGCGAGGTGTGCCTGGTGAGCAGTTCTCTTCTTTGCCAACAGCTCCTGGATCTCTTGATTATTTTCATCAAACCAGTCTTGGTTTTTTTTTGAGGGAGAATCCTAGTGATTCTTCAGCAGACTGCAGGATACTGTTTTTCATATGTTGGCAAAGCGCTGTAGGAGAAGAATATTTAGGGTGGTCTTCAAGTTTTGTTTGCAGATTTGCCTGGAAGTTGTCTCTCACAACAGCCTGTTGAAGATTGTTGACTTGGACTCTCTTCTTTAAGATGCCACCCCTCTTAAGTTTGAGCTTAAGGTGTAGATTTAGTTTACATCTTACAAGGCGATGGTCTGTTTGACATTCTGCACTGGGCATCACTTGAGTATGACGGACATCACGAATGTTTCTCTGGCGCACTAAAACATAGTCAATGAGGTGCCATGTTTAGATCGGGGATGCATCCAAGTGGTCTTCAGGCTATCTTTCTGCTGGAAGATAGTGTTTGTAATAGTCAGCTGTTGTTCTGCACAAAACTCTAGCAGGAGGCGTCCATTATCATTACAGTTTTCAACCCCATGCTTGCCTAATACACCTTTCCAGGCTTCAAAGTTTTTTCCTACTCTGGCATTGAAATCACCAAAGATAATGATTTTATCTTCTGCAGGGACCTTTTGTATGAGATGGCATAGGTCTGAGTTGAATTTGTCTTTCTCCACAGGGTCAGTTTGCATAGTTGGGGCATATATACTGAAGAGAACAGCATGTGAGAGGCGTAAGGAGATAATGCGATGAGACTGACCTGTCGGCAATGTTTCGAATTTAGAGGCGATGGAATTTTTAATCATAAAGCCTACTCCTGAAAGATGTTTTTAAGTTTTGGGGTTGCCAGACCAGTAGAGTGTGTAGCCGGCACTGTGTTCTTTAAGGCTGTCTTCCTCATGGAGACGAACTTCACTAAGAGCAGCGATGTCAATATTAAGCCTTGATAGTTCATGGGCTATTAGAGCAGAACGACGCTCAGGACGTCCACTATCTGCAGAATCTTGCATAGTTCTGATGTTCTAGCATGCAAGTGTCAGTCTATTTGCACCTTTGCAGGAAGGCAGGTGTTGGCCTTTGTTTCTTTGTCTTTGTTCGACCGCATCAGAAGATGCCCGTTGGCCTCGGCTAGCAAACCAGGTAGATGGAGATGAGCTTTCGTTAGGCTACCTTTTCTAGGCCCCTCTCCATATGGAGCAAGCAGTGCTCTCCTTAAAAAAGTCTGCTTGGTCATTCAGGATGCTGCCGAACAAGACTGTCATCTCCGGGGTCAGTCTCAAGTGACCAAAGTCCTGAACCACCTGCATGCAGGGTTGGGTCTGCGGCTTCCAGTGCATCTTTACACCTGCCGTTTTGTCCCTCTCCTATCGCTACAGGGCTTTTTCGGAAGTTGGATGTGTCCTTTGAGCCTGTTAAATGGATTTTTCTGGTGGAGCGCAGTGTGCACAGAACTGGCTTCACCCTTTAAACCAAAGGTTTGTCTGCCGGGGCCTAGCAAGCTTGGACGGTAGCAGCGAGGTCTTCAGGTCGTAGGTTTGATTAGAGTTTTCTTCTCTTAGATCAAGGTTGGGCAACCTACAGCCCGCGTGCCGTATCCGGCCTGGCAGCTGATGCTGTCCGGCCTTTGGCTCCCCCAAGGCTTTCTCTGAAGAGAGGGAAGCAAACTCCCATTGGGACGGCTACAAATGTGAAGAAGCAGGTAGGCAGGCAGGCAAGCGGAGGGGAAGGGAAGGGAGGGGGAAGAACGGGAGGCGGCCAGGAGCAAGAGCATGCCTTCGCCCTCCTCCTCCTCCCTTTACTTCCTCCTCGTGTGCTCCCCCCTCCCTCTTGCCTCTTTCCCTTCTTCTGTTTCCTGTTTCCTTCCCTCCCTCCCCCCTCTTTTTCCCCCTTTCATTACTTCCCCCTTTCACCTCCTTCCCTTGCAAGAGGGAAGGAGGGAGTGCATCGAGGGAGATGGGGCGGGGCCAGAGTGGGAAAGGGGCGGGGCTGAGGCCAGAGCGCACGTGTGGGGGGGGGCATCCATTCCCTTCCCGGCTTCCTCCTTTTCTGGGCAAATTGAGGATTCGAGCCAAGTTTGGTCCTGTGCCATCGTTATTTGAGTCCACAGTGCTCTCTGGATCTATATCCAGAGATATACAACTTCCAAACTCAAGGTAAATGCCCAGCAAACCCTTTCAGTACTTTGGTCTCATGAGAGTTCAGTGTGCCAAGTTTGGTTCAAGATGGCTGAATGGCCATCTGTGAGGAATGCTCTGATTGTGTTTTTCCCTTATGGCAGAAGGAGGTTGGACTGGATGGCCCTTGGAGGTCTCCTCTCCTGTTCTTGTTCTTGTTATTATTATTAGGAGAGGCTGAATAAATATTATGCCTTAATATTCAGAGTTATAGGCTGTGTGGAAGGTCCCTGTGTTATCTAAATTCCTTTCCACACATCGGAATAAAATCGCATGCTTTCTGCTTTGAACCAGATTATATGCCAGTGTGGACTCAGATAACCCAGTTCAAAGCAGATCTTGTGGGATTTTCTGCCTTAATATTCAGAGTTATAGGCCTGTGTGGAAAGTCCCTGTGTATTCTAAATTCCTTTCCACACATCTGAATAAAATCCCATGCTATCTGCTTTGAACCAGATTATGTGCCAGTGTGGACTCAGTCTTTTCCCTCCAACTAATTTCTATATTAACTCTATGGTGGAACACCTATACAACTTGGACTTCAACCCAACCCAACCCGCACACCGGCCCTTTGCCTGGAGCGACGGCTGGAGAGGCACCAGTGGCCCAGTGAGGGAGACCTTCCTTGTGGGGAGGAGTCTGGGGACGCGGCGGCGACCGAGGTGGAGGCGACGCCCTGGTGGAGTCCCTGGAAGGCGCTGGGCCTGTTAAGGGGGGGTGTTGGCTGAAGAGGCCAAGATGGCGCCGAGTCCGAGTTGCTCGGCGTCCTTGACCCCACCCCCTCTGTCCACTCGAGGGGCCGGGACCACGCCCCCTCCTGGCTACACATCGGAGCAACCGAGGCTAGCCAAATCCCCATTAGAGGCACTAAATCTCTCCCAGGTGCTGGCCAAGGTGCCTGGGGAACGACCTCGCCACCGGGCTTGCCTTCTATTCCCTACACAGACCGCCCCCCAGGACTCTATGCCACCTATGCCAGCTGGCAACAGCCAGGAGAGGAAGGGTGGACCAGCTACTGGGCAACTGAAGCCGCCTGGCCGACGGAGGAAGCGGCGCCGGAAGCCAAGGGGCGGCAGATTTCATCCCTCCGGCTGCACCAAGGACCGGCAGCAAGGATCACCCCCCTGCCGAGGCTGCCGACTCTCCGGACTCATTACATCCCTGGCAAACCATCCACGAGAGGGGAGGCGCCCCTCGCTCGAGCCCAGATTCAGGGGATCGTTTCGCCCCAGAACCTTTTGGAGCTCGAGCTCTGAGTGGCATGAGCTTCATCGGACGTATCCGAGGACGGAGAAAGTCACTTTTTTGACAGATCTGACCCCTTTTGCCAGATCTTTGGACAGTGGAAGCCAGGCCACCCTTCTCTCCCGTGGCTTGTTGCGGGGGATCTCCCTGAGACCCCCAGCACTTCCGTCTTTTGATGGCAAGGTGGCGTTTGCCGGGCTTACCTGAGCACCCCCTTGCCATATCTGAACTCTGCCCCTTTCCTCCTCTTCCCCCCCTTCCTCCTTCTTCCCTTTCTTGTGTTGTACTGTTCTGTCTATTTGATTATTGTTTATTATCCTGACTTGTGAACCGCTCCAAGCCCTCGGGGAGTGGCAGTGCTAGAAGTCCGAATAAATGAATGAATGAACCCACCAAAACTAGCAGGAAGACATCTATCCACCCTGTTTTATGCTGATAACGCAGTTGTCCTTTCTAGTTGGACTGAAAAGACCACTGAGAGAATTAACGGATTACTGCCAGGCAGAACAGCTGCATATCAACTTTCAGAAAACTAAAATTATGCTGTTTGCTAAACAACCCAAGAAGCACAACTGGATAATAGATGGAAACAAAATAGAGCAGGTCTCAAGTTTTAAATACTGACCCTTCTCAAATTATGCCCCACTAGAGCATATCCAATTGAAATTCCTAAGAGCAGCTCTACAGGCTCACAGATGTGTCTCTAATGCCACCCTGTGATTGGAGACAGGCTTCGTGAAAGTGGAAGTGAGAATATGGACACTATTCTCAATTACTGGCTACACATATCCTTCTCCCCACGTGGTCTTTTCCCCCTAACCATGAGAGACGACTTCCAGTCCACGTGGATTAAAACAGTGGCAGCAAAGATTGCAACTCTAGGTTTCTCCCAAGGACAATTGTTAAACATGAGATGGGACCAAGCCAGGGATCCTGGACAAAAACCCCAATTTGATCTAGCCTGTTCCCAAACCTTTATTGTTAGAGAAGCCACTAGATACTTCACTGCCCCCATGGCATACCTAACAGACCTGAAGGTGCCCATACACTGAAGGGCTTTTACCCTGGCAAGATGCCATGCCCTCCCATCGGCTGTATTGGAGGGGAGGTATTGGAAGACCCCCTTCAAGCAGAAACTATGCCCCTGTGAGTCTGGTTATGTGGAAACAACTGAGCACGTGTTTCTTCAACGCATGTTCTACAGAGATCTTAGATCTAATCTCATTAGACCATTGCTTCTAAAATACCCAGGGCGCAGTGAAAAATATTATTCCATATGTTTTCGAACTCTAACACTTACAGTGCTGCTAAGTTCTGTGCTGCTGTATTTAAAATTAGACAGATTATAATTGACCCCACAAGGCAACATCCTGTTGCGAATGTAGTTGGAGCAATATGTTACAGCTGAAATGCTATTAGACTCACAATGTGCCCCTCCCATCCTCTATAGTGCCCCCTCAAGTTTTTGACCCCTCCTATCAATCTGCCCCTTTGGTTCCATACCTGTTACAATATCCTGTGTTTTAAAATGCGATTTAAACTGTCTTCTAATCTGGTTTTAAATTCCATCACAAGCCTAAAAAGGCAAGATGGCGTCGAGGTAACAGCCCCTAAGAAGAAGGCTGACCTTCGCCCTTGCCTTACCCGGACATTTCTGGACCTATCTGAAATTTGACATGATTTAATCTTTGTAAGACTTCAGGCACCTTTTGAGTGAATTCTGGAGGCGGATGGTCTCTCTGGAGAGGAGATTCGCGATGGATCATGAAAGACCCAGCAAGGGAACCAGTGGCCCCAATGATGATGCATGGTCCCGGCCGTGGTGTTTCCTTCGGAGGGAGGCATGGTCTGCGGCGCAAGGGGACCTCCTATCACTGCCGATGTTTGGACCTGGCCGGGAGGGTTGGAGAGGCCTCCTGGAGGCCGGTGCACTGGGGAACAGGCCAGAGGAGAAGATGGCGGCTGACCTTTGGGACGCCCCCAACCACACCTCATCACCAGAGTCATCGCGCAAGCACAGGAGAGGACATGGACGAAGGTGCCAGAAGTCTCGCCGGTTACCGCGAGACCCTACTGATGATGCTGTTCTACTTTCTGCCCAGGGTGATGTAACACCCTCTGAAGCAGGTGGTTAGCAGGGATGGTGCAGGTGGTGCTCTTAAATTTTTGAGATGGAACACATTTTGGTGGAAGACATTACAAGGTTGTGTTCCAGCTCTGGGAACTCCAGACCAGGGAGGCTGGCTTTCAGGAAGACCAGCTTTTCCATCATGATGTGTTCCATCAAGCTCTAGTGATGGGTGATGATATCTCCAGCCAGGCTGAAGACCTGCATGCTGGTAGGTGGGCAGCTGAGAAACTTGAGGACAATGTTGGACAGATCCTGCCACATATCCTCCAGGAAGACCAGTAGGTCAATGGATGTCAGGCTCTGATGGCTCTTCCAAGTAACAATTTACACCTCGTTCAAGTAATGATGTATTCATCCCTGACCAGGGTAACAAGCTGTGTCTACCATGTAGCAATGTCTTTGGGCCAAATGGTGTCTTTAATGCATGGATTGCAGATGGCTGCCAGCATATGGATCTTGCTGCATAAAATCGGCACTTGGTGTTTCCAGAAGGCAAAGGTTAACTTCCTCACCACCTCCTGGACATGGGGTGTCAGCGACCCAGCCAGGGAGCTCACTCTGAGACTATCCAAGTGTTTCCTGTACCCTAGGACAAGAGGGACCCCTGGCTGAGAAAGGCTCTCATGGAAGAAAGGGTCTTGGTGATGTCTTTAAAGGGTTTGAGAACACTGACAAATTGGAAGATGGTGTCCCACTTCTGCATGTTTGGGACCAGCCTGGACACTGCCGTCACTGACAAGGAGATGCCATGGACTGTCTTCTGCTACTTCACCATGTGTTGGAGCATTTTAAAGTTTGAGTTCCAGCAGGTAGAAATGTCCTGCAGCAGCTTGTATTGCGGTGCTCCCCCTAGGGCCTGCCTCTCCCGCAGCTGCTGGGCAGCCTTGCTGACTCGGTAGAAGTAGCCCGCAATCTTGCAACAGCAGTCAATCAACTGATGTATGTGGTTGAGGTTCTGTTTTTCCGTGTTGTTTTGACTGTGTTGTGGAGTAAGTGCGCCATGCAGCTAACATTCGTAAAGCCTGTTTTCCACTGCTCTTATCATATTTTTCCCAGCATCCATCACCAGGAACCCAGTGTTCAGGTGTTCTTGCCTGTACTGCATCCACTCCCTTATCATGTTTTCTAAGTACTGGCAGATCGTAAATGCCTTGTTGTCCTTGTCTACCACTTCCATCTGAAGCAGGGGCCCAGAGAGGCCCTGTCTCCATGCTTCCCTCCTTCCAATGTGCTGTGAGGGAGAGGTAGGAATGGCCTCCTCTTAAGCTGGACCAAATGTCTGAAGTAAAATGGATGTAGCCTTCCTTGGCACCCAGCAACAACTTCACCATGGAGAGATGAGGTCAGGTTCATAAGGAGAGATGAGGCAGGACTGTATGGGCTCCGTACTTTGAATTGAGCCCAGAAGCAAATCGGCAACCAATGGAGCTGCTTTAATAGGGCAGTCATATGTTCCTTTCAATTCCCCCCTATCAGCAATCTGAAAAATATTCATATATACATTTTGAAAGTGCAAAAACACACACAGTGCCAGATAATCTGGGATAAACAGAAAACCTGGGATGAGATCCAGGGATAAAGGCCCTGTTTGGAAGGGTCCTCATATAATTCAATTCAAAACAGATGATCTGGGATCAGGACCTGGAACATAGGGCAATGTTGATCCAGCCTGAGTCTACAATCGAGTTCAAAGCAGATAATCTGGATTTTATGTGGCTTTGTAGATGGGTCCTGAGTAGAATTCAGACTCGCTGACATCAACTCCCCTTTTTTTGGATGCAGTGTCAAGGGTGCATCAACACTGTGGAATTGGTGCAGTTTGACACCACTTTGACTGCTATGGTTCAGTCCTATGGAATCTTGGGATTTGTAGTTTGACAAGGCAGCAGTACTCTTGGGCAGAGAAAGCAAAACAACTTTGTGAAACTTTCCTCAGCAGATTTCATAGCATTGAGTCATGGCAGTCCAATGGATCATGAATAGTATTCATTCCACAATGTGAATGCGCCTTTGGAAACTCATGGAGGACCAGTAGCTTGCAAATTGACACCACTTCAAATACTTTAGTATTTTTTGGGGATTTCTTCAGCATTGGTCTTGGTCTGGTTTATGGATTCTTGGTCATTCTGCCGGGGAATCCTTTTCTCATAGTATGTACGTATATACTCACATTTAGTTGAATTCAGTCATATATATAGGCTCTTACCGAAATAAATTTCCAAATATTTTGCCTTTATGGCTCTCTGAATCAAAAAGGTTCCTGACCCCTGAGATAAGGTTTTATTTTTAGTGTGGGTCTGAGTGATGGGGGGGGGGGGGTCATTCCAAAGTGTGGCCTAGGGTGCAAAAAGGTGTTGATACGGGCCTGCCTCTCAGCAAGACTTGTTTGCCCTGTTAATTTTTTTTGCTGCATCAGACTTCTGAAACCATCCAAGCCATTAGAAACGATGGTTTCCAATTGTTCAAATTCTAAATGTTGGGGGGGTAGCTGAGGCGAGTTGGAACTCACCATCGGAATTGCTGGACTTCCAAAGAACTTCAGACTTCTGCAATAGGTGAACACTTCTAGTACTTACAACTGCATTATGTGGGTCCCATCAACCCTGCAATATAAGGCAGTTAGCAACTGCATTATATTGTCAGCGTAAAGACCTAAATAATACAGTTTCAAACTGCATTATATTGCAATGTAGATAGGGATGTAGATGGGGCCATGGTCAGTTTAGACCAGGCATGGGCAAACTACGGCCCCAC
>JARBWK010000001.1:180958867-180993230 GCA_030556195.1 Anolis apletophallus | reverse complement strand
CTTCTGAAACCATCCAAGCCATTAGAAACGATGGTTTCCAATTGTTCAAATTCTAAATGTTGGGGGGGGGGGGGGTAGCTGAGGCGAGTTGGAACTCACCATCGGAATTGCTGGACTTCCAAAGAACTTCAGACTTCTGCAATAGGTGAACACTTCTAGTACTTACAACTGCATTATGTGGGTCCCATCAACCTTGCAATATAAGGCAGTTAGCAACTGCATTATATTGTCAGCGTAAAGACCTAAATAATACAGTTTCAAACTGCATTATATTGCAATGTAGATAGGGATGTAGATGGGGCCATGGTCAGTTTAGACCAGGCATGGGCAAACTACGGCCCCACCCCCCGACCGGTTCTATCCGGCCCCTTGAAGGGCCCCGGCAGGCAGGCAGGCCGGCGGGCAATGGAGGAGAAGGGAGGGGGAGAAGAGGAGAAGGTGAGGAGCAAGCAGCGCCGCAGCTTCGCTGTCCTCCGCCTCTTCCCTTCCCTTCCCTTTCTCCACTACGGAGAGAGGGGGGGCGCACAAGCACCCTTCCTTCCTGCTTCCTTCCTTATTATATAATCCAGTTCAAAGCAGAGTTTGTGGGATTTCCTGCCTTGATATTCTGGGTTATATAGCTGTGTGGAAAAGCCCTGGGTCCACACTGCTATATAATCCAGTTCAAAGCAGAGTTTGTGGGATTTCCTGCCTTGATATTCTGGGTTATATAGCTGTGTGGAAAAGCCCTGGGTCCACACTGCTATATAATCCAGTTCAAAGCAGAGTTTGTGGGATTTTCTGCCTTGATATTCTGGGTTATATAGAATTGTGGGAGTTGGAGTCCAAAACACCTGGAGGGCCAAAGTTTGCCCAGGCCTGATGTAGACTGTAGTTCAGCCTTTAGATGCAGCCCTCCATAATATTTTTTGGCTCTCATGTGGCCCCTTCGAAAAAATAATTGCCCACCCCTGGTTTAGACCCATATAATGCAGTTCAATGCAGTTCAAACAACCCTATATGTTTCTACAATGACAGATGACCTACACATTATTTGTGTCCCTATCTCTCTGTATAAAAGTCTATCTGTCTGACAGTACTACAAGTCTGTTGTTAGGTGAATTGGCCATCTGTGATGTCACTGAGAAAGAAAGATGACATGTGCATGAGTGAAAGGGAGGCAGAAAAAGTAGGGGAAGTAAGAAAAAGGAGAGAAAGAAAGGAATGGAGAAATGTCTAAAAGTCCCTCCAAAAACAGAGAAAATAAAATTAATGTGAGCATGGTATTAATTAATCAATTACCGTATTTTTCGCACCATAAGGCGCACCTGATGATAAGACGCACCTTGATTTTTGAGGGACAAAATTGGAAAAAAAAATTGGGGGCTGGCTACACTAACATGGAGGGGGGGAGGCGCTGGAGCAGAGGGGGCGATGTACTTACGCTATATTCGTGCTCCCTCCGGCGGCTCCCGGCGGCTCCTGCCCATGCCCATTCTCTCGCCGCCGTGTCGCTGCATCCAGCCGGCGGCGCGGAGGAACGGGGGCGGAAGACGGGACTCGTGGGGCGGCCTCACCACTCACGAACCCGAGGAGGAGGGGGGAGGCCACGAGGGCGGCCCCCACGGCGACGCAGCGGCAGCCGTAGCAGCAGCCGCAGCAGCAGCAGCAGCGGAAGCGCCTCTGCCGGGGAGGAAGGGGAGGAGGCCGTGGCCTGTAAGAACGCCCGAAAGAGAGGCCGCAGGGAGGGAGGGGGAAGGAGGAAGAGTTCCCTCCCCCTCCGGCCTCTCTTTAGGGCCTCCTTACAGCGCGCGCCTCCTCCCCTTCCTCTTGGCACAGGCGCGACGAACTGACGTCAGTTCGTCGCGCCTCTGACGGGGGAAGCCTCCTCGCGGCTGTGCGCTAAGAACGCTGGCGCGCAGCCGGCGAGGGCTTCCTCCTCGTCAGAGGCGCGACGAACTGGCGTCAGTTCGCGCCTCTGACGAGGGGAAGCCCTCGCCGCCGGCGCAGCGTTCTTAGCGCACAGCCGGCGAGGGCTTCCTCCTCGCCAGAGGCGCGACGAACTGACGTCAGTTCGTCACGCCTCTGACGAGGGGAAGCCCTCGCCAGGCGCTTACAGCGTTCTTAGCGTGCAGCCGGCGAGGGCTTCCTCCTCGTCAGAGGCGCGACGAACTGACGTCAGTTCGTCGCGCCTCTGACGAGGAGGAAGCCCTCGCCGGCTGCGCGCTTACAGCGTTCTTAGCGCACAGTCGGCGAGGGCTTCCTCGTCAGAGGCGCGCGACGAACTGACGTCAGTTCTGTCGCGCCTTTGCCGAGGAGGAAGGGGAGGAGGCCGCGCACTGTAAGAACGCCCTAAAGAGAGGCCGGAGGGAGGGAGGGAACTCTTCCTCCTTCCCTCCCTCCCTGCGGCCTCTCTTTCGGGCGTTCTTACTCCCCTTCCTCCTCGGCAGAGGCGCTTCCGCTGCTGCTGCTGCTGCGGCTGCTGCTACGGCTCCCGCTGCGCCGCCGTGGGGCCGCCCGTGGCCTCCCTCCTCCTCGGGTTCGTGAGTGGCGAGGCCGCCCCACGAGTCCCGTCTTCCGCCCCCGTTCCTCCGCGCCGCCGGCTGGATGCAGCGACACGGCGGCGAGAGAATGGGCATGGGCAGGAGCCGCCGGGAGCCGCCGGAGGGGGCGCGAATATAGTGTAAGTACATCGCGGCCACCCCCTCTGCTCCAGCGCCTCCCCCCCCTCCATGTTAGTGTATTCGCTCCATAAGACGCAGCTAATTTTTCTTCCTACTTTGGGAGGAAAAAACTGCGTCTTATGGTCCGAAAAATACGGTATATTTTTCCTTCACATCCTTCCTTCACACAACAGAGCTAAAGCTAACAATGAGTATTTCTAATAAATATGGTTTGAAAAATATTCATGCAAGAACAGGTATTTAAAATAGTTGTTAAATAAAGAGTGGCATATTTCAAATAAATATCATTAGAAAATGCATACCCATGCAACAACAAGTACTTAAGGGTGGTTGCTGAATAAAGAAGAACAATTTCAAGGTCTCGCCTGTCCCACCTTACTGTTCTGTGCTTTTAAAATAAGATAGAAGAGTAAAGTGGTTGAGGAATAGAAAGATGTATAATTGATGTGCACTGACTAACTGGAACGGCTGGACTACTTTTAATGACTACTAGTTAATCATGTGATTAACTCCTAATGTATATGTTTTCACTGTTTTAATGTATTTTGTAACACTATTTATATATTTGTAATTGTACATATCTTATGGTTGCCTACTTGTATGCACCTTGAGTCCCCTCCAAGGTAGAGAAAGGCCGAGTAGAAATGTTGTAAATAAATAAATAAATAAATAAATAAATAAATAATAGAAGAGGGCTTTTAATGGAGTATTGATCTCTTAAATTGAAGATAATTTACTAGCCAGATTTTAAAAACCAACAGTTCATCCAGTACCAGTCTGGGTTTTGGTACACTGGACAACAGACAGGTTGATTGATGCCTGGATCCCGACCCATGTTCTATATCTAACCAAATAAAATTGTGGCTAGTATTTTTCCATCTCAATTGATGAGTAGTTTTATTTGTTGTTTGTGGAATGGTCGTGACATCTAACACACAATCAGAAAGTTCCCAGACAAATAATATTCTATGTGCAAAAGTTAACAGCAGCAAGATTTTTTTCTTCCATGTGGGTTCAAGGAGAACTTGGATAATGTGTCTACAGCAGCGGTCAGGAAACTTTAACCTTTCAAATGTTCTGGACATCACCTCTAGATGTCCAGTCCTTCCAGTCCGGCTTCCATTCAGGGCATGGGACGGAGACAGTGCTGGTCGCCATCACAGATAAGCTGCGTCGCCAACTAGATCAAGGTGGATCGGCCCTGCTCGTGTTATTGGACCTCACAGCAGCGTTCGATACTGTCGATTACGATCTTTTGACCTACCGATTGACTAAGGAGTTGGCTGTCCTCCTTCCTCCGGAACTGGTCTCAGTGAGTGAGAAGGGTGAGGTTGTCTCTGAGGGCGCCCCACTTCATTGTGGGGTGTCTCAGGGGGCAATTCTCTCCCCTTTATTATTTAACATCTATGTCTGACCACTTGCTCGGTTGGCGCGCAGCTTCGGGCTGGAGTGCCACCAGTATGCGGATGACACCCAGCTCATTCTGGGGATGGAAGGCCAGCCTGACTCCATACCCGATAATTTCCATCGTTGCCTTGAGGCCGTCACTGGATGGCTGCGAGCCAGTAGGTTGAAGGTGAATCCTGTGGCTGGATCGTCCGGGTATGGGAGGGATCTGGCTTCCAACCCTGGACAGGGCGACTCTTCGCCGGTCTCCTTCGGTAAAGAGCTTGGGAGTCACGCTTGACTCCGAGCTGTCAATGGAGAAACATATCTCCATTGTCAGCGGAGTGGCCTTTCACCACCTTCGACAGGCGAGGAGGCTGGCTCTCTACCTGTCCCGTCATGACCTAGCCACAGTGGTCCAAGCCACGGTCATCTCAAGACTGGACTACTGTAATGCCCTCTACATCGGCCTTCCTTTGTCGGTGATCCGGAAGGTTAAGCTGGTGCAGAACGCGGCAGCTCGGCTGGTGGCAGGCCTTCCATCTCGCTGCCACATCACGCCTGTGCTGCGCGAACTGCACTGGCTTCCAATAGAGCACCGGATCACCTTCAAGGTGTTGGTTATGACCTTTAAGGCCTTAAATGGTCTGGGGCCAGCGTACCTAAGGGACCGCCTCTCCCATTACAGCCCCCCGCGACCACTGCGATCTGAATCCCAGAACCTTCTGGTGGTGCCTAGCCGACAACACAGAGGAGGGCATTCAGCGCCTCTGCGCCGGTCCTGTGGAATGCCCTTCCTTGCACAATCCGAGCACAGACTGATCTGCTAACATTTCGCAGGGCCTGCAAAACCCCCATTTACACCCAAGCGTTCGGTGCATAGACATATGAATGTGTAGACTGTGTTTGCATGCCTGGTTGCTGCAATTTTAACTGACGAATTGTTTCTATTGTGTTTTATGGCTTTTATGAATGTGAGTCGCCCTGAGCCTACGGGAAGGGCGACTAATAAATCGAAAGAAATAAATAAATAAATAAAATAAATAAGTCCCAGATGTGTGAACAAAGAAAAGGCTTTGTGGAAACAGAAGTCTAAGGGCCCATTTACACAGGGTGTAAGCTAGAGTGTAGCTGCTCCCAATGCATCACGCCGAGACCAGATCATGGATCAATGAAAGCTTTATTCAGTAGTACAAACAGGAACTAAGTCGGAAGTGCCGGGCGTTCTGGCACTCCCGTATTTAACACTCCCCCATTTTCAAAAGACACTTTCCCGCTTTCCCTTTTCCCGCCAGGGCCGCGGCCCGTTTCTTATCTGTTGTTGTGTCTGTGTTAGGGATACGGGCTTTGGGCCCCAACTTCTTGGCCCGGAACCCCGATCCCTGACACAGGCCTTAAAAGTGAGACCTGTTGCAGTTTAACCAGAGGCATCCAAATAATATCTCTGATAAAATCAAATTACTATAACTCAGTTTTCCTGCCTTGTTCTGAATTAATGAAACAGTTGGTAAGATCTGGATCTTAGGTAAGATCAAAGTATTTCCAGGTTTGAGCCCTGTGTGGAATGGGCCCAGGGACTGCATCATGCGATCCCTGGGTCCAATCCACACAGTCATCTTGGTTTTTCAGGCTCCAGGATCCTGAAAAACCGAACGAGCACACATCCCTCCCAGCAAACCCCAAAACAACCCCAAACATTTTAAAAAAACTTACCCAGCTGCCATTTTCTTCCTTCTCACACCTTCCTGGCATGAGGAAATGACTTTAAAAAAATTGGGGTTGTTTTGGGATATTATTATTGGGATGCAAAGCCTTTCTACTCCCCCCTCCCAGAAAGCCTGGGTGGTTTTGGGGGGGGGGGGGTTACTCAAATCTGCGCCAGAGGATTTTAAAAACCTGCTTTGGCACGGATTTGAGGGCAGTCTGGAAGCACCCTAAAAACCTGAAGGATCAAATCTTCCCCATTCCTGATTTACAACATGGCAAGTCAATGCAGAAGTGGGATCAACAGAGGTTACAAAGGGCTTATTTCCACAAACCAACCACATTCTCATTCACTTTTGAAATAGTGTTTACTAAATTACAGGGTGTTTCAAAGGTATAATTCTTAATTAGTTCTCTGTGTCTCCTCTCTTCAGTCCCCTCGTCAAGACAAGCCTAATTGAGATCTCAGATGCATCTACACTGTAAAATTAATGCAGTTTGACATTACTTTAACTGCCATGGTGCAATGCTATGGAATCCTGGGAGTTGAAATTTTACAAGGTCTTTAGCCAAATAGTTCTAGTACCTCGGCAAACTAACACTCTTAGGATTCCATAGCATTGAGCCATGCTAGTTAAAGTACTGTCAAACTGCATTACTTCTATGGAGTAGATGTACCAGTGAACACTGACTTAAAGCCAAAATAAATAAACTGAGGTTAACTTCCCAGAAATCATTGAGTGCCTTTTGCATTTCAAATTTCAGACATAACATAGATATTACGGAGGGAAAGACATTGAAGAGGTCCAAACTATTTTTTTATAATCCTAATATGAGATAGATTTATGAGATAAATTCTTGAAATGTTTCTCTCTCTCAAGGTAATTCAAGATTTTATTGATTTTTCCGCAGTTCTACAGGATGAAATGTTTAATCTTATTTCCTGCTGATGACACTGTGCTAATATACCCACAAGATGGCAATACTGCCACAGTATTAGAGCAGCAATCCTTTGGGATATATTTTATTTCTACCAGGTCAATATTGAATGGTATTCTAAATATGTAGGCATATTTAGAATACCATTCAATATTTTATTTATTTACTTATTCAGTTTTGTATGCTGTCTTTCCCCGAGGGCTCAGGAAGGCTTACAGAGAGTATTAAAACACACTTTAAAACAACCAAAAAAAATTAAACTCTTAGCTAACAACTGGTTAACCAAATCAGACCCCGAAAGCCTGCTGGAATAAAAACGTCTTGCACTCTCTGCGGAACTTTGTTAAATCTCTCAAAGCTCGCACATCTTCCGGCAGAGCGTTCCAAAGAGTTGGAGCTATGATCGTAAAGGCTCGCCGTCTTGTCGATGTCAGCCGATATGAGCGGCAGCTAGGAATCATCAAAATATTTTGGTCAATGGAGCGCAGTGACCTCTGGGGTTGATATGGGGTGAGATTTGAGTTCTATTGTGTCAGAGACTGTTGGATAATTCTCTTATACCTGTCATGGTTGTGTAGGAAAAGGGGGGGGGGGTTAAGCAGATGTTGCTTATTACTCATTTCTGTGATAATTAACAGTGGCTGAAACTCCCTCCTCCATACAACCATTAAAGGTACAGGAACCCAGACCAGTTTTTCCCCAGCAACCCTATGGTGTTATGACAGCCATGACAGCTAAACTGATTTAAAAAATACTGTACTATACATTGCAGACATAAAGCCTGTTACATGAAATCAAATTTGTGCATTTTGCAGTCATGAAAGCTGTTGAATGGAATCTTACCCCCATGTAGACGTAATGCTACCCATTGGGCTTAGAGGCAATTGCTAATTCCCTGTTTATTCAAATACATTTTATTGATTAGCCGATTGGCCGTGTCAAAACATTTGACAAACACATTTAACACATACAGCATACAACCCACATTACAACCAAAGTTAAAATAAACAATCTGTTAACAAGGAGTCAAGATCCTGATCCAGATCAAATATTTGCATCTCCTCTACCGCATGATATCACAAATGTGAACAATGAACTCTCTCTGGGCGCTTCTATGCATGACAGAAATGTGCATCAAAGCAGGTTTCCAAAACCTGCTTTGACATGTACTGTATTTCTCCCCTCCACAAAAATCCTGGACTTTCTTGGGGGAGAGGATATCTCCATGCCCCATGATCTCTCCCCCAGTCTCCTGGTGTATCATTTTCTCATGTCAGGAGAGCGCAAGGAGGAAGATAATGGCCCCCAATAAGAATATTGCTATTAAGAAGACAGATATTGGGAAATTGAAATCATTGCTCACATGCAATGCCTATGTACTCCCATATTTGGAGACAAGAAATAATTTGTTTTTTTAAAAGAGAGAGATGGAGATATTCCTCGCCTTGTTGCCCAGATTCATGGTCATCCCAAGAGCTATGTAAAGGAATATTTACTCTCATCTAAAAAAATTCCCCTTCCTGCTCCATTTTCCCTTTCATGTCATAGGTTTGACAGCTGAGGAAATGTGCATCTGTGTGAGGAATACCAAATTTAAAATCCATGTACACATTTCCAAATCTGAATCAGTTACTTGCAATAGCAGATTGTCCTCTCATATGGAAATCTTAAAAATTGCTTTAGGAAATGCAGCCTGGGTTTTCTGACATAAATAGGATATATGTCCCAACACATTATAGAAGAAAAAAAAATCAAAGTATGCTTTAATGAACATGACAAGCTTCAGTCACTGTATGGTTTTGCAAACCACTCATTTTTCCTAGTTAGGTCAACATTTGTGCATTTGTTTGCTTACTTCCTTTAGGCTTCACTGAGCAAAATGCAATAAGGATCTGGGGAGGCAAAATAGAAAGCTGTGTTTCAAAGAGAAGCCTGAAGCGGGGTGGGGATGGGTTAATTTCATTTGATTCTCAATTTGATAAGTAGGTACCACATTTGCACTTCCCACATCAATATGTGAATTGGAATGCAGTTTTTCTGTAGTATTCTTCACTTGGAAGTATGATATACAGTTCTTCAAATAAAATGCCCATGCAAAATATACAATGTTCTTTAACAGCTTTAAATATCTGCATGTTTAAAGCTTTTTTTATTTAAAAAAGGTCTTAGCAAGACTACTTGCAGAAATGCATATGAGGAAAGCTGTTAAAGAACATTGTATATTTTTGTGTGCAAACTGTCAGCTATCTAACAGCTGCTTCCAAATGACTACACAGCACATGGTCTGGGAACCACTGAAAACTTTACTGTAGTATACCAACATAAACAAAGCCAAGAGTGACCACCCGTTGTCCACCTCCCCCTTTTATACACTCCCCCTCATTTGAACCTTTCATTCCCGCTTTCCCCAATTCCTACACAGCCGTTCCTGCCATTGCTTCCCACACTCCAGGCTATGTGGAAGCCTTATCTTTTGTTATGTCTGTCAGTAATTCGGATTTCGGGCGCCAAGTTCCAGGCCCCGAATATCGGTTCCTGACAGGACGCCCTCCTCTGCCTGAAAAGAAGAACAAGAAAAGAACATATCTAACTATTTCCCAAATCCAAAGTCCCTTCATATTTTTTCAACAAGCTACAGTGAAATACCGGGTGCATCTTCCCCAAATCCTTTGGTAGTTTTAGCTCGTAGGTTACTGGATTCACCTGACGTGTCAGCCTAAATGGATCTATGTATCATGGCCCCAATTTCCGAAACGGAAACCCCAGATTCAAGTATTTAGTTGCTAGTCACACTAGGTCTCCTTTGTGTATGTCCTCCCCCTCCTGTTACACAAATTGTTTGCATTTCCTTTGTGCTCCCTGTAGCGCTTCTATAATTCCTGGCCAAACGGCTTGAATTTGCTTGGGCCAGTCTTCCTGCTTTGTCTCCTTCCCCTCCCATTTAGGTAACCTGGGTAGCGGGGCTATATCTTGGCCATATACCACGTCGAACGGGGAACATCCCATGGCATAATGGATGGCCCCATCGAATGCTACTTCCGCAAAGGGGAGTATGCCCACCCAATTATTTTGCTGGTGATTTGCATATGTCCTTAGAAAGTGCCCTAGAGTTTGCTGCGCCCTTCTACCCCCCACCCCCGTTTGACATTGGGTGGTATGCTGAACTTAGCCCCTGTTCTGCCCCCATTAGGTGCACAAAACCTGGCCATAAATTGCACACCCCTGTCACTGATTATTTTCTTAGGACACCCGTGTAGGCGATAAATATGCTTCACATATAACTCGGCCAGTTTTTTTTGGCGGAGGGCAGTTTTGTTAGCGGGACAAAGTGGGTCTGTTTTGAAAACAAGTCCATGACAGTTTATATGAACCTGTATCCTTTGCTGCGTGGCAGTTCGCCCACAAAATCCATAGCGACATGTGTCCATGGCTTCTGCAATTCCGCCACGCTTTGAAGCAGTCCTTGTGGCTTCCCAGTTGGAGTTTTATTTTCGGCGCACAGCTCACATTTCTGGATATACGCTTTAGCGTCCTTTCTCATCTTTGGCCACCAACATTGTTTAGCTAATAGTTTTATAATCTTTGTAAATCCCGAATGCCCTGCACTTTTATTGTCATGACAACGCTTTAATATCTCCTTCCGTAACAGCTCGGGCACATATAATTTCTTATTCACAAAATATATTCCCCCTTGATATTCACAGTTCTCTTTATTTTCCTTTAACCAATAGTCTTTTGGGTAAGCTTGCTTTAGCTTCTGCTCTCAGGTGCCTCCCTCCAAAGAAATTATAGTGAATTTCCCTTTCCTTTCGGCTTGGCCCCAGTCATCATGCCCCAATGCGCCTCTGAAAACACACTCCCAGTTATCTACTGTGTCCCTCCCCCATGCTGTGGCAACCTGGACAAGGCATCTGCCAATACATTATGCTTTCCTTGGAAAAAACATAGTTTGAAGTTGAACCTGCTAAAATACTGTGCCCAGCGAATTATTTATTTATTTATTTATTTATTTCCACCATTTATACCCAGCTTCTTCTCAACCCCCGAGGGGGGACTCAGAGCAGCCTAACAATGGCAACGATTCAATGCCACACAATATATATATAATAAAAACAACAGTTAAGATTAAAATACATTAAAATACAACTAGAGTTAAAATACATTAAAATACAATTAACATTAAAATGCATCATGAACATTCACCACAGTTAAAACAGTATTCCATCCATAAGCATTAGGTCTTATCCACCAGATTGCCATCTACCCAATCTCAGGTGCCGTATCGTGCTAAAGTGCAAATGCTTGGTCCCATAACCAGGATTTCACTCTTTTTCTGAATGCCAGGAACATAAGAACATAAGAAGAGCCATGCTGAATCGGGCCTCAGCCCATCTAGTCCAGCATTCTGTGTCACACAGTGGCCCACTAGTTGTACACGGGGATCTCTAGCAGAAAGGAGGGCAAAACCTCACCTGCTCCCGACCCCCACAACCAGTACCCGGGGAAAATCCTGCCTGCCTCCATCAACACAGAGGTGGCACTTGGATGTCCGTTTCAGTAGCTACTGATTCCCTTGGTATCCATGAATCTGTCTAATCCTGCCTTGAAGCTGTCCAGGCTGACAGCTGTCACAACCTCCTCTGGAAGTGAGTTCCATAATAACCTCTGGGTGAAGAAATATTTCCTTTATTAGTCCTAACTTTCCTACCTTGGAGCTTCAGGGGAGTGCCCCTAGTCCTAGTGTTGTGTGACAGAGAAATTTTTTTCTTTATTCACCTTTTCTATCCTATGCATGATTTTATACACTTCGATCAAGTCACCTCTTAAACGCCGTCTTTCAAGGCTGAAAAGACCAAGGCGTTGCAACCTGATTTCGTAAGGGAGCTGCTCCATCCCTTGGATCATTCTTGTGATCCAGGAGGGATGAAGCTGATCGAATATCAATAGGGAGTGCGTTCCACAGACAGGGAGCCACCACCGAGAAGGCCCTATCCCTCGTCCCCACCAACCGCATTTGAGATGTAGGCAGGAGCAAGAGCAGGGCCTCCCCGGATGAACTTAAAGTACGAGGTGGGACGTAGCGGTTGATGCGTTTGGACAAGTAAGCTAGGCCAGAACCGTATAGAGCTTTAAAGGTCAAAACCAGCACTTTGAATTGAGCTTGGAATTGGACAGGCAGCCAGTGGAGCTGACAGAGCAGGGGGGTGGTATGCTCCCTGTATGTAGTTCCAGTTAGTAGTCTGGCTGCCGCCTGCTGGACTAATTGCAATTTCTGAACTGTCTTCAAAGGCAGCCCCACGTAGAGTGCGTTGCAGTAATTTATTCGGGATGTGACCAGAGCGTGGACCACCATAGCCAGATCAGACTTTCCAAGGTACGGGCGCAGCTGGCGCATGAGTCGTAAATGTGCAAAAGCTCCCCTGGCCACCGCTGAGACCTGAGGTTCCACGCTCAGCGATGAGTCCAGGATCACTCCCAGACTGCGAATCTGCATCTTCAGGGGGAGTGTAACCCCATCCAACACAGGCTGTAGCCCTATACCCTGTTTGGCCTTACGACTGACCAGGAGGACCTCTGTCTTGTCTGGATTAGAATCTGCTTGGCAGACTGTTTGTGAGGAGATTATAAATACTGGAGGTTTTTGTGATCGCTCTATACCTCAAAAGTAATTGGAGACCCCTCTAGAAAATGGCACCAAGTCTCAATAGCACCCTTTATTGCGAAAGCTTCTTTCTCCCATATCGGCCATTGTTGTTCTGTGTCACTAAACTTTTTCAACATGTATGCACATTCCCTCCTTGATGCCTTTGCAACAGCACTGCCCTATATGCACTGTCAGAGGCGTCACAGTGGATTACAAATGGTTTTGACACATCTGGGTGCTGCAGTATGGACTCGCAAATGAACCTCTCCTTCAGTTTCTTTAACGGTCTCTGACATTCAGGGGTCCATTCTAACCTGGCCCCTGGGGATTTTACCTTCTTTGTCTCCCCCCTGCCTTTCATTTTGAGCAGCTCTGTCAAAGGTATGGACAGCTGCGCAAAGTCTTTGATAAAAGCCCTGTAAAAGTTCGCGAACCCCAGGAATGATTGGAGCTGCTTCTGGGATTTTGGCACCTCCTAACCCAGCACGTCTTCTACCTTGGCAGGGTCCATGACTACCCCCTGGGCTGATATCCGATACGCACAATTACTACACAAAGGCAATATTCGATTATATATATATATATATATATATATATATATATATATATATATATATATATATAACGGTACTAGGGTGAATATTCGATCATAAAGGACCAGCAAAACATACTATACCCATTGCTGGAGACAGGGATTCACACAAAGTGATATACAAACAGGCGCAATGTCCAAATGACATATACTTCGGATTAAATTCCAATCCATTCAAAGTCGTGTGAAAGATGTCCAAACAGGGTCCACAAATAGTCCTGGATAATATCATATAATTATCCCTAGTCTGTTGGTAGGCAAAATATCCCAAGTAGATAGGACAAAAGAAGAATGTTGTTTACTCCAGTATGAGGCCAACGGGATGGTGATACCACAGATAGTTGGGCCACTTATAATCCGTTTCGCTCCCGGACGGAGCTTTATCAAGGCCTCCATGATTATTCCGTCATCCTTATCTGCAAGCAGTGAACATTATGTAGCATAACAATAGCCAAATGTAAAAACCGAATTAATACAAATATTACAATATACATACCAATATGGGGATAGTCAGGAGCCTAACCTTGCTATTGTTAATGGTAAAAAAGAGATCATCTACTGTATATATCGATGATAATATGTAATGGCAGCCGAGATCTCATTGGGAACCTCAGGGAAAATGAATTTACTTTCTAAATGGGCCATAAAAAGATTGGCCAGAGATGGAGTGGAGGTTTGGCCCATTGAAACATCGGATATTTGAATATAGAATGAATTATCAAAAGAGAAATAATTGTAATCTAGGATTATATCCAATCCTCAGATAATAATAAAATAATCTGATAAAGGAGTACCACAGTGGTACTCGATCGAGACACTTATATTAATGAATGTCTACGCCAGTTAAATGATGTAAGGTTTTACAGAAAATTACATGGAAGCCGAGGCCGAACCAGTTTCCCAGGAAGATAACGGCGCAGATGGTGCCATTCCTGAGCGGAGATTCGACCGAAGGGGGAGTATTGAGGCTACACGGAGAGATTGGAAGAGAGGCCTGGAAAGGCGCTGGTCCCACAAAGGAGGGAATTAAGTAGGCACTTTGTGGGAACATTCCTCAGTTTGCTGGCCACGTGGGAGCTGGAGAGACATAGCAGCTTGCTGTCCTCCTGGAAGCTATAGACTGGCTTGCCTTGCCAAGTACTGCCTTGAAACCTTGTTGATTCCATGAACTTTGGATTTACCTTGCTTACCACGGACTCAGTTGCCTTACTGGATTCGCTTTGTTTTTATGGACCTTGCTTTTGATCCGTGCTTTTGGATACCTTTGAACTTTGATTGCTTTTTACCTTGGACTATTTGATCTTTACTTTTTGGACATTTTATCTTCTTCATCTGCTTCTATTTTTGTGCTTAATAAATAGTTAATTGACATTGTCTCTGTGTGTGTGATTACGGGGTGGAGACAGGGCCTGCGTTGTGACAGTCACAAACGCTCAATTATCTCATTAATTAACAAAGTCAGCTGCAAGAGAAACAGCCCTAATCCTTATCAAAACTTAGGAAAAAGTATAACAAACTCATAGTAGCAACGTGCCCCTTCACTTTTTTCTAAGTGATTCTATTTTAACTCTACTAAACCCAACTTTCGTATTACTTCACAATGTTTTGCTGCTGCTAATGGCTTTGTAAAGATATCTGCCAAATTCTCTTCAGACTTACAATAAACAATTTTAATAAATCCTTCCTGAATCAAGCTTTTTACCTTTTGATACTTCACTGCTATGTATTTTGTTTTATTCTTCAAACTTTCACTTTCGGCCATAGCTATACAAGTTTGTGAATCATCATATACAGTAATAGGCAGTTTACATTCAAAACTTAAATCATGTAATAATTGTTTAATCCAAATTAATTCATTAGCGGCTTCAGACAACGCAGAAAATTCGGCCTCAGCAGTAGGGCCTTCTCAGTGGTGGCTCCCCATCTGTGGAATGCGCTCCCTAGCGACATACGATCAATTCCATCCCTCCTGACATTTAGGAAAAAAGTGAAAGCCTGGATGTGGGACCAGGCGTTCACATAGTAGCACAGGACAGCACTTTAGTAGTTTTAATGGAAAGTTGGTGAATAGGGCTCAATGCTTTTATGGACGGAACACTGTTTTTAACATAGGTGAATGCATAGGATGTGTGAATATAATTGTATTTTAATGTATTTTAGTGTCGAATGCTGGAGGGTTTTATATTGTGTTTTATACTGCGATTGTGATGTAGGCATCAAATTATGCCTTTTGGAAGCCGCTCTGAGTCCCCCCTCGGGGGTTGAGAAGAGCGGGGTAAAATGCCATAAATAAATAAATAAATAAATAAATAAATAAATAGAAACTGAAACCGTAGTTTGTTTTCTTGATCTCCAACAGATTGGAGCCTTTCCATACTGTATTATGTATCCGCTTACAGATTTTCTGTCTTTTTCTTCAGCGAATGAACTGTCTGCATACATTATCAGTTCTTTATCAGCTTCTTTTGGGAAACATCTGTATACCTTTATAAAACGGAATGTTTGTATGTGTGTATGTGTGTATGCGGAGGGCGGGAGGGCAGCCACTTTCACAGGCCAGGAAGGATATGTGGCAGCATTATTTGCATAAACGACTCCCATTGGCCAGCCACGAACATTCCGAGACTCTAAAGTGCCAGAGGGAGGTAAGGAAAAGCCCTGAGGCAGTCAGGCATGGTGGGAGTTTAAGTCCAAAACACTTTGCAGCCCCCAGCCCCTAACAATGAGACAACAAAACCAAACTTGGCACACAGAACCCCCAAGACCCACTTTACGTCTTGGTGCAGTTTGAGGGAGGATGGACCATGGATAGGCCAGCATTCCAACATCCCAAATCTCAAAGGTGCCAGACAGAGTTCTTTACAAAAAGGCTTCCTTCAGCTGATTTTACAAACTAGGCCTCAGCCTGTATTGACAGTAAGGCTTCCTCAACTTGATTTTCGATACTAGGCCTCAGCTTGAATTCACAGTAAGGCTTCCTCAAGTTGATTCTCCTGACTAGGCCTCAGCCTGAATTGACAGAAAGGCTTACTTAACTTTATTTTCCTGACTAGGCCCCCAAAAATGACAGAACAAGATTACAGTTGGTACACAGACCCCCAGACCCACTCTACATTCTGGTGCAGTTTGAAGGACTTGCAGTACCTTCACTCACTTACTCTGACCAGCACGGGTGACAGACCTGGACCAAACTTGGCACACATAACCCCCATGATGCCCTTTACGTCCTGGTGCAGTTTGAGAAAGATGAACCACAGATTATGGGATTTGTAGTACTTCAAAGCACTATGCTTCCCAGAGACCACTGTGGCCCACAACAAAGACCGATAAATATCAAACTTGGCACACAGAGCCCCCATAACCCACTCTATGTCCTGGTGCAGTTTGGAGAAGAGCAGAGCATGGATGATGGGGCTTGAAGTACCTCCACTCACTCTATGTCCTGGTGCAGTTTGGAGAAGAGCAGAGCATGGATGATGGGGCTTGAAGTACCTCCACTCACTCTATGTCCTGGTGCAGTTTGGAGAAGAGCAGAGCATGGATGATGGGGCTTGAAGTACCTCCACTCACTTCCTGATGGTCATGGGGGCTCTATGTGCCAAGTTTGGTCTTGATCAGTCACTGGATGAGAGTCGCAGCGGTCTCAGGAAGTGAGTAAAGGTACTGCAAGTCCCATCATCCATAATCCGTCCTCCCACAAACTGCACCAGAATGTTGAGTTGGCCATGGGGGCACTCTTTGCCAAGTTTTGTCTTTCTTGGTAATTGGATGAGTGTCGCTGTGGTCTCAGGTTTCTTGATATCCAAGAAAACGTAGTCTCTGCCATTTTTTCTGACCTTTTGTTCTGGTTTGTCTAGGTACCAACACATTTGCATAACTGCCAAATATTCTAAGGTGTTTTAGAACTGGACTTTTCTTATGCAACAAATAATATGGCGTATTATTGACACATGAACTCCAACTCCAAAATATATGTAGCTGTTGAAATTGCTTCTGCCCAATACCTATTAGACATTTTTCCATCTTCTAACATAGTTTTCAAAACGCCTATTTTTCTTTCTGCTACTCCATTTTCGGCAGGTGAATATGGATTTGTTTTCTGATGTCTAATTCCTTTTATTTTTAACCAGTCTTGAAACTGTGTCCCCATAAACTCACCACCACGAGCTGTCCTTAAACATGATACTTTGAAAGGAAACCTTCTCTCAATCATAGCTACCCATTCTTTGAACTTACTGAAAGCCTGAAATGTTGATTTCAAAATGATACAATAAGTAAACCGTGAAAAATCATCCACTACCACAAATATGAATCTTGCATTTCCGAATGAAAGAGAAAATGGCCCTGCTAAATCAGCATGTATTAATTCAAAAGGTTGTGTTTAAACATTTCTTAGGCATTGGATGTGCCTTCACTTTAGTTTTAGAACACACAGCACAATCCAAATACTTTTGGTATGGCTTTACCTCTAAATCAGTCACTTTTGATAACTTTTGCAGATAATTAAAATTCACATGACCAAAAACTCTATGCAGGTAATGAAAACAATCACTATGTATTGGCTTGTTATTCACACAAGACACGTTTGGTGAACTGTACTTGTTACTTATCACATATACTTTGTTTACCAATTTACCTTTTGCACATAGCTTATTTTCTTTCCATACAGTACATCCACTACTATTTAGTTTAAATCCAGGCACAATGAAGTTTTTCAACTAACATAACTTTATCTTAATATCTTCCCAAACTAGGAACAAATGCTGAACCCATAAGACTGCACTCTGCTAATGATCCATCAGCTAAAACAACATGATTAATTTCTGGCTTCTTAGTGTCCTTTAACAAATCCAAATTATTAACTACATGCTCTGCACACCCAGAGTCAAGTAACCATGTGACCTCATCATACTTAGCCTTTGGTAACACAGTCATTACGTTTTTTTATCATGCCACCTGGGATTCCTCTTCATTTCTTCTTTCTTCTTTTTCTTCTTGGGGCAATTCTTGATAAGATGATTAACACCTCCACAATTGTAACATCTCCTTATGTTACACACAGCTGGGTTTTTGCTGCATCCAACCTTTTCACGAGCTGAATTGTTTAACCCAGAGTTTGTTTCTTTAAGAAACTGCTTTCTTCTTTCTTCCTCAAGAAGCCTTGCAGAAACCAAATCCATGGTTAATTGTGCTTCAGGCACACTCGGCATACTAAACACAAAATTGTCCCAACTAGAGTCCAAAGAAGACAACAAAATGAAAGCTTTGTGGTTTTCTGTAAACACCATTTGCCTATTTTCCAACTCCATCAACAGGTGTCTTAGCTTTTGTAAATGTTCAGCTATGTTGTCACCCTTCTTGAGCTTCAAATTATAAAGTTGCCGGGTCAAAATAATCTTTATACCAGAAGTTTCAGTTTGATAAACTTCCTTTAACTTCTGCCAACAATTTGCTGCAGACTCAGTGTCTCTTATGTAAATTAATTGTGGGTCCTCGACAGCGAGAAAATTGTGACTCTCGCTTTCTGGTCTTGCCTCTTTACTTCTTCACTTGAAGCTTCTGTAGGAGGCGTCTCAACAACAGACCATAAATCTTCTCTGATAAGAAAACTCTTCGGCTTGATACTCCAAGCCATATAATTATCAGCATTCAAACGCTCAGATGGCAAACTTGGCTGCAATACTTAGTTTCTACTTAAGCTCCAAAAATCACACCAAAAACAAAATTCCAGAGTTCTGGGCTTTAGAGTTCTTTTTCATCTATACTAGGCATACTCTGCATATTAGCGTATGCTGGGCCCATAACCCATGTCAGACTTAGCATGAGTAGCCTATAGAGAAAACTCTAGCCCTTATGACTCCAAGTGTGATTGAATAGCTCATAAAGAAAAACACATGAGACTATAGCTTTAAGTAGAAATACAAAAGTCCAAACTGTATTGACAGCACACAGCACAAGAAAAACACAAAACAGATGAATGGCTTTCTCAGCAACATAAACAGTTTCTTCAGAGAAATGTTTCTCCACTCCGAGATAAGAAAGCAAAAACAAAATTCAGTCTCTCTTACACAGTCCATAGAGTGACCTTGTTCCTTTTTCCGTAATCTTTCTCTTCTCCTTCGGCAACAAACTGAAAGCAAACTTCGACTCAAAAGAGTCACACATGGAGCACAGAACACAATCTTCAATGTTCTATAACGCTCAAGAATGCAAGCACACAACAACTTACTTTATACACAAACGCTCAATTATCTCATTAATTAACGAAGTCAGCTGCAAGAGAAACAGCCCTAATCCTTATCAAAACTTAGGAAAAAGTATAACATAAACTCATAGTAGCAACAAATACACTCAATTTTTACACTCAATTTTTAAGACTTAAGCGGAATTCCTCATGTGTTTCAGATTTTGATACAGAAACGATAGAGATGCGATCTGAATTTCTTAATAGAGGTTACCCTCAACCAATAGTTTTGAAAGCTTTACATAAAGCCAGGAATATTGACAGACACTCTTTACTACAACCTAGTATTAGACAAAGAACAAATAATATTGTCTGGCCTTTAACACTAACCCCCCACAGCAAATCCTTGATAAATTTGGTCAAAACATACTGGCCTATTATATCACATGTAGAAGGATTGGAATCACCTCCAATAGTGGCTTTTAAGCGCACTCAAAATGTTGGTGACGCTTTAATTCATTCGAATCATTTGATGAAGCCCAGGAGTAATTTTGATAAAGGAACAAAGATTTGTTCTGCTCGGTGTGCTCCAATATATGTACCAACAAATCTATTTTCAGCCCATCACGAAATAAACATTTTGAAGTCAAATGCTTCGCTACGTGCGCGTCCTCTAATGCCACGTATGCTGTCACATGCCCCTGTCCTAGGGTCTATGTTGGGATTACCTCAAGACAACTGAGGCAGAGATTTATAGAACACCGTAACAGAATTAATACTGGAAATGAGGATTTAACGTTTTATTTCCATTGTAAAACCTTCAATCACGATCCTAGTTCTTTAAGGATAAAAGCACTGGAGAAAGTCAATCCAACACCCCATGTTCTACGAAACCTAGAATGCAAATGGATCACCCTTCTCGATACCGAGTACCCGAAAGGGTTAAATGACTCCATCAGTTTACAATCTTTGATTAATTGACTGCATCAGCTGTATTTTCTGTATATAATCCTCGCTCTGTTTAACGTACTCACCTTTATGGTCACCTCGCTCCGAATAGTGAAGTTAGGCTCCTGACTATCCCCATATTGGTATGTATATTTGTATTAATTGGGTTTTTTACATTTGGCTATTGTTAATGTTCACTGCTTGCAGATAAGGACGACGGAATAATCATGGAGGCCTTGATAAAGCTCCATCTGGGAGGCTAGACCAGTATGTTTTGCTGGTCCTTTATGATCTAATATTCACCCTAATACCGTTAATATATATATATATTTATATCGAATATTGCCTTTGTGTAGTACTTGCTCTGTTCATACTGATATCCAATACCCCTGAAAGTTCACATAACTTCGCATACAGCTTAGCCCCTCTCAGTCTCTCCAGTACATCTCGCACCAGCCTTATGTGCTGATCCTTATCTTTCAAAATTATCAAATTATCATCCAAATAGACAAAGACACCCTATAAGAGGGGGTGCAGTATGTCATTTATCAATTGCATGAAAACTCCTCCTCCTGCGGATAAATCGAATGGCATCATTCTGAAATTGTACTGACCGAATTTGCATGAAAATGCTGTCTTCCACCTATCTTCTTCCTTGACCCTGATTTTATGATATGCTTCAATTAAATCCAGCTTGGTAAAAATTCTCCCCTCCAACAAATGGGCTAGCTAGTCCTTCACTAGAGGCAGTGGGTACTTTTTTACGGTGCTGATGGCATTCAGCCCCCTGTAATCCGTACACAGTCTAAGGGAGCCATCCTTCTTCCTTCGGGATAGAATTGGGGCTGCTAATGGTGAATTAGAGTGCTCTATGAACCCCCACTTGAGATTGGTGTCAATTAATTCTCTTAAGGTCTCTTTCTCTGTTGGGGACATTGGGTAAATCTTGGGCTTTGCGAGATCTGCCCCTTTTATCAGTTCAATCCCGCACTCAACTTTGCGCTTTGGGGGAAATTGATCGGCTTCCTCCTTGTTGAATGCATCTGCATAGTCTTTGTATTCTGAAGGGAGCCCTTCCTCCACCTTGGATGTCCTGGCTAAATCATCCTGTCTCAGCTAGGACGCCTCTTCCACTCCCCCGTTATCAGCCTTCTCCCCTCTCTCCATGAACATCAGCTTTCTAGCCTTCCAATCCACTCTGGGGTTGGCATCCCTGAACCATGTCATCCACAAAATTAGGTTATATTTTGCTACCAGGGAGACTATGAATGTGACCTTCCCCTCCCAGGGACCCACCCAGCAACACAGCTCTTCGGTACGTAACTTAGCTAGGGAACCTGATGCCATACCATCCATCTGTGAGAATGCTACTGGGGATTCTAGGGGAATTTGTTCACAAGCTAAGCCCCCTGCTAACTCGGGAGAGATGATGTTGCGGGATAACTGCTTTACATGTGGCCCTCATGCCCTGACTCTCGAGCTCTACAGGGAGTACCATCATTCCCCCATTGCAACTCACCACCTCCCCTTCAGCCCCCCCTGCTGCCGCCGTGGGTTTGGGTCAGTGTGTTTCTCCGCCTTACTGCTGCCAGCCATCTACTGCTCGATGCCCCAAGCGCCAGCAGACAAAACATCCGCCTTTCCGCTCCTTCTCCCCGCCTCTCGATTCTCTTCTTTTCCAAGCTGGTGTAGGGTCGCTCTTTTGGGTTTCTTCTCTCTTTTGGCTCGGCTGCTGCTGGTCTCTGCGATGCCGCTTCACTTGCATATGAATTGTCTCCACTCTCCCCGCCACCTGGATCCATCCGGCCAATGTCTCCGGGTCATCTCGGTGTAACACCCACTGTAGAATGTCCTTCGGGATCCCTTCTTTGAACATCTCTAGCAGGGTTGCTTCGGACCACACAGGAACACTCCCTGCGAGGTCCTGGAATTCCTCAGCATAATCTGAGACAGTTTTTAAACCCTGCGAGATTGTTTTCAGCATCTCTTTCGCTCAGATCTTCTCCAGGGGATCCGGAAAGCGAGCTTCAAATGCAGTTACGAAGCCTCTTACTGACCCCAAGCATGGGTCGTTCCTCTTGTGACATTGGACAAATTAGTCCACTGCCCCACGCTGGAGCGTGGCCCCTACTGCTCGGACTTTACTTGCTTCAATCTGAAAATTATGGCCATAGTCCGCCATGTAATTCCTAACAGTTGACTCAGAGCGCTTCCCTCCACTGCGGAGGCTGCATGGGTGGCAATCCCCACGGTCTCGTGGGGAGCAGTCCTCCTGGGGGCCACGCTGGAGCCCTGGACCCCCGTGGCGCTCTGGGTTTCCACGTGCCTCTCCCAGTGTGGCGCCGGGGCACCGGGGACCCAGGCTGCTGCGGTTGCTGCGCTTCCTCCTCCTCTCCCTCCTCCTCTCCCTCACTCTCTCCCTTCCCCTTGTCTTCTTCCACTGGGGTGAGCTTTTCTCCTGCACTCACTTTGGGCGAGCTCCCATCTCTTCAGGCACCTTTTTGCCACAGGGCTCTGGTAGGTTGGCGAACCCTGGGCTACTTGCTGTGTGGATGCTCCACAGGGAACCCGCTTGGTGTCCTGTTTCCCTTGATCTTGCTTCCACCAGGGCAAGCCTCTCCAACATCTGGGACATCACTCGCAATGTTGTCTCCATCGCGGCCATCCTTTCCTCCAAGAACACCATATGTAGGGTGACGGGAACTCCAAATCAGGGCTCTCCTCACTGCTTGTCCTGGGTGGCTGCACTCGCCTCTGGGTACGCCATCGAGGTCGCCCAGTCAGTCGACTGTCTCATCTCCAGCGGGTCTCATCCAAGACGATCACTGGCTATCCTCCCTCCGCTCCGAGGATCTCCTCTGGTAAATCCTCCGTGCCTCACCTCACCGCAGCCACGGGATGATGAGCTGCACTCTTAGCTAAAACTGTCAGCTAGCTACAGCCGCTTCCAAATGATCACACAGCACACAGTCTGGGAATCACTGAAAACTTTACTGTAGTATTGTCAGGATCCAATATTCAGGGCCTGGATTTTGGCGGCTGCAGCTGGAAAATGCACCGAAGAAGACCCAGCTCCGGGTGGGGGGTGGGGGGGGGTGAGTTTCAATGGAGGTATGATGCTGTTCCCAGTAGGGCTCAAGAGTCAGGGCATGAGGGCAACATGTAAAGCATTTGTAGACTATGGGTACTCTAAGAAACATAATCACTCCTGAGTTAGCTGCAGGCTTGGGATGTACACAAGTGAACCTAGAATCCCCAGTAGCTTTTCCCCAAATGGACGGATCCACAGCATCGGGGTTCCCAGCCAGGTTTTGCACAGAAGGGATACAATGCCAAGTAGGATCATGGAAGGGGGAGGTGACATTTGTGATATCCCAAATAGCAAAATACAATTTAATACTAGGCATGCTGTGGCTAAGGGACACCAATCCCAAGATAGACTGGAAAGCCAGAAAGATGGGTTTTGTAGATGGGGAGAGCAAAACCTAGGGTAGGGAGTTGGAGGAGATGCTTACACCAGATAAGGAAGAATTGGCTAGGGCTGCCGAAGTGACAGAGGAGCTCCCTCTGGAATACAAAGATTTTGCTGATGTGTTCAACCAGGAAGAGGCCAATCACTTCCCTCCGAAGCGGAATGTAGAGTGTAGTATCAAACTGATAAAAGGAGCAGCCCTACCCAAGCTGAAAATTTACCAAATGTCCCCAAAATAAAAAGAGACTTTGAGAGAGTTCATTGATTTGAACCTTAAGCGAGGTTTTATAGAACATTCTGATTCATCATTAGCAGCTCCGGTCCTGTTCCAGAGGAAAAAGGATGGCTCCCTCAGGCTGTGTATGGACTACAGGGGGCTCAACGCTATCAGTAAATAAATACCCTTTGCCCCTAGCAAAGGACATGCTAGCATATCTGGCAGAAGGTAGGATCTTCACAAAACTGGACTTAATTGAAGCCTATTGTAAGATCAGAGAAAAACCAGAGGCCAAGCCGCTAGACAGGAGAAGTTTACAATCATTTCCCCTGAGGGGGTGCATGGGAAAAGGAACTGAAGCAAACATATGCTAAAGATGATTGGTTGGGGGAAAATAAAGAAAAATGTGAAGAACAGGGAGGGATCTGGTTTATGAACAAGAAATTGTATGTACCTGAATTGTTAAAGTATGAGATGTTGAAACGATGCCATGACTACAAAAGGGCTGGCCACTTGGGATTCACAAAAACAATAAAAATGTTGGCTCAATTTTTTTTAGCAAAGTTCTACAAGAATGCTAACGATAAGTGTTGGAAATGTGGGGAGTGTGCAGGTTCCTTCTTACACATGTGGTGGAGATGTGAAATGGCAAAACAATTTTGGAAATAAGTACATGACTTATGTCAAAAGATTCTGAAAAAGAACATTCCCCTAAATCCAGAATGCTTCCTTCTTGGCATGACAAATATTCAATGGAGTACAAATGAAGATAAACTATTTATCTACATGACCACAGTGGCTAGAATCATCTATGCAAGATCATGGAAACAAAAGTCAAGAAGACATAAAGAAGAATGGTTAGAAAAAATTCTGGACATAATGAATATGGACAAGTTGACATTTTTGACCATGAAGATACAGAATAAATGTAGTAATATAGACTGGTCTCTACTGCAGAACTGGGCAAAGGACAATTGAATTAAGATGATGATTTAAATATAAGACAGATCTACCGCCAAGGGAAAGAAGAGAGAATATAAATAACTGACGAAATAAGAGACAATATATTATCGGCTTAACCTACTATGCAGAGATACGAAAGAAACCTCCCCCCTACCTCTCTTTCCCCTCCCCCTTTCCCCCTTTTTCATTCCCCCTTTCCCCCCTACTATCCTATACCCTAAAATTTTCCACCACTTTTATTGTTATTTGAAAATCTTAATTTTTTTTAAAAAAAATAAAACTGTTGGCTAAGCAATGTTGGTGGCCCAAAATGAGAAAGGAACTAAGACATATATCCAGGCATACTGATGACATCCAAGCCCAAAGCTATGCACTAGCTGGGCAAGTGGTCGCATATAGATGTTAAATAACAGAGGGGAGAGAATTGCCCCCTGAGGAACCCCGCAATGAAGCAGAGAACACCCGGAGACAACCTCCCCCCTCCTCACTCGCTGCAGCCGGTTCCGGAGGAAGGAGGACACCCAATTAAGGGCTGTCCCCCCTACCCCGACCCCGGCAGGGCGGTGGGTCAATAGATCATAATTGACTGTGTCAAACGCTGCCGTGAGGTCCAATAACACAAGCAGCGCCGACCCGCCTTGGTCCAGCTGTCAACATAGCTCATCCGAGATGGAGACCAGAACCGTCTCCGTCCCATGCCCAGAATGGAAGCCGGACTGGAAGGGGTCTAGCCAAGTTGCGTCATATAGGAAAGACTGCAACTGCTCCATTGCTGCTCTCTCAATTACCTTGGCCAGAAACGATAAGTTCAAGACTGGGCAGTAATTGGAAGGGACCGTTGGATCTAATCCCGGCTTCTTCTGCAATGGAGAGACCACCGCCTCTTTTAAACCCTCTGGAAATACTCCTTGCTCAAGGGAAGTCTTGATTATATTCAACAGAGGGTCTCGCAACCCCTCCAGGCTGGCTTTCACCAGGTGGTCGGTCGAGTAGCAGCAGCAATTCTATCGACAGCTTCTGCGTCCAGTGGTGTGAGCCGGTCGAAGGTGGGCCCGGCAAGAGGCCACGGAGTCTCAAGTTCACTAACTGTATCAACAGTGGCCGGAAGGTCCCGGCAGAGGGTTGTAATCTTGTCTGCAAAGAAACTCTGAGAAGCCTCGGCAAAAAGGGCCTGATTATCATTGCTTGGGATGGTAGGGACCACCGTCACAGACCTAATTATCTTAAACAATTGTGCCGGGCGTGAGCCCGCAGACGCTATCAAGGATGCATAATATAAATTTTTCGCTTCCTTGATAGCCTGCTCATAAGCATCCTTAAAAAGCTTATAAGCTGATTTTGAGCCTCCATCACGGAGTTTCCTCCACACGCTCTCTAGCCGTCTCTTTTCCCGCTTCATCAATCATAGCTCCTCAGTAAACCCAGGCGAACGATTACTGCAGGGTCAGAGAGGGCGTCATTAATTGATTTGTTCTCAAAACAAACACACTTTATCCCTTTAACCAAGTTGCCTTCAGCTGAAAACGCATTTATAAACGCATTTATAAACTGCATGGCTGCCATGAGAAAATAATTAGTGATAAAGGAGTGCAATTCACAGCCCCTTTTCTGGAAATGTTTCATGGGTGCAATGGGAGCAGAACAAGGGCTCGATTCCGCATACCACCCAATGTCCAACGGGGTAATAAAAAGACGCAACAGACACTGGGGCATATACCAACCACCAACAGAACAAATAGGCAGACATACTTCCCTTCACGGAAGTTGCTTTCAATGGGGCAGTCCCATTGAAATGGGGCAATCCCATTGGAAACACCCCATTCAAAATAGTGTACAGACAGGAAATAGTCCCATTATTGAGGTTGCCTGAATAGGAGGGGAGGAAATGAAAAAGGAGGACTGGCCTGCGCAAAGCTGAGCAGCTTGGCCAGGAATCGTGGAGGCATTGCGGGGAGCACAAAAGAAATACAAGCAATTTGATGATGCCAAAGGTAGAGAAGGTGAGGACATTCATGAAGGGGATGTGGTCGTCTACCAAACACTTGAAGCTAGGATTCCCGTCATGGATATTGGGGCCACAATACATAGGTCCATTTAAGGTGGCATGTCAGGTTAATAATGTAACTTATGAATTGAAACTCCCAAAAGATCTAGGAAAGGTACATCCAGTATTTCACTGCAGACTATTGAAAAAATATGGGAGAACATTAGATTTGGGAAATGATTGGATGCATTTCTCTCTTGTGACAGATTTCTCTATCCCAACATGACTCTCTTAACAGACAACTTAAATCCAATTTAACCCCAGGTAGTAGACCCTGTGGAAATTGCTCAGTTTGTGCTAACATTTGCCAAGAAAAACTATATACTGCCCTTCCAAAAATCTGCACTTTCCTGTCAAATCATTTGGAACCTGTTCCTCCTCAAAAATTACGTACGCAATCACCTGTGACTGCAAAAAAACCTATGTGGGAATGACTTCAAGAAAATTGAAACAAAGATTTATAGAGCATCGCAGTAAAATTAATGCAGGAAGTACAGAAATGCCATTGCTTGGATTTTAAACACTCTCCGGCTTCTTTAAAACTTCAAATACTCGAAAAAGCCAATGTTCCAGCACACGGCAACACCACTCAGGTGCTCCTCAAATTAGAATAACTCTGGACAATCAAATTAAACACAGAATTACCTTATGGCCATAATGAGCCGGTCGGTCCCCATACCTTTCTGATTAGTTAGGTATACTTTAAATGTGTGTGCTTTCTCATTATTCTTACCTTTGTGGTCACCCCTTCGGATCGAGATGGGGTTAAAATAGGATCTCATTCTATTGCGGTATGTATTGTCATATATGACTGTATACTGATATTATTTTTGCATTGGGTTATGATGGAAACTCATTACTGATTATTATTGTTATAAATTCTAGGAAAGAACCTGCTTATAATATGTTTATAGCCTTGATAAAGATGCGAAACGGATAACTGCGGCCCCGATTCTAGAGGATACCCCTCCCGTCGGCTTGCCTCACTGAAATTCACGAAATTCACGAAATTGAACTTTTGGGATTACCCAGTGAAGGAACATTCGGACATTATATTGGGAATTTGCCCCCTCGCACTTTGGACTGAGATACAAAGACCAAATTTGCGCCAAGGACACGGTAATATGTATGTAACATGTTGAATATATGATTTATGATTATATGTATCAATTGAAACCCTACCATACAATAAGGTCCTGGCATCAGAACATCCAGTTCACAGTCAATTCCAGTCTAAATTTGGTTAATTTCCTGGATGTTTCAGTATTTGTGAAAGACAGTATTTTAAAAGTTAAAACTTACAAGAAACCTTCAGCCAGGAACTCTTTTCTCCACCACTCTAGTTTTCATTCATTTGCCTTAAAGGAGAACTTGCCCTTTTCCCAACTTTTATGCTTAAAACGGAATTGTTCCTTTCCTGCGGATTACGATAAGGCTGCCAATTCCCTTATTACGGAACTTACCCATAGGGGTTACCCTCGACGCTCCCTCCACAAAGCTCAGGACAAGGCCTCGAATATCCCCAGATCCGCATTACTTCGGTCTCAACATAAATCTCCCTTAGACAGAATAGTATGGCCCTTGACATTAACCCCGCATTGCACCCAGCTAAAAAGAATTGTACTTAAACATTGGGATTTAGTTTCGGACATCCCTGGTTTGGAAAAAACTCCCTTAACTGCTTACAAGCACACCCGCAATATTAAAGATATACTCATTCACTCCACGTTTGGATTGCGCCCTTTAACTAGCTCTCTCACTCTGGGCTCTCAGGATTGTGGCCATTGCAGCGCATGTAGGAATATTTGTCGGGATCGCATTATTAGGAATGAACATGCTAATACTGACCTCACAGTCAAGTGTTTCGCAACCTGCAATTCCTCCGGGCTTGTCTATGCCCTCAGATGTTGTTGTCCCCGCTCCTTTGTTTACATTGGCCAGACCAAAAGAGCCTTTAGATTGCGTATTTCGGAACACAAGTCTAATGTCAGATTGGGCAAACAGGATTCTGTCCTGTACTCCCACTGCTTTGATTTTAAACATCGCCCTGAAGACCTCAGATTCACCTGTATCGAAAAAATTCCCTTTAATTCCCATTCTGATCACCATTTAGCGCTTTTACGCGCAGAAACCCGCCTGATCTCCGCCCTTTCCACCGAGCACCCTTATGGGTTAAATGAAGGTTTATCCATTTCGGCTTTACTTAATTAATGACCCATTGTTCTGAATGTTCTCTTTACCTGGTGTAACATATCATCTAATTACTTGCATTATGTTAAATACGCTATACTCTGTATACACGGTGCCTTACTCCCTTGAGTTTGGCCCGTGCCTGATTGCATGTGCCTTAACCGGTATGTATCATTGCGCATCATATTTGTTAATTGTATAATATTGTCTTTGGATTGGACTTGCTTGCTATTACCTGGACCTTCTCATTGTTTTAGATGTGTGGATGCCCTTTACGCCTGACCGTACATTTTGGGTTTTGACAAAGCGCCTGAAGGCGCGAAACGGAGCGGGAACCCGGTGACTTCCGTCAACCCGGCCCCTACCATGAACTGAATGGCTCCACTTTCTAATTTGATTTCGCTATTGGGATGATACCCTTCAACTATTATGAACTTTAATTTGACTCTTCTGATCTATCACTGATTATCTGAAGGATGAAACCTTGTTCATGATTGTAATTGTTCGTGAGTATATATATGTATGTTTGCTATACTACAGTGACCAATGAATAATGGAATATTGAATATTGAATATTGTTCTTCATTGTTTTCTTCGTGGTCCTTTATCTGGTTGGTTGTGTGGCAATAGCAGCTATTTCTTTATATATTGTAAAAAACCAAGAGTAAAAATAAAGATACTTAATGATGACAAAAGAAGAGGTGGCTTTCCTCTTCTAAATTTACAGCTATACTTTCATGCATGCAATTTGGACTACATTAAAGAATGGGTGATCCTAGAAGACAAACCAACAGGCATATTTAATTAGCATTATAAATGGTAACCAACACCTGGAAACATATAAAAAAAGAATTTACACAAAGATGCCAGAGTGGATGTCTCCACGTGAGGCATACTGCAAAAGGGAGGACATCTTACAGGGAGCTGATCCAGACCAACTTAGAAAACCCAGAAATGAAATCTCTAGAGATTTCATAATTCTATGATTATAGAATCATAGAATCATAGAGTTAGAAGAGACATCATGGGCCATCCAGTCCAATCCCCTGCCAAGAAGAAGGAGTTCATGGAACTGCTTGCAGTAGAATCGAAAGTTGACCAGGAACTGAATTTCAATCTTTACAGGGCTAATAACAAGATCTCAACATTTTAACATTTCCCTCCCTTTTCCCTGGGAAAGTAACAGCTGCGGCTAGAATCAGCAGGCCAGGTGTCTCAATTCCCGCCCACTGGACTCTCAGAAAAACTAAATTCCCTTAACTGCTTTTCCAGAGTTTCATCACCTTGGCCCTGCACTGAAAATCACACACCACCACAACCCACATGAAGCCACAGAAGCCACAGACCCAACAGCACCCCTCCAACAAATGGCCATCCAGCCTCTGCTTAAAAGCCTCCAAAGAAGGAGCCTCCACCACACTCTGGGGCTGTGAGTTCAACTGTTGAACAGCTCTCACAGTCAGGAAGGTCTTCCTCATGTTCATGTGAAATCTCATTTCCTGTAATTTGAAGCCATTGTTCCTCGTCCTAGTTTCCAGGGCAGCAGAAAAAGCTTGCTCCCTCCTCTCTATGACTTCCCCTCATACATTTATACGGTATGAGGGGAAGTCATGGCCATCATGTCTCCTCTCAGCCTCCTCTTCTTCAGGCTAAACATGCCCAGCTCTTTAAGCCACTTCTCATCGGACTTGTTCTCCAGACCCATGATCATTTTCGTCACCCTCCTCTGGGCACATTCCAGGTTAATAATAATAATAATAATAATACTTTAATATTTGTGAGTCGCCCTCCACCGGCGGTGCTCCGGGCGACTTACAACAGTTAAAACCCTAGGGTGAACAATGTACAACAGTTTAAAAACATGGAATATGAACAGGAGGGGTGGCTCAGGTAGTCCAGGGTACCGAGCCAGTCCCGAACGCTAGGCGGAAGAGCCAGGTCTTCAAGGCTGGCCGGAATCCAGATAGAGTCGGAGAGGCTCTGAGGGTGGGCGGCAGTGAGTTCCAAGTCGAAGGGGCCGCGACGGAGAAGGCTCTCCGCCGAGTTTCCGCCAGTCTAGCCTCCCGCACTCCAGGGGTAGTCAGGCGGTCACCGTTGATGGAGCGTGCTGGCCTCTCGCTGCATTGGGCCGTCAGCCGGTCACTCAGATAGGAAGGCCCAATGTTGTGCCGGGCTTTAAAGGTGAGCACCAGGAGTTTGTAAAGGGCTCTGAACTCTAGGGGCAGCCAGTGAAGTTCTTTAAGAATGGGGGAAATGTGATCCCTCACTGATGACCCAGTAATGAGTCTGGCTGCGGCGTTATGGATACGTTTCAGCCTCTTAGTTGTTGTCTGGGGGAGGCCCACATATAGGGCGTTGCAGTAGTCGAGGCGTGAGACGACAGTGGCATGGACCACTGTTCTCAAGGCCTCTGGTGGAAGGTAGGGAGCCAGCCGACGGGCCCCTACGGAGATGGAAAAAGGCGCCCTTAGCTGCAGCCTGGATCTGGGCCTCCATCGTGAGATTTTCGTCTAGGATCACTCCCAGGCTTTTCACCGCCGGGGCTGGAGCCAGGGACTCGCCCTCGAAGAGTGGAAGTGGTGGGCGGGGTCGGGACGACCCGGCCAGAGGATCTCCGTTTTAGCCGGGTTGATCTTGAGTCTATATGCCCTGAGCCAGCTCGTCACCGCCCTCAATCCTAGCCTGAAACTGGCCGGTACTGATGATGACCCTGGGTCAAGCTTCAAGAGCAGCTGCGTGTCGTCTGCGTATTGGTAGCAGGAGAACCCATGGCTCCTAGCAATATTAGCCAGGGGCTGGATGTAGATATTAAAGAGGGTGGGAGATAGAATGGCACCCTGAGGGACTCCACACTCCAATTCGTTTTCAAAGAGACTTGACCCTGCCACTCGACCCGCTGCGAGCGGCCTCGCAGGAACGATTCCAGCCAGGCCAGAGCTCTGTCTTGGATCCCGGAGGCCGCCAGGCGATGGAGAAGCAGGTCGTGGTCGACGGTATCAAAGGCCGCCGTAAGGTCCAAGAGGACTAGGATTGCCGAGCCTCCCGATCCAGTTGTCGACAGATGTCATCAGTGATTGCCACGAGAACGGACTCCACTCCGTGGCCGCGGAAGCCCGACTGGGACGGGTCCAAGCCCCGGATTGATCCAAGAAGACCCAATTTGGCTTTCTACTGCTCGTTCAAGGAGCTTGCCCAGGAAGGGTAAGTTGGCAACCGGGCGGTAGTTAGCAGGAACCTCGGGGTCAAGCGATGTCTTTTTCAAGAGGGGGTGACTCTCGCCTCTTTCAGGGAGTCCGAAAGGCACTTGTTTCAAGAGAGAGATTCACCAGGTCCCTCAGAGCACCGGACAAGATGTCAGTATTGGACTTGATTAGATGTGATGGGCAGGGATCCGTTGGGCAGGTCGTCGCTCTCGCCCGGTCACCAGCTTTCTCACCTCCTCCGTTGTTAGGGGCTGAACTCTGAGAGACGCTGTCCGGTTGCCCGGATGGGGAGCTGGGACCTCAGGCCGTCTACCTCGGGGATCGATGGTAAGTCCTTCCGAAGGGCCGCGATTTTTCCAATGAAGTGTCTTTGGAAGTCGTCAGCTGTTAACGCCGAGTTGTTAGGTTCCCTTTGTGGGGGGGCGAGGAGACTCCGGACAACTTTGAAAATCTGCGCCGAGTGGGAGCCCGCAGCAGAAATCTGGGCTGCGTTATGGGATCTCTTCGCCTTTTTGATCTCGAGTTCATATAGCCTGTGCTGGGCTCTATAGGCGGCTCTGGTTTCCACGCTCGGCTTTCGTCGCCAGGAACACTCGAGTTGCTTCCTCCGATGTTTTATCTGCTTCAGGTGTGTTGTAAACCATGGAGAGCAGGTTTTCCTTGGCGAGGGGCGCCTTGGGGCGATCTGATCAATGGCCCTAGAGAGCACACTATCCCATCTGGCGACCAGATCTGACAGAGATCCTCCGGGGACTTCCAAGGGTTCCAGCGCCGCTGCAAAAGCCTTTGGGGTCATCGCGCTCTTTTGGCGGGCTAGGATAGGCCTAGGCTCTGGTGGTGTTGCGAGGGGGATGTTGACCTCTACCCTCACGGTCAGGTGGTCCGACCAAGGCACTGCTCTGGTATCACGGTGTTGTATTGCGAGACCCTGACTGAAAATCAAATCCAGTGCATGGCCAGCTTGGTGGGTGGGACCAGTGGCTGTCCTGGAGAGGTCGAGGGCGTCCATATGCATAAGGAATTCTCGTGCAGCGGGTGAAAGGGGGACTGTGTCCGGGTGGATGTTGAAGTCGCCCAGTATAAGAAGCCGGGGAAACTTCAAGGCCCAGTCCACGATCAGATCCTGTAAGGCAGAAGTGGCATCTTTGTGGGCCCCGGGGGCCCGGTAGACGACCAGGAGCCCCGTCTTTCCTTCCTCTCCAAGGGTTGCCCCCAGGCATTCAATGCCGGTCAGCTCCGGTGTTTGGAGAACAGAAATGGTAACCGCGTCCTTCACAACCAGTCCTACTCCACCACCTCGACCTGTAGGTCTTGGGCGGTGGAAGGCGAAAGCCTGGGGGGCTATTTCCTGGAGGAGGACACAGTCACCGTCCTGAGTCCACGTCTCTGTGATGCAGATAGCATCCGCGTTCTGTTCTACAATAAAGTCCCGCAGGGTGGCCCGCTTGTTGCAGATCGACCACCCTCCTCTGGGCACATTCCAGGTTGCCTCCTCTGGACACACCCAAGGATTATCACAGCTCCCTTCAATTGATAATTGGACATGGTATTCCAGGTAAAGTGGTCTGACCAAAACTACGTTTAGGCTTATCTCTAATTGTCGAAGGAAGCGTAACCCTTCCTTCGACAAGGTCCCCCCCTGACCTTCTGGCAAGCAAACTAATCAAATGTGGGTTAGGCAAAACTACGGTTAAATGGATCTGTACTTGGTTAAGCGGACGAACCCAGATGGTGCTCACCAATGCTTCCTCTTCATCCTGGAAGAAAGTGATTAGCAGAATAGAGGGGTAGCATGACTTCCCTGGATCTAGACACTATACTCCTATCTATGCAGGCCAAAATTGCTTTTCCACACATACTGCTCTTGAGCCTGGTGTCCCCCATTCTGTATCTTTGCATTTAATTTTTTCTGCCTGAGTGGAGCATCTTGCATTGTCACTGTTGAACTTTATTTTGTTGGTTTTGGCCCATCTCTCTAATCTGTTAAGATCGTTTTGAATTCTGCTCCTGTTTTCTGGAGTACTGGCTATCCCTCCCAATTTGATGTCGTCTGCAAACTTGATGATCATGCTTTCTAACCTTTCATCCAAGTCATTAATAAAGATGTTGAGCAGGACCAGGTCCAGGACAGAACCCTGCAGCTGTCAGCGGCGCCTTGTCCAATGCGGGATAGCACAATGGACAAAGACGCGGCTGCCATCTTGGAAGAGGACC
>JARBWK010000001.1:180940704-180958767 GCA_030556195.1 Anolis apletophallus | reverse complement strand
CCAGGTCGGTGGACTCCTTCGGGAGGGCGCTATGTCAGCGCGCCTTGTCCAATGCGGGATAGCGCAATGGACAAAGACGCGGCTGCCATCTTGGAAGAGGACCGAGCGATCGGAGCGCGCGCCGCCATTTGGTTCTCCTTGTTCCATGTTGTTTCTGTAGCTCCATGTTGTTCCCTGTTGTTTCTGAGCTGTTGGAGTTCCCGCGAAAAGGACAAGAGGGTGGGGTTCCGGGGTTATCTGTTCAAGGATTGGCTCTTCGCCAGAGGGGAGGGGCTCGGGAGTTTTGAGCAGGGATTTTGAGGGAAGGCTTCAGTACGGTTTTACTGCCTTGGATTAAGGACTCATAAAGCATTTCCTCAATACCCGAGTGAGTGTGATTATTGAGCGGCCTACCAACGCTCACAGCAGCACTCTGCTCGTTATTTCTTCCAGGATGAAGAGGAAGCATTGATGAGCAACCTCTGGGTTCGTCCGCTTAACCAATTACAGATCCATTTAACCGTAGTTTTGCCTAACCCACATTTGATTAGTTTGCTTGCCAGAAGGTCAGGGGGGGACCTTGTCGAAGGAAGGGTTACGCTGCCAGCTGGATCAAGGCGGGTCGGCGCTGCTTGTGTTATTGGACCTCACAGCAGCGTTTGACACTGTCGATTATGATCTATTGACCCACCGCCTTGCCGGGGCCGGGGTCAGGGGGGTCGCCCTTAACCTGCTGCAGCGAGTGAGGAGGGCTGAGGTTGTCTCCGAGGGTTCCCCGCTCCATTGCGGGGTCCCCCAGGGGGCAATCCTCTCCCCTCTGTTATTTAACATCTATATGCGACCATTTGCCCAGCTGGTGCGTAGCTTTGGGCTTGGATGCCATCAGTACGCTGATGACACCCAGCTCATTCTGAGGATGGATGGCCGGGGCGAATCCGTACCCGATAATTTCCATCGCTGCCTTGAGGCCGTTACTGGATGGCTGCGAGCCAGTAGGTTGAAGGTGAATCCGGCTAAGACGGAGATCCTGTGGCTTGGTCGCCCAGGCAGTGGGGATGTCCAGCTTCCGACCCTGGACGGCATGACTCTTCGTCCGTCATTTTTTGTTAAGAGCCTTGGGGTAACCCTGGACCCTCTGCTGTCGATGGAGGCACATGCCGTCAGCAGAGTGGCATTTTTCCATCTCCGCCAGGCAAGGAAGCTGCCCCCCTACCTGTCTCGTCATGACCTGGCCACTGATCCAAGCCACGGTCATCTCCAGATTGGACTACTGTAACGCTCTGTACATTGGCCTTCCTCTGTCGGTGATCCGGAAGCTCAAGCTGGTGCAGAACGCTGCAGCCCGGCTCCTCACCGGGAGCTCGGTGAGCGTTCACATCACGTTCACATCACGCCCATTCTGCGCAAACTGCACTGGCTACCGGTAGAATGCCGGATCACCTTCAAAGTCTTAGTTCTAACTTTTAAGGCCTTACATGGTCTGGGGGCAGTGTACCTGTGGGACTGCCTCATCCCGTATTATCCCACCAGATCTGAGGGCCAGAATCTTTTGGTCATTCCCTCCCCCAAAGTGTATCGTCTGACGGCAACTCGTCGGCGGGCCTTCTCAGTAGTGGCTCCAACGCTCTGGAACCTGCTGCCTGCAGATGTTCGCGCCTTGCAGGACATCCTTCCATTTGGGAGAGCATTGAAGACCTTGCTCTTCCAGCAGGCATTCGGAGCCGGATGAAATGTTGCCCCGTTACGCGCCGCCATAGTCGATTATCTGTTCTGGCTTTTATGTTGTTTTACTGTATTTTTAGATGTGTTTTATCCTGTTTTAATGCTTGTATGTTCGATTGTTGTTATGATGGTATTGTTAGCTGCCCCGAGCCCTCGGAAAAGGGTGGCAGATAAGTATGAATAAATAAATAAATATATAAATAAAATAATAAAGTACAGGCATAGTGGATACTTTTTGTTAGCACTGATATTGTACGCAAAGGATAAACAGCTTGTGGTAATAATTACTTTAGAATGAAGGTTGAATAAGCTTCTTAACGCAGTCCAAGTTATTCAAAGCATTATTAATGTGTATTTGTGAAAATTCCTCACAGAGATTTTCTAGGACCTTTACAAATCCCTTTGTAGGATCACCCACCCCAAAGATGTATGCATATTTTAGAATTAATTATGCTTCTTTAATAATTAGAAAGTCTCCCTTCAAAGCCCAGAAGTTCTGCCTCAGTAATTTTCTTTATGTAACTCAACTAATATCTGAGATGCTTGACATTTTACTGCTCTGTCTTTCCATTTAAATGGGTGCTGTGCTTGATAGATAAGTGTTCTAAAGTAGCTGAACATGTGTAGAGATTGGCAAATTGGTGTACTGTTATACTAAAAAATGAATCAAATTTGTCTGTTCTGATTTGGAAAGTCCATTCTCACCAGATGGAAGATTAAATGTGGATGATACGAGAAACCAGGTCAAAGAATTTTAAATCTTATCTCCATTGGCCTGTTAATACAGGGTCAGTCAGGAGCATAAATGCTCTGAAATGGTCCCAGAGGAAGTAGTGGGCCAGAGTCCAGAGGTCCAACCATGTCAGGACTACATCACCCACACTAGATTATCCCTCCTGGACAGCTGCAGGACTCCTGGCTGCTATGGACACCCCATCTGGTATCATCATAGACAATGAAGAGGGTTTACCACACAATAACCACTGGAAGAGACAAAGCATCATGGGGACAATGAGAATTGATTGCACAATGAGTGTTGGTTATTAATTTTTATTTATTTATTTATTATTTATTTATTTATTTATTATTCGGGCTTCTATGCCGCCGACTCCCTGAGGCTCGCGGCGGCTTACAGGAGCCGAAGAGCACAGTAAAATACAGGCAATAAGCAGTTAAAAACAATTAAAAACAACAGCAGTATAGTAATTAATTCCATGTAGACAAGCCCTCATCTGCTCTGGCAACTGCCTATGCTTGGAACAGGCATAATACATTTGGCATATAAAGAACAGGACAGGGCCAGAAAGCAGTGGGCCCACAGAAAGGGTGCTGTGAGGATGAGAGTGAGAAAAACATATCCTGATAAATGATTGGGAGAATACTTGAATAATCTGTTGTATATTTCCGTATTGATACATGTTGACTGAAACGGAATGATTTATTATAAATATATAGTGAATTTCCTAGGCACGTTTCTCCCTACCGCTTTCTCGGACCTTTGTGTTACTCACTGTTTGCGAGTTTAGCAATCCTCACACTGCCTTACTCTTAAATGATTGGTTCTTGCCATGCAACTGAAGGAACGCAAGAAAGGACTCACTATCAGTTAACATTGTGCTCCTTCTGAATAATTTTGGAAGATTTCATGAACAGATGTGATATTGGCTAGTGGTGTATTCCATTTTACTGAAGATATTTGGAGTTTGCCAGCTATTGAATTCTGTATTAATCTTTGAGCAGGCTGTTGAAACATGCTATCATAACTTGGCAGCTTCTTAGCTTCCAGTCAGAGCCTTTCTGAGATATTACTCAAAGAAAATGCACTAGCACCAGCTATCGCTATTGGGAAGGCTAATCCTCCACACCAGAGTGCTCCAGGTTTCCATGTATGGATAAATAAACAGAAATCATGATCCATGAATCAAATTTGTAAAATCACCTCATATTCTCTTTGTCCACATATGGGCAGGACATGAGAGCAGAGCACAGGGGCTCTCAATGGATTTTTACTCTCTTAAGTAGGCCTATTCTTGCATAGGTTAACCGAGAGATAGTGAGGACCTGTGTGCTAAATGCCTGAAACTAGTTCGTGCAGAGATCAGACTGGGGAAAATTCTATTCACTGAATTTGAGTTTGTTTACACAAGCCCAAAACCCAAGACTCTCCCAGAATGTACTTCGGTCTGTCTTCATGATGTGCAGCCGATTCTGGTATGTGTTGTGGTATGTATGTACATTTAGTTTGATGGACATTGTCCTACTTTTTGTAAAGTCAATGATACTCTGGAATTTGCTATAAACTCCAAACATACCAGAATCTGCTTCCCTGTTCCCTCTATTATGTATGGCGCTTATTTGATGCATACCTCTATGTTCATTATATTTATATGATATGTAATGTTTATTGTTGCACAATTGCTGTATAGGCTCACTCTAGGTGTGATAACCCCTGTCAGGTTATCAGGGAGAAAGGATGATTGATTACTGTAAGGGAAGTGTGCTTTTTAGCAGTTTCAATGTCTCAGTATTAAGTAGCCTGAATCAGACAAGAACAAGACACCTAGATAGAAAAGAGAATTTTAGCAGTGAATTCAAAGGATTCCTATTAAAATAGCCTTCTTTGCAACTCTCAAGGTGTTCTGTTCTCATTTTAAAACTTTAGCCTCTATACCAGACCTGGGCACCTTGCAGCCCGGGGGCCGGATACGCCCCCCCCCCCGGCCAGGTCTGTCTGGCCAGCCTAAGGGCCCCGGCAGGTGGGCCCCGGCAGGCAGGCTGGCGGGCAACGGAGGGGAAGGGAGGGGGGAGAACAGGAAGAGGCCAGGAGCAAGCAGCACCACAGAACATGGCTTCGCTTTCCTCCGCCTTTTCTTTTCCCTTCCCTTTCTCCACCAGAGAGAGAGAGAGAGAGAGAAAGAGAGAGGCCTTGACTGCCTTCCTCCCAGTCAACGGATTGCACCCACAATGTACTGGGGTGGCAACAACGACTGGGGGAGGGAGGGGGAAAGGGAAAGGAGGGGGCGAGGAACCCGCCCAAACAGCTGGCGAGTGTGAGGGTTTTGCCCGTGCGCACTCATGCCAGGCGCGCTCACCCCTCCTCGGCAGGACTCTCCGTAGTGGTATAATCCTCTCTCAGCATGCCGAGGAGGGGTGGGCGCGCCTGGCATGAGTGCGTACAGGCAAAACCCTCACACTCGCCAGCTGTTTGGGCGGACTCCTCTTGCCCCTTCCCCCTCCCTCCCCCAGCTGCCGCCACCCCAGTGCACTGTGGGCACAGTTCCACAATGCACTGGGGTGGAAAGGAAGGCAGGAAGGAAGGCAGGAAGAGTGCTGTGTTGCCTCTCTCTCCCACCCTTCCCTCCACGTTTTTGCATCATAGCGGCCGACGGAGGGGAAGGGAGGGAGGGAGGGGGGAGAAGAGGAGGAGGAGGCCAGGGAGGGAGGGAGCAAGCGCCGCCGTCGAGCATCCTTAATGTAAGTGAACTATACATCCCAGCAAGTCCAACTCCCAAATGTCTATTTTCTCCAAATTTCCCCAGTGTTCACATTTGGACATATTGAGGATTCGTGCCAAGTTTGGTCCTGATCAAACATTTTTTGAGTTCACAGTGCTCTTTGGATGTAGGTGAACTACAACTCCCAAACTCAAGGTCAATGCTCACCAAATCCTTTCAGTACTTTATGTTGATCTCATGAGAGTTCAATGTGCCAAGTTTGGTTCAATTCCATTGTAGCTGGATTTCAGGATGCTCTTTGATTGTGGGTTAACTATAAATTCCAGCAACTACAATTCCCAATTGTCAAGCTCTATTTCCTCCAAACTCCACCAGTGTTCACATTTGGGCATATTTAGTATTTGTGCCAAGTTTGGTCCTGATCCAACATTGTTTCAGTCCACAGTGCTCTCTGGATGTTGGTGATCTACAACTCCCAAACTTAAGGGCAATGCCCACCAAACCCTTCTAGTGTTTTGTTTTATTTATTTATTTATTTATTTATTATTCAGTTTTTTATTCCGCTCCTCCCTGCAGGCTCGGGGCGGATCACACAAGGAGTAAAAACATACAATAAAAACATAGGTCGTAGCAATGATAAAACAACGATTACAGTTCTATTGGTCATGGAATCCTGTGTGCCACATTTGGTTTAGTTCCATCATTGGTGGAGTTGAGAATGCTCTTGGATTGCAGGTGAACTATAACTCCCAGCAGCTACATCTCCCAAATGACAAAATCAATTTTTTGAGTGATGGTCACTCCTTGGGTATTAGTAGGTGTCTTGTGGCAGAAATTTGTCCAGTGGTTTTTTAGTTATGCTAATCTCACAAATGAACATTACATTTATATAATGTATAAATTGTTCTCAAGAGTCTGGAGAACAAGCCCTATAGGAGTGGCTTAAAGAGCTGGTCATGAAGAAGAGAAGGCTGAGAGAAGACATGATGAGGGCCATGGATAAATATGTGAGAGGAAGTCATAGGGAGGAGGGAGCAGGCTTGTTTTCTGCTGCCCTGGAAACTAGGACGCAGAACCATGGCTTCAAACTACAAGAAAGGAGATTCCACCTGAACATTAAGAAGAACTTCCTGACTGTGAGAGCCGTTCAGCAGTGGAACTCTCTGCCCCGGAGTGTGGTGGAAGCTCCTTCTTTGGAGGCTTTTAAACAGAGGCTGGATGGCCATCTGTCAGGGGTACTTCACATCTCCACCTCTGACATTCAACCTGACTTTGATGCACTTGTTAAAGACCAACAGAGACTTGATTTCTCTCACTGAATAAGAAAAAAATGTCTGAAGTAAAGGGGAGGGAGGAATCTAAAACAAATGGGCTTGGGCTGACAGGAGCCGAAAGCGAGTTGGGCGAATCCCGGAAAAATGTGCTTTGAAACGAATGTGACTGAAAATTATCATTAATATAATGAATCACAAATGATACAAATGTTCACATTTTGTTAACCATTGTTTTGTAAAATTTTAGTGAATAAATGTCATTTTTCCTATGACAACCTCCCTTTTTCATTGCTCATAACATATACTCTTATCAATCTTATTAATATATCAAAACGCAATTTAGTGCCTTTTATATTATTATTAAAGAAATTCAATTGATATTATGTAGAATGTAGTTCAGCCTTTAGGTGTGGCCCTCCATAATATTTTTTGGCTCTCATGTGGCCCCTTTGAAAAAATAATTGTCCACCATTCCTAAGTGACTTGAGCCCTGCAAGAACTGTGGGTTCGGGGCCTAGCATGTGAAGCTCCCAAAGAACCAAATAAGAGACAGACAGGATGAAAGCAGAGAATGGAGGTTTTTATTCACCTTGGCCTTATAATTTATACTTATAGTGTGTACCCATGAGTGCTCTTTATTACATTAATTTCTTTCAGCATCTTTCTATGCCTTGTATTTTTGTTCATTTGAACCCCATTGGATCATACTGTGTGTTTAAAGGCATCTTCGTTTGTACTCTATTAGTACTATTAATACACTATTAATCATCCTGCATGAGTTAACATCTCCGGGGTTTGTGGCCAGCTATCAGACGAGGACAGAGAGGCGGGGAGGGGTGGCTATTCTCAGTCGAGACACTTTTAATTCCAGGACGATTCTGGCAGCGAACATTCCTGGGATGGAGTGTGCGGGCCTGGTATGGGACTTGGGTGAGAGTGTAGCCTTCCTGCTGGTGTACCGTGCACCCGACGCACCAGCAGGAAGCCTGCCTAAGCTGCTGGAGGTGGTTGCGGAGTGGGCATTGAGGTTCCCTAGACTTATTGTTCTGGGGGACTTCAATGTCCACGCCGACACCACCTCCCCGTCAACTGCAGCCGTGGACCTGGTGTCTACCATGGAGGCACTAGGACTCTCACTCTGTAAGACTGGCCCCACACACCAAGCAGGACATACATTAGATCTGATCTTCGCTGCCGGAATTCAGGTGATCCTAACCTCCATTACGGAGGTTCCATGGTCGGATCACAGTGTCCTGGAAGTCCGACTGAAACTGGCTCCCCCTCCCGGTAAGGGTGCCGAACCTATTCTGGTTCGCCCAAAGAGACTTATGGAACCCACTAGGTTCCTGAATGCTCTAAGGGATTGGGAACCCCCCAGCGACTTGGTCGACGGACAAGTGGAATACTGGAACACCAGTCTCTCCACTGCCTTAGACGAGATCGCCCCCAGGCGCTCTCTCCTTCCCCATAGAAATCGCTCGCCGTGGTATACTGAGGAGTTGCGGACGATGAAACGGAGAAAGAGACAGCTAGAGGACATGTGGCAGAGCCTCCGTGACGAAGTATCGAAATCAGCTTATAAACAATTTAAAGAGGTTTATGAGCAAGCTATCAAGGAAGCGAAAAAGGTCCACTACTCTTCCTTGATAGAGTCGGCTAGTTCACGCCCAGCTCAATTATTTAAGATAATTCGGTCCTTGACAACAATTCCAACTGTCCCAAATGATAGGGGTTTGGCTCCAACAGCTGAGGTTTTTCAGAACTATTTTGCCGACAAGATTTCGACTTTCCGCCGGGACATCCCTGCCACTCTTGATACAGTTAGTGAACTCGAGACTCCACCGCCACTCGGCTGGCCCACCTTCACCCGCTTTCAACCGCTGGACGCAGCAGCTGTCAATAGGTTACTGGATGCAGCTAGACCAACTACCTGCTCCCTCGACCCGTGCCCCTCCTGGCTTGTTAGATCTTGTACGAGGCCCCCTGGGAAAGATCATAAATAGCTCCCTTGAGCAAGGAGTTTTCCCAGGGGGATTAAAAGAGGCTATGGTGAAACCGCTGCTGAAGAAGCCGAACTTAGATCCTTCGGCTCCCTCCAATTACAGGCCTGTTTCCAACTTGCCTTTTCTAGGCAAAGTAATTTAGAGGTCAGCAGCGGATCAGCTGCAGCGGTTCCTAGACGACACAGCTGGACTTGATCCCTTCCAGTCCGGCTTCCGTATTGGGCATGGGATGGAGACCGTGCTTGTCGCCATTACAGACCAACTTCGCCGCCAGCTGGACCAGGGTGGATCAGCTCTGCTTGTCTTGTTAGATCTGACAGCAGCGTTTGATACTGTAGATCACGCACTGTTGACCCACCGTTTAGCCGGCTCTGGGGTCGGGGGGACTGCCCTTAAATGGGTGGCCTCCTTCCTCCAGGGCCGGGGACAACGTGTGGAGGGGGGCGGGGAGGTCTCCGGGAGACTCCCACTTAACTGTGGGGTCCCCCAGGGGGCCATCCTCTCCCCCTTATTATTCAATGTGTATATGCGCCCCCTGGCCCAGCTGGCCCGCAACTTTGGTCTGGAGTGTTATCAGTATGCTGATGACACCCAGCTTCTGCTGAGAATGGACGTACCCGATTGTTTCCATCTATGCCTTGAAGCCGTGACTGGTTGGCTGCGTGCCAGCCGGCTGAAGGTGAATCCGTCGAAGACGGAGATCCTGTGGCCCGGTCGACCTGGGCTGGGTGGGTGCCGGTTGCCTACCCTGGATGGCGAGCGGCTTAACCCATCGCCATCGGTTAAGAGCTTGGGGGTTCTGTTGGACTCCTCGCTGACCATGGAGGCTCAGGTCTCCGTGGTCAGCAGGACGTCATTCTTTCACCTCCGACAGGCTAGGCGACTGGCACCCTACCTGTCCAGGAACGACCTGGCCACGGTAATCCAAGCGACTGTCATCTTGAGATTAGACTACTGTAATGCCCTCTACGTTGGCCTTCCCTTGTCGACAATCCGGAAACTCAAGCTAGTGCAGAATGCCGCTGCTTGCTTGCTGGCGGGATCGCCAGTGAGGGAGCACATTACACCTATCCTCCGGCAACTGCATTGGCTTCCTATTGAGTACCGAATTGCCTTCAAGGTGTTGGTTCTTACCTTTAAGGCCTTGCACGGCCTAGGGCCTGCGTACCTGAGGGACCGCCTTGCCCCGTATTTTCCCCTGAGATCACTGCGCTCAGATGAACAGAATCTGTTGTTAGTGCCATCAATCCGCTCCTGCCATCTATTGACGATTAGACAGAGAACTTTCTCCGTAGCGGCACCGGTGCTCTGGAACACCCTCCCGGACAGTACCCGAGCTATCTCGGAACTGGCCCCCTTTCGGAGGGCTTGTAAGACTGCCCTTTTTGGCTTAGCCTTTAATTAGGCACACCGGACTAAGAACCATGTCGTATGTCTTCCCATACCCTATGTGGTGATGTAATATGTTTTAACGTGCTTTTATGTTTTTATGCTTTTATTGTAGGGCCACATGTCGACATGTTGTGACATGTTGCCCGTTATATTTACTGTTATCCGCCCCGAGCCTGCTGGGAGGAGCGGAATACAAAAATGAACAATAAATAAATAAATAAATTACTACTCCATAGGGAAAGCTTAGGCTCTGTGAAAATAATCAATGATAATCTAGAGATTTTGTGTGTAATCTGTGTACACGTTGCACAATGCGCTCTGTATATGCAGTTTATATTGTATCAATTTTGAAATTTATTGTTGCTCTCTATGCACACTGAATGGGACTTGTACCTAAGCACCCTCAACACTGAATTGCTATTGTGTTTTACACTGAATTGTGATATTATAGCTTGGTTTGTTATATGCATTGTGTGATTATTTAAGACACCAATCTGTGTTTCTAGTTAGTTCTATGGTAACTGCCCATTGTTTTGTTGTGGTCCAGGACAGTGCCAGCTGTCTTATAGGTAGAGGAGCCCAGTTCATCATTGCTGCTAATTGGCTTCAGACATGGTGGGAATTTTAATAAACTGTCATTGCTTGATTTGAAGTCTAACAGTTGTTCTTTATCCACCCAGTAAAGCGGTGTGGGAGGAAAGGAATTCAGCCGGGTTGGAGAGATGATAGGGTTTGATGACTCTGTTCCTGCCTGGCTAGAATGAGACAATGGGTCTCAGCTGATCATATTTTGGGTGGCAGGGATGATGGCACAGCTTCAATGAAGACCTCTGATAGGGAGTCTGATTTGGCAATTGGGATGAGGATGTGTTCTTGAGGATAAAATCTGGGGAAAGCCCATGGCCTAATATCTCAAACAATGCTGACCATGTGTAGTTCAAAATGCATCTATTTACTGCATCATAAAGCATTGATATATAGCAAGCTTTACATTCAAAAACAACATAAATATCTGTAATTCACAATGTGTCTATTCAATGCATAGACATATCAATATCATTTAATATTATTTAAAATAGTCCCAAAGTATAACCATGGTCCGTTGGAGAAAGTCCTAATATATGGTATCATTTAAAGTAGAAAACAGATTGCATTGTCTCATAAAACCCGGATTAAGGATGAACTCAAGTCAATACGGGTTACCTTCGACCTCCTTGTCGGAATATAGATACACTGCTCGTTTTCCCTTTTGATCTGTAACAAAATCCAAAGCAGCGCAGAGCAGGGACGCTTCACCGCTCCTGGTGAGTGCCATGCCGATGGCTTTTTGTGTACTTGGCGCCTCTCATTTGGGCCGTTTCACGCAACAATGCGCTTCCTCAGGGCTTCCAATACGCTACTAACAAATCAAACAGCAAGGAGTTCCACATGGACTGTGAAGGTACATAGAACAGTAACAAAAATCATTTCCACAACATGCTGGAAATTCATATAAACCTACCTAATATATAATATCAAGGATATCACAATTTTAATTCCTGGCGGCAGGAATCAGCAAAAGGTAAGTACATGTACTGACATTTATATAGCATTAACAGCTTCCCTCAGAGGGCGGAGGATGGCGGTGGCCGGCGGGTCGGGGAGCTCTCGCTGCCGAGGCCGACGCCGCCTCACCTGGCCAGGCTGGAGGCGTTGCCGGCGGGCGGGGGGCCTCTGAGAAGGCGCCAGGGAAGGAGTGGGAGAGGGAGCCAGGCCCACACTGAGAGGCTGTTTCCCCAAGATGGAGATCAATCCCGACGGTTTTGGCCCTGCCGGGGATGTCATCAGCCCAGAATCCACCTGCTACCAATGTTCCACTTGCTGTGCGGATGAGGATCGCAGTTGCGCCAGCGCCATGCGGAGCCGCTCCAAGACGCGCAGTTTATCTGCTTCTCCGGCCCTGGGCAGCACCAGAGAATTCAGGAGAACGCGCTCCTTGCATGGACCAAGCCCAGTGACCACATTTGGACCAAAGGCCTGCATGCTGCAGAATCCTAAAACTATCATGCACATTCAGGACCCAGCAAGCCAGCGGTTGACATGGAACAAGCCTCCAAAGAGCGTACTCGTGATCAAAAAGATCCGGGATGCCACTCTCCTGCATCCCTTTAAAGAACTCTGCATCTATCTCACAGAGGTCAACAACATGATTGTTTATGTCGAGAAGAAAGTGCTGGAAGACCCGGCCATCATGAACGACGATAGTTTTGGAGCAATGAAGAAAAGGTTTTGCACTTTCAGAGAAGACTATGATGATATCTCAAACCAGATAGACTTTATCATCTGCCTGGGAGGAGATGGGACCTTACTGTATGCTTCTTCGCTTTTCCCGGGCAGCGTGCCTCCTGTTATGGCTTTCCATTTGGGATCCCTTGGATTCCTGACCCCTTTCAATTTTGAGAATTTTCAGTCCCAAGTCGCTCAGGTTATAGAAGGCAATGCAGCCCTTGTTCTGCGAAGTAGACTTAAAGTGAAAGTGGTCAAGGAGCACAGAGAGAAGAAGATGATGATCCAGAATGGGATCGAAGAAAACGGAGTGATGCCTCCAAGTCTAGAGAAGGAGGTGTTCAAGCAAGCGATTCAGTATCAGGTCCTGAATGAAGTGGTGGTGGACCGAGGCCTTTCCTCTTACCTCTCCAACGTGGACGTCTTTCTCGATGGGCACCTGATCACCACAGTGCAAGGAGATGGTGTCATTGTCTCCACTCCAACGGGCAGCACAGCCTACGCAGCCGCCGCCGGTGCTTCCATGATCCACCCCAATGTCCCTGCGATCATGATCACCCTCATCTGCCCTCACTCCCTGTACTTTCGGCCCATCGTTGTTCCTGCAGGAGTGGAGCTGAAGATAATAATAATAATAATAATAACTTTATTTCTTGTGAGTCTCCCTCCACCGATGGTGCTCCGGGCGACTTACATCATTTAAAAAATACATCTAATTAAAAACACGGGTTCAAAGAATCACAAAGGGCCCAATCCCCAAGATTAGTCAATCCCCAAACGCCTGGCGGAAGAGCCAAGTTTTCAGCTCGGACAGGAATCTGGCTGGGGCCGATATGGCCCTAAGAGCAGGCGGAAGTGTATTCCAGATTACAGGAGCCACCACAGAGAAAGCTCTCCGTCGGGTCTTTGTCAGCCGGGCCTCTCTCACCCCTGGGATAACTATACAGTCACCATTTATTTCACGCGATGGTCTTTCACTGTGTTGGTCTATTAACCGGTCGCCCAGATAGGCTGGTCCGGTTCTTTGTCGTGCTTTGAAAGTTATCGCCATGAGTTTATAGACCACTCTGAACTCTGTAGGGAGCCAGTGAAGAGCTTTTAGGATTGGCGAGATATGGTTCCTAGCCGAAGCCCCGGAGATGAGTCTGGCCGCTGCATTCTGGACAAGTCTCAGCCTCCGAGTCGTGGACAGCGGTAGACCCGCATACAGGGCATTGCAGTAGTCAAGACGGAGACTACGGTGGCATGTATCACGGTCTTCAGCGCCTCTGATGGTAGGTAGGGGGCCAACCGTCGGGCCCTGCGGAGATGAAAAAGGCGCCCTTGGCTGCAGCCTGGATCTGGACTTCCATCGTCAGCCTCTCGTCCAGGATCACTCCCAGGCTCTTCACCGCCAGAGCCGGGGACAGGGGCTCGCCTTCAAAGAGTGGTAATGGTGAGTGAGGGTCGGGTCGACCGGGCCAGAGGATCTCCGTTTTTGCCGGATTGATTTTTAGTCTGTGTGCTCTAAGCCAGTTTGTCACCGCCCTTAGTCCCTGACTGAAGCTTTCAGGCACCGACGACATCCCTGGATCGAGCTTCAACAACAGCTGTGTGTCATCGGCGTATTGGTAGCAGCTGAAACCATGACTCCTAGCAATACTGGCCAGGGGCTGGACATAGATGTTAAAGAGGGTGGGGACAAGATAGCACCCTGAGGGACCCCGCACTCCAACCCGCATTTCCTGGAGACTTGGCCCTGCCACTCGACCCGCTGCGAGCGGTCCCGCAGGAACGATCCTAGCCAGGTCAGAGCCTTATCTTGGATCCCGGAAGCAGCCAGGCGGCGGAGTAGCAGATCATGGTCGACGGTGTCGAAAGCCGCGGTTAGATCTAAAAGGACCAGGACTGCCGAGCCCCTCCGTCCAGCTGGCGGCGGATGTCATCCGTAATCGCTACCAGGACGGATTCCACTCCGTGGCCCGCGGAATCCCGACTGGGACGGGTCCAGGCCCCGGATTGGTTTAAAAAGTCACGCAGCTGGCTTTCCACCGCTCGCTCTAGTAGCTTACCCAGGAAGGGCAGATTGGCAACGGGCGGTAGCTCGCCGGTTCGGGTCGAGGTTCGCCTTTTTCAGGAGAGGGCGAACTCTGGCCTCCTTCAGGGACTCTGGGAAAGTGCCTGTATCCAGGGAGAGGTTCACCAGGTCCCTCAGAGCGTCCGATATGGTGTCAATGCAGGACTTGATTAAGTGCGATGGGCAGGGGTCCAGGGGGCAGGTCGTCGCTCTTGCCACGGACACCAGCTTTTTCACCTCTTCCGGTTAGTGGCCTGAATTCGGTGAGGCAATGCCCACTGGTCTGAGAATGACCCCGGTTTTCACACTCTCATCCTCTGAACGGGCGGCAGGTCACGCCGAAGTGCCGTGATCTTCCCTATGAAATACTCTTGGAGATCTTCTGCTGTTACCCTAGAGTTTTTGGGGTCACTCTGTGGAGATGCTAGAAGGCTCCGGACTACTTTAAAGATCTGTGCTGTACGGGAGCCAGCAGCTGAGATCTGAGCGGCGTTGTAGGCCTTCTTAGCCTCTCTGGTTTCATGTTCATACAGCCTATGCAGTTCTCTATAGGCCGCTCTATTTGCCCCGCTGGGTTTTTTTCTCCAAGCGCTCTCCAGTTGTTTCCTCCGGCGCTTCATCTGCTTTAGATTCGACGTGAACCACGGTGAGCGGGTTTTTCGGGGGCGAAGGGAGCGCCTAGGTGCCACCTGGTCGATGGCCCTCGAGAGGACGCTGTTCCACCTGGCAACCAGATCTGCCAGCGATCCTCCAGGGACCTCCAAAGGTTCCAAGGCAGCCGTAAATGCCGTCGGAGTCATCAGACTCCTTTTGTGAACTAAGATGGTCTTTGGCTCCGACCTTTCTGTGAGAAGAGTGTCGATGTCTGCCCTCACGGTCAGGTGGTCCGACCAAGGCACTGTTCTGGTTTCTCGGTGTTTTATAGCTAGACCGTGGCTAAAGATCAGGTCCAGTGCGTGGCCAGCTTGGTGTGTGGGGCCCGTTTCGGTCCTGGGGAGATCTAGAGCATCCATGTGTTGGAGGAACTCCCTCGCGTTAGATGTGAGTGGATCTGTGTCCGGGTGGATGTTAAAATCACCCAGTACGATGAGCCGGGGGAATCTCAGAGCCCAGTCCGCAATCAGGTCCAGCAAGGTAGACGTGGCCTCCTTTTGGGCCCCAGGGGCTCGGTAAACCACCAGAATCCCCGTCTTTTCTCCCATTCCTAGTGTTGCTCCCAGGCACTCTATGCCCGCCATCTCTGGTGTCTTGAGGACCGAGGTAGTAACAGTGTCTTTTACCACCAAGCCCACTCCCCCGCCCCGGCCGGTGGATCTTGGCTGGTGGAAGGCTCGGAAGCCTGGGGGGGCTATCTCCTGAAGAAGGACACAATCACCGTCCTGTGTCCAGGTCTCTGTGACGTTAAGTAACATCTGCGTCCTGCTCTGCGATGAAGTCTCGCAGCGTGGTCAGCTTATTACAAATTGACCTCGCATTGAGGAGCAGGAGTGAAGACCAGAGAGTGGTTAATGTTTGAAGGCGGTCAGGGCAGATTATGGGTCGCAGCCAGGTTGAAGAGCGTCTGCGTCCCTGTTTGATGGTAGGTCGGCTGCTAGTCCCCCGTCTCCCCTGTCCGTCTCCCCTGTCCCCTGTCATGTTTTCTCCTGATGCCAGAAACACAGCATGGGTTTCATTCGATGGGCGGAAAAGACAGGAAGTCTGCCATGGGGACAGCATCAGCATCACTACCTCTTGTTACCCTCTCCCATCCATCTGTTTCCAAGACCCCGTCAGTGACTGGTTTGAAAGTCTGGCCGAGTGTTTGCACTGGAACGTGCGTAAGAAGCAAAATAACTATATAGCATTAACCGGTGCATGTAATTACAAAAGAAGATTCTGGATCGTTAATTGGTCATTAAGACCCGACGGGATCTCACTGGAGAGCAATAAAATCCATTTACTTTCATCTTTAAAGGAAGTTTTTTTAACTCTTTCCAAACCGTATATTGTGAATGACTCAGGAGAGTAATTATATTCTAAAAAAATGGTTATACAGTGCTGAATCTTGAGATCTGCAGCGTATTTTTTATTTATGCTTTGATGGCCTGACTTTTAACTGTCTCGAAGTTTCCACAATATAGTGGCAACCACAGTCGCATTGGAGACAGTATATTACTCCTGAATTCACGCACGTGATCTCATCTCTCAGTTTAAATAATCTAGATGTAGTATTGTTCTGAATAGTTTTCGATGTATTTATTTGAGAACAAATCCTACATCATCCACATGGTTTTGTGCCTGGATTCTTACTCTGGGATCTTGTTTGAGTTTGATAACAGGAATGAATGAGTAATTATTTAATGTTTCTGGTGTGTTTATATGCCAAAAAGGGGGGGTGTTTTGAGACCTGGATTTGCGGAAATCAAGGGCCAGAATGTTTTTACAATATTATGTATCTGATTAGAATGTTTAGTTAGTGTTAAAGGCCAAATTACACGCTGTGTGGGCTGTTTCGGAGTAGATTGCAGTAATGTTTGTCTGGGTGTAAGATCTGCTTTATTTTTGGATGTGTTATTAACAGATGTGGGATATCCTCTGGTTAAAAGATTGTCTGTAAGGTGGGTTGCTTCCTGTTTGTAATCTGAAATGAAAGATGAATTCCTTTTAAAATGTATAAATTGTATATAGGGTAAACTTCTCTTAAGCGAAAACGAATGAAAGCTGTGGTAGTGTAATAATGAATATCTGTCCATAATTTTATAGTAATTCTTGATTTTGAGTGAATTATTATGAGTGAAGTCTCAATCTCCATTAGTAGGCTTATATGAATTTTCAGCATGTTGTGCATTTTGCTTACATTTATTTATTTATTATTTCACCCTTTCTAACAGGCTCAAGGTGGTTTACAACATATAAACATACAATCAGTAAAATAACACTAAAACAATAAAACACCAGAACACTAAAACAATGATACTGTCAGCACACAGAAGAAAATGGTTAAGAGTTTAATGCCTGCCAAAAGAGAACTGTCTTGTAAGCCTTCCGAAAAGCAGGTAGCTCGTTAATTGTTCGAACTTAGGGCCGGCAAGACATTCCACAAGCCCGGTGCCACAACAGAAAAGGCTCTCTGCCTAGTAGATGACAGATGAATAGACCGCATAGAAGGGACTTTTAACAGGTTTTGGTCCTCCGACCGAAGGGATCATGAGATCATACAGAAGTTAGCCACTCTGATAAGAGCGCAATGGAAGGTCCATATGCAGTCCTATTGACCACTCCAACAGCGGTGAAACTACTCAGGATTGGGCCTTGGATACACAGCTTGTAGACAGGCCGGCCATTCTTTGGCAACTGTGTCCAGTTGTTGAGACAAATAGGCAACAGGCCTAAGCCAAGTTCCTAGAAGCTGAGTAAGAACTCCCTGTCATTCTCCCCACATACAGAGTGAAAGACTTGGTAAGATCGGGAAGGCCTAGAGCATGTGCCTCTAGAATTGCTTTCTTAATCTTCTGGAAAGCTTGTTCGCACTCATCTGTCCTTTCAAAAGGTTCTGCATTATTTCCTCTTTTTGTTTGATGGAGGGGTTTTGCTAGCACGGCAACAAGTAACAGAAGTGAGTTCCATGGTGAGTGACACTCCCTTAGGATTCCATGATGAAGCAACCTTGCTAGATGTTTCTAGATTCCTTCCACTGCTGCCCTGGCTACAGAATACTGGGATATGCAAACTGGTCCAGCTCTTGGTTTGACTTGCACCACTATAGGCAGGATGTTTCGAGCCAGCCCTGGAGGGTTATCTTCTGCTCATATTCCAGGTATATTACACTTTCTCCAGTCTTCAATTTCCTTTGAGCTGCCATTAAGATTCTCCATTCTTCCTGTAGAGGGCAGGTGAACTGCACTTGCAGTGGTCTTGTCCACATTTGCATGGTCTCA
>JARBWK010000001.1:180833694-180940604 GCA_030556195.1 Anolis apletophallus | reverse complement strand
AAGTCTCAATCTCCATTAGTAGGCTTATATGAATTTTCAGCATGTTGTGCATTTTGCTTACATTTATTTATTTATTATTTCACCCTTTCTAACAGGCTCAAGGTGGTTTACAACATATAAACATACAATCAGTAAAAATAACACTAAAACAATAAAACACCAGAACACTAAAACAATGATACTGTCAGCACACAGAAGAAAATGGTTAAGAGTTTAATGCCTGCCAAAAGAGAACTGTCTTGTAAGCCTTCCGAAAAGCAGGTAGCTCGTTAATTGTTCGAACTTCGGCCGGCAAGACATTCCACAAGCCCGGCGCCACAACAGAAAAGGCTCTCTGCCTAGTAGATGACAGATGAATAGACCGCATAGAAGGGACTTTTAACAGGTTTTGGTCCTCCGACCCGAAAGGATCATGAGATCATACAGAAGTTAGCCACTCTGATAAGAGCGCAATGGAAGGTCCATATGCAGTCCTATTGACCACTCCAACAGCGGTGAAACTACTCAGGATTGGGCCTTGGATACACAGCTTGTAGACAGGCCGGCCATTCTTTGGCAACTGTGTCCAGTTGTTGAGACAAATAGGCAACAGGCCTAAGCCAAGTTCCTAGAAGCTGAGTAAGAACTCCCTGTCATTCTCCCACATACAGAGTGAAAGACTTGGTAAGATCGGGAAGGCCTAGAGCATGTGCCTCTAGAATTGCTTTCTTAATCTTCTGGAAAGCTTGTTCGCACTCATCTGTCCTTTCAAAAGGTTCTGCATTATTTCCTCTTTTTGTTTGATGGAGGGGTTTTGCTAGCACGGCAACAAGTAACAGAAGTGAGTTCCATGGTGAGTGACACTCCCTTAGGATTCCATGATGAAGCAACCTTGCTAGATGTTTCTAGATTCCTTCCACTGCTGCCCTGGCTACAGAATACTGGGATATGCAAACTGGTCCAGCTCTTGGTTTGACTTGCACCACTATAGGCAGGATGTTTTCGAGCCAGCCCTGGAGGTTATCTTCTGCTCATATTCCAGGTATATTACACTTTCTCCAGTCTTCAATTTCCTTTGAGCTGCCATTAAGATTCTCCATTCTTCCTGTAGAGGGCAGGTGAACTGCACTTGCAGTGGTCTTGTCCACATTTGCATGGTCTCATCATCATAAAATGCCAAAACTGCTCTCAATTTACACAGTAGGTCTCTTCCTAATAATGGAAGAGAAGTGATGGGCTATAAGGTGCTTAGCCAGGTTGCATTATTTTGCTTGCAGCAGAGGGTGGCTCTTCTGATGACCTGAAGCTGTTACAACATTCACACAGTAGTTGGGGCTATAGGGGTTCGGACGACTGAGCAATCCACTCTGGTATCCACTAGGAATGGTTGATCTACTACATTCATTAAGGGCTCACCAGATATAATAATAGTAGGGGTCTCTGTTGCGAATGGGAATGTCGGTCTGTACGAAGCCCAAGTTTCCATACATGCCATTCCATAATAAACATCTATGTCTGCTTCTAGATTTGGCTGGTATTGGTAGGCTGGTCCTCCTGGGGCTGAAGCGCCCCCTCTCACCCTTCCTTGACATCTTCTTCTGGTTCTTTCTCTCACAGTCCCTCTCCATGCACTTCCGTTTCCAATTTATTCTGGCCTCCACTCTCCTTGGGCATTCCATCTTCCAGTGTCCATCTTTCCAACGTTCCTTTTCCTTTACTATATCCTCTGCCTCTTCTTCTCTGGCCTACTCAGGTTACTGCCATTGCCATCAAAAATATCTTTGCTTTTCTCTTCTGCTTCTTTTCCTCTCTTCTCTCCTCCTGTTCTTCTCTAGTCACATATGCCTGGGTAGCTATCTCCACCAGCCTATTCAGAGACAATTCAGCAAAACCAGGGGGCTTCTGAATATTCCTATGAATATGAAGTACACTCCAATTTCGGTAGGGATCACGCGTAGATAGAAGCACGGTCCAACACGATTTTATTGCAGGTACAACACTTGTAAAGCTAAAGCACCGTCCCGCCACCCAAACACACCTTTTATACCCAAACCCCCCTTCCCTTGCCCATGCAATATCCAGGCAGGGTTGCACCATATCCGGGTGAATCAGCAAATCCCACAGTCCAAAGGGATGTGACCTCATTAGTCTCTGAGTCAGCACTAATAGTCCAATGTCCGAGTCCAGAAGAGGTTGCCTCACTTCCCCTGGAGACACCTGGAAGTTACATCACTCCCAGACTGACTCAGCATAGTCCTTCAGTAACTAGAGCAAAGGTCACTTCACTCCCCGGAGAACTGGGACAAAGGTCAGCACCACCTCATGGCAGGCTGGAAACCTGAACTTCTTCCAAGCTCAGATTTCCCAGATCTGACATAACGTCCTTCTCCACCGCGTCCCTCCCCTGCAGAAATAAAACACTATTCAATCCTCAGGCGGAAGGGGCCCTACATATCTCTTTAAAAAACTACAGTGGAATGTAGGGTGAACCTTGCCCAAACTCTTTGGCAAAAGGAGGGTATAAGAGACTTTATTCGCTGCCTTTTCAACCCTAAAAGGTCCAACATACTTCGGGCTTAATTTTTTGGACGGGTATCCCAATTTCAAGTTCTGTGTGGACAACCATACCAGATCGCCCTCTACATACTCCTCCCCTTCCTGTCTTCGTCGATCCCCAAACAGCTTGTATGCCCGTTGCGCCTTCCCTAAAGCTTCCGTCACCTCCCTCCAATCATCCCGCGCTCTCATTCTCCACTCACTCTTCTCCTCCCCTCCAACTTCCAACAATTGGGGCAAAGGAGCCACATCCTGGCCGTAAACCACCTCGAAAGGGACTTTCCGTGGAAGAATGCACTGAGCTATTATATGCCATCTCGGCATAGGGCAACAAATCCGACCAGTTATTCTGCTCCTTATTACTAAATATACGCAGACACCCCCCCTAGCGATTTTTGCGCTCTCCACGCCCCCATTGCAGCAAGGATGATAAGCGGTCGTAAAGACGCCTTTGGGCCCCAACACCTCCAGAAACCTCTCCCAAAACCGGGCAGTAAACTGAACCCCACGATCACTAAGAACCTGTTCCGGGCACCCATGTAATCGATACACATGGTGCACATATAACTCAGCCAACCTCTCCGCCGATGGCAACCCTTTCAAAGGGACAAAATGAGCCTGTTTCGAAAACAAGTCTAATACAGTCCAAATATATCTGTACCTGGCCTGTATAACGGAGACCTGGTTGGACGAGGCTGGGGGTTAATCTCTCCCAGCTCTGCCCACCGGGTTACTCCGTACAGCACCAAGCGAGACCGGGAGGGCGGGGAGGGGGAGTCGCAGTGGTCTATAAGGATTCCATCCCCTTGACCAGGTGCCCCATCCCACAGTCAACCACGTTCGAATGTGTCGGCCTAAGGATTGGTGACCGGGACAGGATAGGGATTCTGTTAGTGTACCGACCACCCGCTGCACTACAGTCTCCTTACCTGAGCTAGCGAGGTGGTCTCGGGCCTGGCCGTGGAGTCTCAGCAGCTCATCGTGCTGGGAGACTTCAACGTCCATGCCGAGACCACTCTATCAGGAGCGGCTCAGGACTTCATGGCCGCCATGGCAACCATGGGCCTGTCCCAGTTAATATCGGGTCCCACCCATAGTGCTGGACACACTTTAGATCTGGTTTTCTGCCAGGGATGGGATGAAAGTGGCGGAGTGGAGGAACTGACCATCATTCCTTTGCCATGGTCCGACCACCACCTGATCAAGTTTAGACTCACTGGGCCTTTCCACCTCCGCAGGGGTGGTGGACCTACTAGAATGGTCCGCCCCAGGAGACTTATGGATCCGAGCAGTTCCTGACGGCTCTTTGGGATTTTCCGCCTCCTCGGTAAGTGACCCTGTCGAGGCTCTTGTCTCACTCTGGGACAGGAGATGACAAGGGCTGTTGACACGATCGCTCCAGAACGCCCCTCTTGAGTAACCGAGAGCTAAACCAGCTCCTTGGTTCACTGAGGAGCTGGCAGCAATGAAGCGAAAAAAGAGGAGGCTAGAGTGCGTGTGGCGTAGGAAACGGAGCGGATCAGCTCAGGCGCGCCTGGTCTCTTATTTGAGGACCTATGACGCTGCAATAAAAGCCGCACAAAAAACATCTATTGCGGCCAAGGTGGCCGCCCGCGAAGAACCGTCCAGCGGAACTGTTTCGAGTCGTTAGGGTCTTTTAAATCCGCCTCAGTGCGAGATCCCTGACGGCTCGGCGGCACGCTGTGATGAGTTTGCTAAGGTCTTCGCGGATAAGGTGGCTCTGATCCGTTCGATTTCGATACCACTTTAACGGCAGTCTCTGAGGATGTGACACGAGCATCTGCTTGTCCGGTTTTGATGGATTCGTTTCAATTGGTTCAGCTTGAGGATGTGGACAAGATCTTGGAGGCGAGGCCCACGACATGCATCCTAGACCCCTGCCCATCCTGGCTGATCAAAGGAAGCCAGAGGGGTTTGGCAGAGTGGGTGAAGGTGGTGGTTAATGCCTCCCTTCGGGGAAGGCACCATTCCAGCCAGCTTAAAGCAAGCTGTTATAAAACCGCTGTTGAAGAAACCTTCACTGGACCCCACTCAATTAGTGAACTATCGGCCAGTTTCCAATCTCCCTATTTGGGCAAAGTCATGGAACGTGTGGTGGCTTCGCAACTCCAGGGTTCTTGGCAGACACTGATTATCTGGATCCGGCACAGTCTGGCTTTAGGCCGGGGCATGGGACTGAGACAGCCTTGGTCGCCTTGGTAGATGATCTACGCCGGGAACTTGACAGGGGAGTGTGTCCCTGTTGGTTCTGCTGGACCTCTCAGCGGCTTTCGATACCGTTGACCACGGTATCCTTCTGGGTCGCCTTGCAGATATGGGGCTTGGGGGTACTGCATTGCAGTGGCTCCAATCCTTCCTGGAAGGTCGTACCCAGAAGGTGTCATTGGGTGACACCTGTTCGGCTCCACAGCCGTTGTCCTGTGGAGTCCCTCAGGGTTCAGTACTGTCCCCGATGTTGTTCAACATCTACATGAAGCCGCTGGGAGAGATCATTCGAGTTTCGGGTAAGGTGTTATCTGTACGCAGATGATGTCCAGATCTGTCACTCCTTCCCACCTGTCACCAAGGAGGCTGTCCAGACCCTGAACCGGTGCTTGGCTGCTGTGTCGGACTGGATGAGGGCTAGCAAATTGAAACTAAATCCAGACAAGACAGAGGTCCTCCTGGTCAGTCGTAGGCCGAACAGGGTATAGGGTTACAGCCTGTGTTGGACGGGGTTACACTCCCCCCTGAAGACGCAGGTTCGCAGCTTGGGAGTGATCCTGGACTCAGCGCTGAGCCTGGAACCCCAGGTCTCAGCGGTGGCCAGGGAGCTTTTGCACAGTTGAGACTCGTGCGCCAGCTGCGCCCGTACCTTGGGAAGTCTGATCTGGCTACGGTCGTCCACGCTCTGGTCACATCCCGAATAGATTACTGCAACGCACTCTACGTGGGGCTGCCTTTGAAGACAGTTCGAAATTGCAATTAGTCAGCGGGCGGCAGCCAGACTACTAACGGGAGCTACATACAGGAGCACACTACCCCCTGCTGTGTCAGCTCCACTGGCTGCCTGTCAATTCCGGGCTCAATTCAAAGTGCTGGTTTTGACCTTTAAAGCTCTATACGGTTCTGGCCCAGCTTACTTGTCCGAACGCATCGGCCGCTACGTCCCATCCCGTAACCTAAGATCATCCGGAGGCCCTGCCTGCGCTCCCGCCGACCTCTCAGATGCGGTTGGTGGGGACGAGGACAGGGCCTTCTCGGTGGTGGCCCCCGCCTGTGGAATGCGCTCCCCTACAGAGATACGGTCCACCTCATCCCTCCTGACATTCAGGAAGAAGGTGAAATCCTGGCTCTGGGATCAGGCATTCCCTCACCAGCACTAGGCAGCATGTGAGACGGAATTTTAATGGGAGGGAGGAAGGGGGTCAATGTTTCTAGGGTTGAATACTGTTTTAATTGGAATGATTGTAGATGTGTTGAGGGATTGTATTTTAATGCCTTAATGTTTTAATGGGTTGTGGGGTTTGGGGTTTTACGCTGTTGATGTGGCATCGAATTGTGCCTGCTGTAAGCCGCTCTGAGTCCCCCCTCGGGGGTTGAGAAGAGCGGGGTAAAATCCTGAAATAAATAAATAAATACCCCCTACTAGAGGGCAACTCCCCTTCGAAATCAGTGCTGACATGCGTCCATGGTCGCACTGGAGAAGCCACCACTTGAATCAACCCTTGCGGTTTAGCGGCAGACTCCTTGTTCCTAGCACAAGCTTCACAACACTCTACATACTCCTTCACCTCCGCTCTCATACCTGGCCACCAATACCGCCTCTTTATAGCCAAAAGCGTCTTCGTGACTCCCCAATGACCAGCAGACTTATGATCGTGATTTAGCTGTAAAACCTTCCTCCTCACACCTCGAGGAACATACACTTTATTTCCCATAACCCATAAACCATTCAACATCTTGCATTCACCTTCATGGCCCTGCAACCACACATCACCTTCATAACCCTTCTGTAACTCCAAACACCACTCATCTACCACTCCTTCTTCCTTCTTCACTTCTCTCTCCCTCTGAGACCTTGTCTGCACTGCCAAACCCCAATGCTCCTTGGTAAACACCTCCTCTGATTTCTCCAAACAATTCTCTCCCACATCGGGATACCGGGACAACGCGTCTGCTACTACAGTCTCTTTCCCTTTTATATGTTGCAACGAGAAATTAAACCGGGCAAAATACTGAGCCCATCTCACCAATTTGGGAGATAGCTTCTGAGGGTTCTTCAAATACTGGAGATTCTGGTGGTCTGTTAATACCACAAAAGGAAAAGCAGCCCCCTCCAGAAACTGACGCCACGTTTGCAGAGCACTCCTTACAGTGAAAGCCTCTTTCTCCCAAACGGGCCATTTCCTTTCCTGCTCCCCAAATTTTTTGGAAAAATACACACACGGCCTCAAACTCCCTTGTTCATCTCTCTGCATCAGCGCCCCTCCATATGCCCAAGCGGAAGCATCACACTGTACAACAAAAGGCTTGTCTACATTTGGGTGCATTAACAGAGGACCATGGGTGAAAGCTCTTTTCAATCTCTCAAACGCCTCTTGACATTCCTTAGTCCAACCTAATTTAGCACCCGGGGACTTGGTTCTCTTCGACTCCCCCTTCCCCTTAGTCTTCAACAACTTTGTGAGTGGGAGAGTTATAACTGAAAATCCAGGTATAAAAGTACGATAAAAGTTAGCCAGCCCTAGGAAAGCCTGCAACTGCCTACGGGTTTGCGGAGCCTCCCAACTCAACACATCCTCCACTTTAGCCGGATCCATAGCCACTCCACTCTCACTAATCCTATAGCCCAGAAAATCAATCTGACTCTTCCCAAACTCACACTTACTCAACTTCACATACAAACTAGCTTGCCTCAACCTCTCCAACACCTCTCGAACCAACTGAACATGCTCCTCTCTAGTCCGCGTCACAATCACGATATCATCCAGATATACAAAAAAACCCTTATACAAAAGGGGGTGTAGCACCTCATTTATAAGCTGCATGAAAATACCGGGGGCTCCCGCTAAACCGAATGGCATCACGGTCCATTCGAATAGCCCGAGGGGGCAAGAGAAAGCAGTCTTCCATTGATCACTCTTTTTCACCCGCACCATATGAAACGCGTCAATCAGGTCCAACTTAGTGAAAAATCTACCGCCCCCTAGCTGTCCCAACAAGTCCTTAATCAAGGGCAAAGGATAACAATTCGTAGTGCTAATAGCATTCAACCCCCGATAATCAATACACAATCGTAACCTTCCATCCTTTTTCTCCCGAAACAAGACTGGCGCCGCAATAGGGGATTCAGATCTCTGGATAAACCCCTTCTCCAAATATCCATCAATCTGCTCCCTCAAAGCCACCTTCTCCTGCACCGTCATAGCATATATTTTCGGCTTAGGCATGATAGCCCCCTCCTTAACTTCTATACTACATTGTACATTGCGGAAAGGGGGAAGACTTTGGGCCAATATAGGATTAAACACATCTGCATAATCCCAATATTCTACAGGTACCCCCTGTACCTCGCCCAGGACTCCTTTCCCCACACTAGGATCACATTGCACCTTCCCCGACTTCCAATCAATTTTGGGGTTTACTTGCTCTAACCAAGGCAGTCCTAATACCACTTCAATGACCCTTCTCGACACCACGAGACGGAGAGCTTTTTCCATCGCGGCCCCTGTCCTTTGGAACTTGATGCCGGCGGATCAGAGAGCTATCCGGGACATGCCCCAGTTCCTGACCGCACTGAAGACCTGGCTCTTCCGAAAGGCTTATGGCTAAGGACACCTCCCAGACTTAGCCTGAGCTACTGGAACTATTTTAATTAATCTTTTTATTCTTTTAGCTTTTAACTATTGAATTCTTTTAAGCACTGACGTGGAAAACTCATAAATAATAAAATCAATCAATCAATCAATCAATCAATCAATGGGAGCCACTACAAAATCTATACCTCCTTCCCAAGGTCCCACCCGACCTTTTAAATCCTTAGTACCCAAAGAAAATGATCCACCCTTAATAGATGACCCATCTAACTGAGTAAAAGTTACAGATGTTGCCAGGGTTTTCGTTTCCTCACCCAAATCTCCTACTAACTTGGGGGACACGATGTTTTCCGAACACCCACAATCAACCAATGCTTTTTCCTCAATAATCTCCTTCCCCTTAAATAAACCCAGGGTGCATTGTACACTTGGGGGACTCACCCCAACACTTTTTGAATCTGTATTGTCCACAAAAGCCGCCCTAGAGGATGCCACTTTAATCGGGTCAGAACGGATCGGATCCGGCACCTGCTTCTGCCGGCACTGGGACGCAAAATGACCCGGCTGAGAACAGATGAAACAAAGGCCACGTCCCATTACGGGTTTCTTCATAGCACTGGTTCTGCCATCGCCGCCGCCACCACGTCTAGGCTCTCCTCCCTGGAATCGTCCTTCAGCAAAACTGCGTCCCGCACCTCTGGACCTTGTCGACTGGAACCGTCGTCGCTGCACCTGGGCCAAGATCCCCTCCACGCTGCCAGCTAATTGGATCCAACCATCTACATCACCCGGATCACCTCGATGCAGGCACCACTCTAGAATTTCTTTCCGCAGGCCATCTTTAAATAATTCCAGCAATGTAGCCTGGGACCACTCAGCAATCTTGCCAGCCAATCCCATAAATTCCTCCGCATATTCTGTAACTAAACGGGATCCCTGGGATAAACAGCGCAGCGCTTCTTTAGCCTTTATCCTCTCCAACGGATCACGGAAGCGATTTCGAATGGCTTGCAAGAAGGCCCGGACCGATGTTAAACATGAATCTCTACGATCATGGCACTGCACATACCATTCAGCGGCCCTTCCTTTAAACACTCCTCCCATGGCTCGAACTCTGCTACCATCACTGGGGTAGAGATGACCGTAATCTTCCATATGGTCCTTCACTGCAGCAATAAAGAAGGCCACCTTGCAAGCTTCCCCTTCAAACTCCACCCGCAAAGGTTCTTTCTTCAGTCGTCTTCCAAACTCCTGGGATTGTACTCTCCTCCCCTGAGGAACCTCAAGCCTTGGGACTCCCCTTCCCATTCCTGCCGACTGCAGGGGCTGACTCACCGGGACTGGATTTACTTCTGACGCAAGATGACCACCATCCGTACACACTCCCATGGGAGATCTAGGACGTTCAGCTGCTGACGGTCCGCCATCCATCCAAGAATAAAAAGTGAAGTCTCCTCCTCCCGGTGCACTCCACACCGAATCCACTGGCTCTCTCCTGGACATAGCCCGAGACATCCTTCTCATGGTATGCTCCATTGCCTCCATTCTACACCTCATCCGATAGCGATTCAGGTTCCGTGGTCTCACTACCACACTCCTCCAGGTCCACCTGAGCTGGGGCACTCTTCCCCACAGCTTCTCTGGTCCTGCCCTCTACTGGATCCACCTGAGCTGGCCCTTCTTTCAGCGCAGCTTCTCTGGTTCCTCCGGTCCATCGGACATCCATCTGAATGGGGCCTCGCTGCCCCCTTCCTCTGGATTCACCTCTCAAAGAGCTCACCTGAGCGTCCCACAATCTCTCCGCTTCTCTGAGCTCGTCCACCTGAGCTGACGCACCATACGCCGTCGCTTCTCTGGACCCGTCCGGGAACCCCACTTGGTCAATGGTATTCCACTCCCATTCCATAGTTCTCCGGACCTCTTCAGGAGCAATATTCCACATATCAATATACTCCTCTTCCTTCCAAGCCAACCTCTCCATTGCTGGGAAAGTTGAATGGGGCTTTAGCTTCTGTAATGACACTCCAATTTCGGTAGGGATCACGCGTAGATAGAAGCACGGTCCAACACGATTTTATTGCAGGTACAACACTTGTAAAGCTAAAGCACCGTCCCGCCACCCAAACACACCTTTTATACCCAAACCCCCCTCCCCTTGCCCATGCAATATCCAGGCAGGGTTGCACCATATCCGGGTGAATCAGCAAATCCCACAGTCCAAAGGGATGTGACCTCATTAGTCTCTGAGTCAGCACTAATAGTCCAATGTCCAATGTCCGAGTCCAGAAGAGGTTGCCTCACTTCCCCTGGAGACACCTGGAAGTTACATCACTCCCAGTCTGACTCAGCATAGTCCTTCAGTAACTAGAGCAAAGGTCACTTCACTCCCCGGAGAACTGGGACAAAGGTCAGCACCACCTCATGGCAGGCTGGAAACCTGAACTTCTTCCAAGCTCAGATTTCCCAGATCTGACACAACCATTCAAGAAATGCACTTGGAGACTCACTTTTGTCATGCTCTACTGTGTACATGTTCTTTAAATTTATTGCCTTTGATGACCCTTTCTTAATAGCCTGGACCAAAATGTTTTGGAGTTTCTTAAGCTGTGCATATTGAATTTCATCATTTGTATTCCATTTGGGGTCCTTGGTTATTGGGAATTGTTGTAGAGCATGTAAGATGGGTTCTACGCCTCCATGTCCCTCCTGTGCTGTGATCATGGCATCAGTTAAATTTTTATTCTCTCCTCAGCAGTAAATAAAGCATCCAACAATTGTTTGCTGTCTCCCCAAGTGGAATCATGCGATTGCATCAACCCTTCTACAAAAGTTGCCATTTCCTGGGGCTTTTCATTATTTATTTATTTATTTATTTATTTATTTATTATACTCGGGCTTCTAGGTCGCCACTCCTGGGAGGCTCGGGGCGGCTCACAACAAATACAGTGTACAATAAAAACACATTAAAATAGAACACATAATAAAACATCAGATTAAAATACAATATGCTGTACAGAGTACAAGGCACAGCATAGTGAAGCAACAACATCAGCGAGCTATGCGTACAGACCATTATATGGTCCCATATGCTGCTTCCAATTTAATAAGTCTGAGGATGTAAATGGGACATGCTGATAAGCAGTGCGTGCTATAATTTCATTGGGCTCTTCATTGGCATTTTCAGTTATCCTCTCGGTGCAACCTGCCTTAAAGGAAATGCATGTGCCTCCTTAGCTGCCTTCTCTTTAGCCATATCTTGATTCATTCTAGGAGAAGAGGCATCAGGCTGTCGTTGTCCCTGCTTTGTTGGGCCAACAACAGTCTCATTAAAGTCAATTTGGTCTACCAAAGACACTTCTGATATTGTCACAGTTGAAGTGGAGGGCTTCTTTGTAGTTACACAAGAGGAGGAAAGCCCCTCAGTCAGGTTATTAGGGCTTGTGGTGCCAAAACGTTCTTCCCTGCTTCCTGGATTTATGATCAAAAAGACTGCTGGTATTGAATTTAGAGCTGGGTAGATTGGAACATAAGGAGGTGGCTGGTAACAGGGCTCTGGCTGCCCTTCGCTAGAGTCAGGGAGCACTGGCTTCTCATTTCCTCAGTGATATGGATTTTCTATCACTGGCACCCTGGCCCAGGCCCATCCCACCATGGGTTCCTTGTTGTGGGGCAGAGGTCTGCAACTGGAGGAGCAAGGTGGAACACTGGACAGGCTTCCTCTTGTCATGGAAACAGGATGTTATAATTTTGGTTTATGGAAAAAAAATCAATTTTTTCATAAACAATGGTTCTGAGAAGTCTATGACAATGTACCAAACATTGGTAGATGTGTGGATGTGTCAGAAAGTGGGGGAAAGAGATCCCCTATAACATTTTGACATTTCTTAAAAAAATCAAGAAGGCAGCACTTTTATTTCTGTATTGTAATTTAAATTTATTTATTTATTTATTATTTGGATTTACTAGACCGCCCCTCCCAAAGGCTCAGGGCGGTTTCAAACACAATAAAATTACACACACAGCCTAAAAACATCATAAAAACATTCCTAAAAACAATCACATATGTCATAAAACATCACATAGATCAGAATACAACCGATCTACACACAGAGGCTAGGTGGCAAGATTTGATGTTCAGGTGCTATTAGTATAATTATTATTACTATAATTATTTTAAAATAGTTAAAATAATCTGTGGATTATCTGAACAGGATGATGTGTTCTACCACTGTAGCAATTTTAATCAGGATTGGTCTAAAAATGAGGGAAGGAGAAGGCCCTGAAGTTTCTCCAGTGCCAGTGCTGTCTTCCGTGTATTGCACAATTGCGTCTGCCATTAACAAAGTTATTCAGAAGTTTCAGAAAGTTCTGACTTTTTCCTGAAAAATTCGGAAATGACTTCCAAATGGAACCACCAGCGCCCCCTAGATCTAAAATGAGTTTTGAACCATTCTTTTTGGATCAACCAAGCCTAATGAATGTTTGGTCAACTGTTGACAAAAGGCTCTCTTGATTCTTATCCAGATAAAATTACCATTAAATAGTTTTATACTTCTCTAACCAAGTGAAAATAAGACATTTTGTAAAAAAGTGATGGCGCTGTGTCTGGTTGACCAGCCATCACTTTTCTACAAAAATGTCAAATATATTCTAGCTGTGTTTCCAGTCAAGAAATTGGCAACATTTCAGAAAAATTGGTATAAAGGCATGGTAATAATTTGGGGGGGGGAAGGGTCAGTTTTATATGCTTTCTATGACCTTGATGGCAGTTTATACATGCACACATTCACCAATCTACCCAGTTTAATGTGAATGCAAAAAAATGCTTATAAAAGTGTGATTGTTACTCTTAACTTTTCTCCGCTCATTTCCTGTAGCCACTTTGAGCCTCCTTATGTGTGTGTTTGTAATTGAGGTGTAAACTCACGCCTTCTTCTCTATGGTTTGAACTACATACAGAGACCAATAAAGCCTGTGCAAAAGAAGAGCCTACAATTTTTGACTTCCTATGTTTTATTTCATAATGCAAAAGCTTTGAAACATTTGGAACCTTCAAGGATGGGAAATGGTGTGTGTGTGTGTATGCACAAGGTGATTAGTTTGCATAGGCCACCAGAATTGCTACGCGTCATGGCGAATCTGGCGACTGCTGGGGGGAGGGCTGAGGAACCCATCACCTCTTGCCCCGCATCGCCAGGCTTATCTTTAAGCCGATCCCACAGGGGAAAGCATCGACTGCATGACTTCCCCCCATTCCTTCTGGTGCAACACTGGAAGTCCTTGATGTTGCCACAGCGGTGGCATACACCAGTTCTGTACTAATTGACCAACAGAGCCCCACCAGAAGTTCCCTTGCATTATGAGATGGAAGCTGGCATGCTTCGTGTGTCATCTAGAGCTGAATCGGCATATGCCACCAAAGTAAGTCCTGACTGAAGTTATTCTTTTACTTTTAAAAACTTAGAATTGTAGAAAATGCATTCCTTTTAAGTCTGTTAATTTTCAACCCACAAATATAGTGTTATTAAATAGAGCAGAACTTCAGTTATTAATTTTGCTGTCTAGCAAATAAACATAAGAGTTTAGGTTTGTTTAATTCTAAACTATGCCTCTAGCTGTATACAATAGGCATGAGAAAAAAGTTATGAAAATGATTCGTTTCGTAAGAAATTCGTAAGAAATGCTACTTTCGAGTATTTCCGCACCTGGAACGCCAACCAGGAAGTGGACTTTCTTTTTCGAACTTCGGGGGCCAGGATTTTCTTAAGTGTCGTTATTAGGTCGTAAGGGGGGGGGGCACCCTCCTTCTCTCTCACCACCCTCCCGCCTCCCTTGCCAATAAGTATTATGGCAAGGCAAACCCTAAACTCGCTCCTTCTTTCGGCTGGAAGGAAGCCTGGAAAAATGTAAACAGAGGATTACTCAGAAGTAAATCTGCAAAGGAGGGCACTTTGGATGAAGGGCCCTCCTTTGTGGATTTACTCTGAGTAAACCCCTCTGTTTACATTTTTTCCAGGCTTCCCTGCCTCTCCTGCCCTGCCAGGATCTAAAGCATCAAAGAGTATTGGGGTGAGAAACCAACCTAATGTATAATAGAATGAATGCTACTGTAAGTGCCAAATATTATAAGTAATCCAACTGGTCATACCTACATTCCATGCACATGCAATAATACAGCAGTAATAACAATAACAAGAGGTAAAATTCAAACCGAAGTATTCTGACTGGTCTCTCCTCATGCGGTGCAAACGGGCTCTTCTCTTATTAGCCCGGGAAATTAGCGAGGGAAAAGCCAGCGTTTGCTGCTTGGGAGCACACACATACATATTCTTGGGAGGGGATTTGCTACAGAATCCCGGGCTCATAGAGAAGATTCTGCAGCAAATCCCCCAAAGAATATGTGTGTGTGCACCCAAGCAGAAAACGCTGGCTTTCCCGGGCGAATTTCCGGGCTCACAGAGAAGAGCCCGTTTGCACCGCATGAGGAGGGACCAGTCAGAATACTTCGGTTTGAATTTTACCTCTTCTTATACCCATTGTTATTACTGCTGTATTATTGCATGTGCATAGAATGTAGGTATATAACCAGCCTGGGCAAACTTGGGCCCTCGCTCCCTCGGGATCGGGGTGAGAGAGAGGCAGCGAGGAGCGAGGGGGGGGGCTCCTCCTCCTTTTCTTTTGCTGCTTCCAAGAATAGAATACCCCCTCCCTCCCTCCCTCCTTTGCTCCCTCCTTCCTATTTGGAGAGTCCCATCTAGAATTCAGTGTGATTTATTCAAGTTTTGGCCTACAACTCCCAGAAATCCCAGCCAATTTACCAGCTGTTAGGATTTCTGGGAGTTGTAGGCCCAAACCATCTGGAATGCGCATGCTCTGGCAAACGAATTACTAACGAATTTCGTTAGTAATTAAGTTACATTTTAGAAATTTTTGGAAATTTTTTTGTAAGTCTTCCTATTACTAATAAAAAAAAATATCCCCCCCCCATTAGATTTTCGATTTGCTATTTTTGGGTTCTAAACCATGCCTAGTATACAAATAGCACTTTTACACAGTTTGCAAATTCAGGCTCTTTGCTCTTCAATTTGTTCATGATGCAGCCCAGATTCTCAGATCTCTGGAAAGATAAATTTGTCTTAGAGCTCTGTTTTTAATTAGATCTCCATCTTGTACTGTTAAAGTTTACTTGACATATATATCTAGTGCAGCGCTGAGCAAATGTAATTAATGATCTTTTCCTTTGAGGTTTTTCTTCTAGCAAAATCATATACTCATCCTACATCATAAACTTTAAAACGGTGGCACTGTCTAATGAGTCTTGTCAGGTTAAACATGCATTTTTGATATGAAGATGAAATAAAATTAATGTCAAGAAGCTCAGTCCTATATTTTATCCAAGCCGGCTATACGTTAGACCTAATTCTCAGTTCTGGCATCCAACTGACTTCCCCTTCTGTATTCGAGGTATCGTGGTCTGACCACTGTGTTCTGAAGGTCCAGCTGACGCTTACTCCACCACCTGATAAAGTTGATGGGTCCGCCCAAAGAGACTAATGGAACCCAACAGTGCATTAAGGGCTATGGAGCCAACAAATGATTCGGTCGATGCACTTGTGGACAGTGGGAACACCAGGCTATCAGAAACGCTCGATGAAATCACGCCAAAATGCCTTCTCCGCACCCGCAGAAACCAATCTCCTTGGTTCTCTGATGAACTCATATTGATGAAACGAGAGAAGAGCCGATTGGAACACATCTGGTGAGAGCTTCGTGATGAAATAACAAGATCTTACATGAAGGCCTATGAACAAGCCATCATCGAAGCAAAACAAGCACACTTCACTTCTCTGATCACAGCTGCCACCTCCCGTCCTGCACAGCTGTTCAAAGTTATTCATTCACTAACTATGGTGCCTATGATTCCAAAAGGCTCAGAGGTGTCCCTCACGGACTAGGGTTTCCAGAACCATTTTCTAGAGAAGATCTTGCTGCTTCGGCAGGCCCTTCCGGCCACAATTGACACTATAGAAGAACTTGAGACCCCACTGCCCCTTACGGGACCTGTTCTGGACCAGTTTTCCCTGCTTGATGCAGGAGATATAGAGAGGCTGGTGGTGGCAGCAAGATCGACCACCTATTCCCTCGATCTGTGCCCTTCCTGGCTGGTCAAACCATGCCTGGGGATTTTATGTGACCCTCTAAGAAAGATTATCAACACCTCTCTGGCACAAGGAATATTTCCAGAAGTTCTAAAAGCTGCCATAGTATCTCCATTTCTGAAGAAGCCAGACTTAGACCCCTCAACCCTAGCGAACTACCGCCCTGTGTCAAATCTTCCCTTCCTTGGAAAGATGACCGAGAGAGCGGTTGCGGTACAATTAGAACAGTTCCTTGATGACACAGCTGGTTTAGACCCCTTTCAGTCTGACTGGACATGGAACGGAGACGGTGCTAGTATCCATCATGGACCGACTCCACTGCCAACTGGATCAGGGAGGGTTGGCTCTTCTGGTGTTGCTAGATCTCACAGAGGCTTTTGACACAGTCGACCATGACCTTCTGATTCATCAGCTCTTGACTGTGGGAATCGGAGGTACAGTTCTCGACTGGCTGTCCTCCTTCCTCCATAACTAAGGTCAGCAGGTTGAGTGGGGAGGGTGGGTATCGGAAAGGTCTCCCCTATCTTGTGGGGTGCCCCAAGGAGCCATCCTCTTGTCCCTCTTATTCAACATCTACATGCGACCTCTCGCACAGCTGGTCTGAGACTTTGGGTTAGAGTGTTACCAATACGCCGATAACACTCAACTTATCCTGAAGATGGCTGGTCAACCAGACACAGCGCCGTGTAATCTCCATCAGTGTCCGGAGGTTGTCACCAGATGGCTTCGGGCTAGCAGGCTGAAAGTGAACCCTGCAAAAACGAAGATCCTTTTAAAAAATTCTGTGGTACATAGAACATACACAAGAATTGATTATCTTTTCGTTTCAGTAAATAGGTTGAGTAAATTGTTAAATGCAAATATTAGCAATATAAAGGTTTCTGCTCATGCCTTGGTGTCAATGGAAATTGGTTTAAAATGTGATTATGAAAAAATGAGAAGGTTGAGGTTAAATACCAGGATACTGAATTATAAAGAGATAGTGGAAAAAATAAGAACTGAATGGCAAGAAATATGGGAAATAAATGAAGGGAGTGTATCAAAAGGAATACTATGGGATATAATGAAGGCAGCGATAAGAGGCTTATGTATAAAAGAGACAAGCAAGCTAAAGAAGAAACAAGAAGAAAGGAAGTGGAGTTTGAATAAAGACATAGAAGAGTTGGAGAACGATTACTTTAGGAAAGCAGATACACAAACATATATAAAATTAAGGGCCAAAAAAGAAGAATTGGATAAAATTGAGATTGATGAAGTTCAAAAAAATGTAATATATTTAAAAAGAGAATTTTTTGAATATAGCAATAGGAACTCAAAATTGTTAGCTAGATCAATGCAAAAAAAGAAAATGGGCAATATAGTAAGCATGATAAAAAATAAAAAAGGAGAAATAGTTAGATCAATGAAAGGGAAAATAGAAATTTTTGAAGAATTCTATAAAGAATTATATCATACAAAGGTCTGTTCCACAGAAAATTAGGAAATATGTAGAGGAAAATTGGGAGGCAAAATTAGGAGTAGAAGATAAAGATTTACTAGAAAAGCCCATAGAGAGATACGAAATAGAAGAAATTATAAAAAAAATTAAAGATTGAAAAGACTCCAGGTTTAGATGGACTGGGTCCAGAATTTTATAAAACTTTTAAAGAAATATTAATCCCCAAACTACCGGAATTATATAATGAAATATTATATGGAGAAAAAAATACCAGACTCATGGAGGAAATCCCTAATAATATTGATACCGAAACCAGATAAAGATTTGACAGATACAGGTTCATATAGGCCTATATCGCTAATAAATCAAGATGCAAAAATACTATCAGCCATAATGGCCAATAGAATGAACAAATGTATGTATAAATATATAAAGAATAATCAGTGTGGTTTCGTGAAAGGGAGACAAATGTCAAATTTAATAGGAAGGGTAATAAATAAAATTTGGGTAACTCAACAGGAAAAAACAAAGGCAGGGATATTATTATTTAAGGCAGTTGACTGTGTGGAATGGATGACATTAAAAACAATCATGATCAAATTTGGAATGGGGAATAAAATGAAAGGATTGATAGAACAATATTATTCAAACAATACAGCGATAGTAACAATAAATGATGGAGTGACAAGTGAAATAAAGGTAACAAGGGGAACAAGACAGGGCTGCCCTTTGCCACCAATATTGTTCGCCATAGTGATAGAACTACTTGCCAATGCAATAAGAAAAGATATGGAACTAGAAGGTGTTGGAATAAAAATAAAATAGAAAGTTAGTTTATTTGCTGACGACACGCTGTTGACAAAATACGTGTGGTAATATGGATAGAATAAAATCACATTTAGAGATATTTGGTAAAATAACAGGTTTACAAATTAATTGGAAAAAATCAGAAATGATGTTACTCAATTATACAAAAAAGGAAGAAGATTTTATGAAACAATCTGATATAGGGTTAAAAGTTAAGAATAAAATAAAATATTTAGGAGTAACTATAACTAAGCAATTACATGAAATGGAAGAGGTAAATGTTACAACATTAAGGAAGGCTACTCAAAAGAAATTACTGGAATATGAAAATATAAAACTATCATGGTTTGGAAGAATAGCATTAGTTAAAATGAAAATCCTTCCAAAGATAAATTTTATATTTAGAATGGTACCACTACATATTTCGGAAGAGGAATTAAACAAATGGCAACAAATAATCAATGAATATTGTAATGGTAATAAGAGGAATAGGTTAAGTAAACGATTTTGATATAAACCACAGAAGGAAGGAGGTCTATTTATTTATTTATTTATTTACTTTGCCTCTCTCAGCCCGAAGGCGACTCGATGCGGTGTCTAGCACTTCCCAACATCAAAAAATATTACGAAGCAAATAGGATGAGACTAGTTATAGAAGAGATGACAAATAAGGAGGATTTGGAATGGTTGGAGGAAGGTTTGGAAGAAGCAGAACAAAAAATTCAGAATACATTTTTTAAGGATTTTAAAAGGAAAGAAATTAAAGAAGTAAAAAACCCAATGTTAAAAAATGTATTAGAAATTTGGAATAGATACAGATAAGTATTAATGTCAGAAAGTTCACCATTAACACCAATAATAATAGATAAGAAATTTCCAAAAAATTAAAGAAATACGTTGGACAAGAAACTAAAAGAAAAGAATATAGATAAAATTGGAGATTGGATAAATGCAGATATGGAGAAAGAAAATATACAAAAAGAGTTTAGAGATATCAAACTCTCATGGTTCCATTGCTTACAGTTAGAGCAATGATTTAAGAACTGGATAAGAAAAAATGGGGAAGGAGACATAGGAGAATACCATAAGCTGAAAGGAATAACTAGTAAAATATATAAGATAATAATAGAGATTAAGGAAGGAAAAATAAAAAATGCAATATTAAGAGAAACATGGGAGGAAGATTTAGGGATTAAGGTAAGGGAAGTGGATTGGATACAGTTATGGAATCAAAGACATTTAAGGAACTTATCGATAAGGGTTAAAGAAAACTTTTATAAATTGGTATGGAAATGGTACATAATACCAGTAAAAATAGCTAATATTAATAAAAATGTTATAAAAAACTGTTGGAGAGGTTGCCAAGAGGTGAGTACATATATACATATGTGGTGGGAATGTAAATATGTAAATGAATTCTGGGGGAAGGTATTTAGAGAAATAGAAGTAATAATGGATATGAAGATGGAAAAAAGTATTGCATTGTTGTCATTATATAATGGAAAACAGAGAAGGATGCAATAAATAATATGTTAATTGCAGCAAGGTTGTTGATAGCAAGGAACTGGAAAGACAAGATAAATACACAAATTGAAAAATGGTATAAAGAACTAAGTAAATTAGCAATAAATGATAAATTGACATGTAGGTTAAAAGTTAGAAAGGGGGTACGGAAGGTAAATGATTTTGATGAAGTCTGGGGTAAATTTATCGAGAATGGTTTAAAAGAAGTAGATGGGAAGTTACCTCCACAAGAAAAAATGAGATTTTGGAAGGAGAATGCGAATTGAAGTATCTCGGAAGGGGGGACAGGGGACGGGGACACAGAGGTGAATATGATAAGATATAAGATAAGATATATATGCATATATAGTTGATGTAACGAATTAAGTGTGAAATACAGAAGTATGGAATGTATTGATGTATGTATGCAACTTAAGAGAATCAATGTACTTAAGAAAATGTATTAAAATTATTAATTTAAAAAATGTTCCAATAAAAAAACCAAAAAATGGAGATCCTGTGGCTGGGCTCCACAAGTGGTGAGTCCATCAAATTACCGACCCTAGACGACGAGACCTTGCGCCCTTCATCTCGAGTGCCATTAGACTCTCGATTGATGATGGAAGCCCAGGTGCCTTCTTCCATCTGCGTCGTATCAGACGCCTGCCCCCTACTTCCATAGAGATGACCTGGCCACAGTGGTCCAGGCCTTGGCCACCTCGAGACTGGACTATGGCAATGCTCCTTACATCGGCTTACCAGGGTCTACCATTCGTAGACTTAAACTGGTCCAAAATGTAGCTGCTAGACTTTTGGAGGGAGTCCCTGCAAGGTGCCACATCACTCCAATTCTACAAAAACTTCACTGGCTTCCAATCGAGTATTGAGTCATCTTTAAGCTGCTGGTCCTCAACTTCAAGGCATTACATGGCTCCGGCCCGTTATAACTAAAAAATTGACTCACTTTCTATCAACCCCAGAGACCACTTCGATCTGAAGATCAAATGCTGCTTGTAGTTCCCAGTCTCAAGATAATACGATCAACAATGACCAGGCGCAGGGCGTTTTCTGCTGTGGCCCCATCTCTTTGGAACACTCTTCCGCTTGAAGTCCGTACACTCCAAGACTTACTAGCTTTTCGGAGAGCATGCAAGACTTATATGTTTAGGCAGGCCTTCCCACCTGGCTAATCAGTTTTATGTTTTACTGTTTTTACTGTTTTATTGTGTCACTCATGTCTGATGTAAGCTGCTCCAAGACTCCAGGGAGTGGCGGCCTATAAATTTGAAATAGAAATACAAATAGTAAGGACCTTCTGTTTTCCAGTTCAAAAGGAACTAGGGCAAGCTTCACTTGCTTTGCAGTGAAGACAAAAAGCTCTGCATCTCTTCACAGACATTTTCATTTACAACACCATGTCACTATATTATGCCAGTTTCTTTTCAAAATAAAGCAAGCACAGACAAAGCAGGGCAGGAGACACTGCAGCAGGGTTCAGGGTGTTGCCGAACTACGACTAGGGGGCCTTCCCTTAAGGGGAAAGAGCCCAGGCCACCCCTAAAAGCGAGGATCGAGGCCCAAATCTGGATGATCTTCCCAAAACTACAATTCCCAAAGAAACCCAGATCAATGCTCACCCAGACGGAAGTACGCCACTACCGAGAGAAGAATCTAATTCAGCTGAATAGGATGCATGCCACGCCAAGGTTCCAAAGGCAAAACATAGTCTTTTAATGGTAAAGCAGTCCAATATATAGAAAAGCAGTCAAAAGCAGTCATTTACATTTGAATCGGGCGCCTTCCCCTTCCACGAGTAGCTTCAGCTGATTGGCCTGGCTGTCAAAGTCAGCTGGGCCAGGAGGAGACCGGCGCGCTTTGGCCAATAGGAGAAGCGCGCCAGAATTCGAACGAGCCTATCCTAGCTAGCTAGCAAGGCGGGAAAAGTCACAAAGAGAAAAACGGCTGGGTGAAGGAAGTAACCTGTAGCTGAATACCTCACGATGTGGGAGCCCACCTTCCTGTTTATTGTTTGTCCTGAGTGCCTTAATGGGAGTCTTTTGTCCTTGGCCGAAACTCCTTTGTCTGGGAGTTTCGGTCTAGCGGGAAGCATGATTTCTTAGTTCAAAATGGCCAAAGTATAACTTATTGCAGCCGGCAAGCGGGGTTCCGAAGCCCACTCAGGTCCAGCTATGGGGTGGTAGAGTGACTTGGGTTTGCTAGAGCCCATGATCCCTTGGAGGTCCAGCTCCGAGGCCAAGGGGGGACACGAGCGGGGGGGATCCAGGCCCATAATGGCGGAAATCTATGTTCCACAGAACACCTGACCTCCCTCCCATATTGGAAAAAAAAGCATCATATGGCCAGAAAATGTATTATTTGTTTACCAGGGGAACTCTCCGCAGATAGAGTCCTGGTAGGGTTTTGGGAGCATGGTTGCTCAGTTAAAATGGTCCGGAAAGGTAGCTATTGGGGCTGGCTGCGAGGGTCCGAAGCTCGCATGAACCAACCATGTTTTGGGGATTGACTAGATGACCATTACATATTCCCAAATCATTGGCCAAGCTCCGAGGATGATAGGGACATATGCAGGGGAGTCTTGGGCATAAAAGAGTGGGCCTCACCCCACGAAAGAACCCAATGTCCCTCCCCATGGCTATTATTTGTGCAAAGCAAAAATGGATGGGAAAGTGGGTTATTGTGCACTGTTCATCCTTGGAACGCTCTGCTGAGGGCATTTAACTTGGAGGTTACATTGACACAAAAAGGGGGACACACAAGGGGTACAAAGTACAAGACAATACAATACAGAGATCCCCAGCAATCATCCCCAAATACATTCCCATGCGGCTGTTGCTCCCAGAGTAATTATCTTCAAAACAGGCACCTCCTGGGAGTTGTAGTCCTCCATGGTCCTTGAGAACTGTAGAGCCTTTTGGGGCTGGGGTGCCAAGCAGAGGCAAAGTCACTGAGGGTCCATGATGTGAAAGGAGAAAGCAGGAAAGGTCCAAGTGAAGAAAACGTCCTTGGGGGAACTACAAAGTCCTGAGGGGCAGAATGGCTCCTGGAGTGCAGTAGAGCAGCAAAAGAGTCACAAAGTCCATGTGCTCAGAAGGGAAAAGGCTGGGAATGTTCAACAGGGGAGTGTCCTTGGTGAACTGCTTCTCCCAAAACCCAAAAGACCTGGGTTCCCTTAGAATCCCCCTGCAATCTGGGCAAAACCCCTCCGGAAAACATCGGACACGGCTTACCCAGAAAGGGGGTCTCTGTGGGTTCCTGATCTGTAAGATGTGGCAAGGGCTTATGCTGGAATCAGCTGGGGAGAGCAGCCCAGGAATAATCCGGGGAAATGTAGCATGAAGAAAAAGGGCAAAATGTGCCAGGGTACTTGGGGAAACTTCAGGTCCCTTCTGGGGTGCCTTTCCCCCCTTCAGGATCCCTTTAGCCCAAAACCGTTGACCCGCTGCCGGTTTTGGATTCACTATTGCGGCTGAGTCTATGGGACTTAATGCGAGAAAAAAAGGTGGGGGCCGATTGTCCTCAGGTGAACTGAGCGCTCAGCTGAGAGCCAGGCCGCTGATTGCGAGCGGCCGCTTTTCCGGGCTTCCCCCAGGCCGAGGAGGGAGATCGGGGAGAAGAAAGGAGTGGAGACAAGATAGAGGGGGAGAGGCAGAGTGCTTTGGGGACAACAGCGGGGCAAATCGGGGGAACCTCCAACTTGTGGATACTGAATCCACTGGTTCCTTTGGCGATCTCACTTATCCGCGGATTGCTCCGCTCCTAGCCCCCACCCTCAGCAATGGCCCCCACTTTTCCAAGATGGCGTTGGGGCGGGCGAGTCTGCGGAGGTGTGTCTCGCCCGCGCGGCCCCCCTAGAGGCCAGAAGGTCGGACCGGTCGGAGAAGGATGGAAAACAAGGTAGGAAAAGGGGAAGGGTCTTGTTTATTGTTTTGTTTGTTTTTTGAAGTGTTTGGGTTGTTTTGGGGTTTTTTCTTGTTAGCGGTTGAGGCAGGGACGGGCGTTTCGGCCCTAGTGGTGGGTGGTGGTACTGCAGCGGCCTTGCACAGGCCTGGGGGCAGATTAGCCAGGCTGTTGTGGCTTGGCAGGAGGTTTGAGAGTTTGTTGTTTTTGAACAGGAGTTGGCTTATGGGATTGTGTGGGTTATGGCAATGTGTGGGATTGTGTGGGTGCTGGGGGAAATGTTCTATTCTATTGTTTATGCAATGTTATGTGAAGTATTTCTGATGTATGTATTGGCGCTCTGGGAACTGAATGGGAGGGAAAATGTATTTTGGCTTTTGTCTTGCCGTGGTCTGTTTATGGGGTTCAATGTGATGTTGCCATGTGTGGGTTTTGGTGGTGCTGGGGGGGGGATGTCCTGGTTTATTGCTAATGTGCTGTTTGGTGTTGGCTGAGGTGTCTTTCATGTGCTGTTGGCTGTGCAAACGTTGAGTAGGTGGGGCAATGGGAGGCAATGGTGGCTGGGTGTACTGGGAGGGATGACGTTGGTGCAGTGTGATGTATGGGACTGAGTGGGGCAGAAGTGGGAGAAAAAAAGGTCTGGTACTGGTGCAACTTAGGCCATGGGCCAAGAGGAATACTGGGGACTCTCTGCAGTTGGATCTCCTGGATTTGGGCTTCCTGGTTCGGCCATAAGGGGATCCATGAACTTGAGAATATACAGTATCTATCTATCTATCTATCTATATCTCTATCTTTATACCTTTATAAAGCAGAATGTTTGTATGTATGTTTGTATCCAGAGGGCGGAATATTTGCATAAACGACTCCCATTGGCCAGCCAACACGAACATTCCGAGACTCTAAAGTGCCAGGGGGGGGGGGGGGGTAAGGGAAAGGCCTGAGGCCTTTTGCAGCCCTGAACAATGAGACAACAAAGCCAAACTTGGCACACAGAACCCCCAAGACCCACTTTACGTCTTGGTGCAGTTTGATTGATTGATTGATTTTAATATTTGTGAGTCGCCCTCCACGTCAGTGCTCCGGGCGACTTACACATAGAACACATAAAAACAGTTTAATAGTTAAGCTAAAAAAAAAAATAAGAATTTGGTTAAAAGGTCTAATAACTCAGGCTAAGTCTGGAAGGTGACCTTAGCCATAGGCCTTTCGAAAGAGCCAGGTCTTCAATGCGGTCAGGAACTGGGGCATGTCCAGGATAGCTCTCTGCTCCGCCGGCATCGAGTTCCAAAGAACAGGGGCCGCGATGGAGAAGGCTCTTCGTCTTGTGATGTCGAGGCGAGCCTCATTCACACCTGGGATGCGGAGAAGGTCCCTGTTCACTGGACGCGGCGGCCTTAAATGGACTGGTTCGAGCAGGCGGTCTTTTAAGTAAGCTGGGCCAGCGCCATGGAGAGCCTTGAAGGTGAGCGACAAGGTCTTATGGATGGCTCTGAGCTCGACTGGCAGCCAGTGCAGGCGCTGCAAAGATGGCGCGATATGGCATCTCAGCGGTGTCCCGGTGAGGAGTCTGGCGGCTGCATTCTGCACTAGCTGGATTTTGCGAGTGGTTGACTGCGGCAACCCCACATACAAGGCATTACAGTAGTCCAGCCGCGATGTCACTGTGGCATGGACCACCGTAGCCAGCGCATCTGATGGAAGGTAGGGAGCTAGTTGACGTGCCTGACGCAGGTGGAAGAAAGCTCCTTACTTGTCGCAGCAACCTGGGCCTCTAGCGAGAGTCTTGAGTCCAGAATCACACCGAGACTCTTCACAGACGGGGCCGGGATAAGCGGCTCTCCCTCAAAGAGAGGTAGCGGAATGGGTGGCTCTGGGTGTCCCGGCCATAGAATCTCCGTCTTTGCTGGATTGATCTTGAGTTTGTATGAGCGGAGCCATCTAGTCACTGCTTCTAGTCCTTGTCTGAAGTTCTCAGGCACTGATGTTACGCCTGGCTCAAGCTTCAGCAGGAGCTGGGTGTCATCTGCATATTGATAGCACCCAAATCCAAAACATCTGGCTATGCTTGCCAAGGGTTGAACATAGATGTTAAAAAGCGTTGGTGACAAAATGGCGCCTTGGGGGACTCCGCAGTCCAGGGTGGATTTCTTGGACACTTGGCCTCGCCACTCAACACACTGCGAGCGGCCCCGTAGGAAGGAATCGAACCAGGCCAGAGCTGTGCCTTGAATCCCAGAGGCTGAAAGTCGTCGCAACAGCAGGTCATGATCCACCGTGTCGAACGCCGCGGTGAGATCGAGTAGCACCAAGATCACTGAGCCTCCCTTCTCCAATTGGCGGCGGATGTCGTCCGTAATGGCCACCAAAACGGTCTCAGTTCTGTGTCCGGAGCGGAAACCCGATTGGCAGGGGTCCAGGCTTCCTGAAGTTTCCAGGAATTCCTGTAATTGGATCGCTGCTGCCCGTTCAATCAGTTTCCCGAGGAAGGGTAGGTTTGAGACCGGCCGGTAGCTTGCTGGCGTAGCTGGATCCAGATTCGCCTTCTTCAGCAGCGGGCGGACTCTAGCTTCCTTCAGAGCGTCGGGAAAAGCTCCCAGCTCCAATGAGTGATTTATCAACCCTGTCAGAGTTTGAGGGAGGATGGACCATGGATAGGCCAGCATTCCAACATCCCAAATCTCAAAGGTGCCAGACAGAGTTCTTTATAAAAAGGCTTCCTTCAGCTGATTTTACAAACTAGGCCTCAGCCTGAATTGACAGTAAGGCTTCCTCAACTTGATTTTCGAGACTAGGCCTCAGCTTGAATTCACAGTAAGACTTCCTCAACTTGATTCTCCTGACTAGGCCTCAGCCTGAATTGACAGTAAGGCTTACTTAACTTTATTTTCTTGACTAGGCCCCCAACAATGACAGAACAAGACTACAGTTGGCACACAGACACCCCCCACAAGACCCACTCTAAATCTGGTGCAGTTTGAAGGACTTGCAGTACCTTCACTCACTTACTCTGACCAGCACGGGTGATGGACCTGGACCAAACTTGGCACACATAACCCCCATGATGCCCTTTACGTCCTGGTGCAGTTTGAGAAAGATTGAAGCAGCAATTAAGGAGTTATGGAACTCCGAGTAGCAAATTTACTTTTACCAAAGCTACCTGAACGTGCGGGTACAAGGATGAGGGAAAACTCACGACAACTGTGAAGTAGGTGAAATCAAACGGGTTTATTGATGGCACCAGCTGGTGGGCTTCTGCCAGCAGAACACGCTGCAATCAGGGGCAAAAGACCCCGTCACTCTCAATACAAAAACATTTATACCCCAATGGAGGCATTTCAGTTAAGCCCACCCCTTCTTCATGGATCTTGTACAATCATAATTGGCTGGTATTTACTGGTGTTTACATGACATCTCATTAATCCAATAAAACATTGCATTTCCATTTGCATCACATCTTAAAGTCCCACCTATGAATGAGAACAATAGTCATTTCTATATTAGTCTTTCTCACAGTACAGCTATCAGTGCTAAGACTCCTGTGTTCTTAGTTTGAAACATTTAGCTTCCAGGCTCCGTGCCAGCAACGGAGGGGGCCAAACTCTCCGCTCATGCGCAGTTCTTTCCCATTTAGCACTAAGGTCTTTCATAGCACATCCTGTACTGTTTCATCAATCTAAGCCTATGTTATCTCACGTTAGGCACAGAGTGCATCAAGAAGCATAAATCACAGTGTTATTTTCACAGTGCAAGTGCCTGCCTGATTCTTGGCACAGGAACCCACTTTTCAAAGACACGTGTACAGCATCACTCTCTGACTGTACTCCTGCACGGAAAGTACCAAAACCTGCTTTAAGATGAACCACGGATTATGGGATTTGAAGTACTTCAAAGCGCTTTGTTTCCCAGAGACCACTGTGGCCCACAACAAAGACCGATAAATATCAAACTTGGCACACAGAGTCCCCATGACCCACTCTATGTCCTGGTGCAGTTTGGAGAAGAGGAGAGCATGGATGATGGGGCTTGAAGTATCTCCACTCACTTCCTGTGACCGCTGCGACCCTCATCCAATGACTGATCAAGACCAAACTTGGCACACAGAGCTCCCATGACCTACACTACATGCTGGTACAGCTTCGAGTAGGATGGACCATGGATGATGGTACTTGAAGTACCTCCACTCCCTGAGACCACAGCGACACTCATCCAATTACCAATAAAGACAAAACTTGGCAAAGAGTGCCCCCATGGCCAACTCAACATTCTGGTGCAGTTGTGGGGGAGGATGGACCATGGATGATGGGACTTGCAGTACCTTTACTCACTGCGACTGATCAAGACCAAACTTGGCACATAGAGCCCCCATGACCCACTTTACACCCTGGTGCAGTTTTCCAGTGACATGGATGATGGGACAAGACCAAGACTTGACCATCATTCAATGACTGATCAAGACCAAATTTGGCACACAGAACCCCCTACATCCTGGCACAATTTGGAGGAGGATGGACCATGGATTATGGTCCATGGTCCATAATCCTTCACTCACTTCCCGAAACCACTGCGAGCCAAATGAACAACTGATACGGACCAACCTTGGCACACAATGCCTTCCTCAAATAACCCGGGCACCGCCGGGTACTCAGCTAGTATATATATAAAAGGAGAGTGGTCATGCAACGGGAGACATAGACGCAAAAACTACATGTCCCACACACACGAAAATCACCAGGCCACTAACCCATACTCCAAGGCCCACAAAAACACCTCGAAAGACAATGGAACACCCCCAAAAACACCCCCGTGCAACAACATTACCACGCATGCGCAAACCGTTGCGGCCGCGGCGGCAGCGAGAACGGCACAACCCTCCTCCTCCTCCAATGCTCCCTCCCACCCCGCCTCCCCTTGACCCCGCCCCTCCTCCTCCTCCAACGCTCTCTCCCACCCTACCTCCACGCGCCAACACATTAACCCACCCGCGCTGCCGACTCCGTACCCACCACATCCGCCGCTTCCACGCCGCTCCTCAACCCGGGACACCCGGCTGCCGCCTTGGCCGCCTTCTCAGCCGCATCCTTGGCCTTCCTCGGTGGCTGCCATCCTGTTTGAGACCCGGGCCACGCCGTTGCCTCCTCGCCCTTCTCCGACGCCTCTTACCCGGTCCCTGACCCAGGCCGCGCGGAAGACACCTTGGCCGTTTCGCCCCATGCGGCCCGGGTTAAGGACCAGCTTGGAAGCGGCAGAGGAGAGGGCCAGAAGGCCAAGGAGGTGACGGCGTGCCCCGGGCCCAAAACAGGATACCAGCCGCCGAGATAGAAGATGATGGAACTACACCTCCCAGAAGGCTCCGCGCCACTCGCTGGGAACCACGGGCGGAGCTTTCTGGGAAGTGTAGTCCTATGCCTCCTAAACGTTCCCGATGAACCGGCGCCCACCTCCCTGCCACTCCCCGAACAGGACACCGCAGGCTGAGACACAGCGCAGCACCCGACCTCCTATCCAAGATCCCCCATCGCCCCCCCCCCCCGACAGGGAGGTAACGAGGAAGGACGAGCAACAGAAGAAACGGACAGGCAAGCTTACAAAACAAAAAATAACAACACCCATTTAAAAAAACCCAAACATTAAAACTCCTACACAAAACAGCACAAACACACACATATACACACACACATATATATACACATAAACATATATACACATATATACACACACATATACATATACAAACACATACACACACATCTATATATACACATATACATACACATAAACCCACACATACACATATATACACACACATATACACACACACACAAAACACAAATATACACACATACATACATACAGACACATATATACACATATACATACATACACAAACACACATAAATACACAAACACACACACACACATATATATACAGTATATACAAATATACATGCACATATATACACACATAAACACATACACATATATAAACATATACATAGACAAAAACACACACAAACACACATATATAAACACACATACATACACATACATATACAAACTCATACACACACACACACATACACATACACATATATATATACACATACACACACACATATATACACACAAAAACACACACACACACATATATATACACACAAACATACACATATACGCACACACAAAACACATAGTCACATCATTTCCAACCCTTACATACCCACACTTCCTCACATCTCCTAAATAGCGCACAGGTGCCGGGTTCAGCTAGTATATAGCTGAACCAGTATTGAATTTATCGTTTCTGAGCCCAGTCTTGAATTTATCGTTTCTGAGCAAGGTGATTGAGAGGGCAGCAGCGGGTCAGCTTTAGCATTTCCTGGACGACACTGCTGGACTTGATCCCTTCCAGTCCGGCTTCCATAGTGGGCATGGGACGGAGACTGTGCTGCTCTCCATCACAGACCAGCTGCGTTGCCAGTTGGACCAAGGTGGCTCAGCGCTGCTCGTGTTATTGGACCTCAGAGCAGCCTCATTTTTCCAATAGATCACCTCTCTCTTGTGGGGTGCCCCAGGGTGCAATTCTCTCCTCCCTTCTTTTTAACATCTTTGTTAAGCCACTTGCTAGTCTGGTGCGGAGCTTTGGGCTAGAGTGTTAAAAATATGCGGATGACAACCAGCTCCTGCTGCGCTTGGAGCCTGGAGCAACCTCAGTACCTGACAATTTCATCTTGTGTCTCGAAGCCGTGTCAAATTGACTGCATGCCAGCAGACTGAAGGTGAATCCGATCAAGACTGAGATCTTGTGGCCTGGCTGTCCGGTAGGTGTGCTGCACCATCTGCCCACCTTTGATGGTGCTCCCCTATCTCTATCCGCTACTGTTAAGAGTTCGGGTGTGGTCTTAGACAGACAGCTAACTATGGAGTCCCAAATCGCTGCTGTTAGCAAACAGGCCTTTTTCTTTCTTCACCAGGCAAGGTGAGGCCTTGGCAACAGTCATCCATGCCATGGTGACATCTAGGCTGGACAATTGCAATGCCTTGTACGTTGGCCTCCCTCAGTCAACGACCCGGAAAATTTGGATCATCCAGAATGCAGTAGCCAGGTTACTCACCAAAACACCCATGAAATGCCATAGAACTCATACGCTGTGACATCTACATTGGCTCCCAACGGCATATCAGGCCCTGTATAAGATGCTGGTCCAAACTTTTAAAGCCTTGTATGGCCAGGGGGCAGCATACCTCATAGAATGCATTTCCTCTTTCCACCATCAATGGTTGCCTTGCCCTAGTCAATGAAATCTATTGTTTGTTCCAGGTCCCAGAGAAGCACGTCTTGATAGTACCAGATACAGGGCCTTTTCTATCTCGGCTCATGTCCTGTGGAATTCTATGCCCCCTTATCTGAGAGCCATCTGCGGTCCTTTGTGCAGGCCCTTAAGACCTGGCTTTTTCTAGAGCTTTTGTTTTATAATTTGATTTTAATACTTGTCTGTTTTAATGTTATTTTTATGTAAACCGCCCGGAGCATCTGTGATGGAGGGCAATTAACAAATAATAAACTGAATGAATGAATTGAAAGGTACTGGGGGAGGGACTGTGACTCTAATCACTGTTGGTTTCCTGGGCACTGAAGGAGGAAATCAGATTCAAATACAGAGGCATGGGAGCTGTGTGGCAAAGTAAACACACTAATTCAAAATACTGGGAATGTAACAACCAAAAACACATAGGAAGCTTAGAATTCCTTATAACATTATATATTCACTCTATTGTTTCACAATTAATTCACAGTGTCCATGCAGATAATGCAATGCTATACATGCCAGTTGGAGCCAATGTGCATCACCGGGATAGACTGGGAGTCGCGGAAAGTTCTTGTAGGGTGGGGTTGTGTTGAGACCGGAGGGAAAGTTCAATAGGAATTACAGTCCATTGTCCAAAGAATGCTGTCTCACCACACTCGGTCTGCACACCCAGATGGCAATATAAATGACCTGACGATTCCGCAGCACTTTTTACGTCCAGGTCGGCTCCTGAAGGCGTGTATGGCAAAAGCCGCGACGGTCTAATAAGAGCCCGGCCGTTTCGCCCTTCACAGGCTTTTTCAAGCGGCAATCAACATTTTAACATGGCATGACACAGGAGGCATTACTTCTGAAATAATAACATACATTTAGGACATATAGTACAGCAACCCATTCCCAATAAGATAGCCCGCAGAGAATTTACAAACATACCAATTCATGGCTGAGATTCCACATACATCTCCTGTGGACCCGAGGGTATATACAAAAGAACCAAGATGCAATATATACATTCTTAATCAGAGCTGATTCAGGTGAGTAGGGCGGATAAGGGGAGAGGCTCGTTCAAACCGATTGGATATTCACTTTGGAGGTGGATGTTTCACGCCTTATGAGTAGATCATGTATATTCGAATGAGGGGGTGCCCTAATTTTCTCCAATGCTGTAAATTTAAAGGAGCCAGGCGCATGTTTGGCCTCCAGAAAATGCCTGTATAAAATGCTATTGTCAGTCCCCGTTCGTACACGTGAACGGTGTTCAGACATTCTTGAGCGTAGATGTCGTGACGACATCCCCACATAAGCCTTTCCACAGTCGCAAAAAAGACAGTACACACACGCCTCCGAATCACAGGTCGTATGGTCACGCAGTTTGTATTTCTTATGAGTCCTAAGGCTGGTAACCTCTTTGTCCTTATAGACCTGTCTGCATGACACACAATGCCCGCAAGGTTTACAACCTGGTGTTATGATGCTTCTTGGTTGGGGATCGTGTAAAGTGGAGTGGATTAACATGTCCTTAAAGTTTTCAGTGCGTCTATATGCAATCATGGGGGAAGACTTAAAGGCTGGGATGTTGGGTAACATGCCCCAATTCTTTTGACTATGGCCACTATCTGTTTGCTGTGAGGGGTTAATCTCAACGGCCAAACAATGCGTTGTGTGGATGTGGGTACCTTTTTCTTGAACAACTCTGGCCTAGGTATGGATCTGGCTTTTCTTTCAGCCCTTTCTACTACTGCGTGTGGATAACCCCTGGCCTGTAATTGCGCCTTAAGTTTGTTACATTCAAGTGCAAAGTGTTCCTCACGAGTACAGTTACGTTTCAAACGTATAAACTGGGAGTATGGTAAGGAATTTTTTAGGGAGTGTGCATGATGGCTGCGATAGTGTAGCAGTGAATTCCTATCTGTTGGTTTTCTATAATTACGCACACTCAATTTGTTCCCCCATTTAAACACCGTGGTATCAAGGAAATTCACTTTATCGGTGCTGTGTTCAAACGTAAACTGTATGTTGACATCCCAAGAATTTAGCCATTGCTGGAAAGTGTCCAGCGGGGTATGGCGGTCCAATAAAAAGAAACAATCATCTATGAATCGTCCATAGAATTTGATGTGTTTTGATGGGGACAATGGGTCATGTAGGAACGATTTTTCTAATGCGGCCATATACAAATTTGCTATTGATGGGGCGCAACTTTGCCCCATGCTCACCCCACTGACCTGTAGGAAGAATTCCCCACCAAAAGAAAAATAATTATAATCGAACAGACAATCAATCAGTTCCAACAAAAAATGTGAAGGGGGGAACATTCTATTGGGCCTCCTATCAAATGCATCCGATAGAACAGTTCTTGCATCTTGTAAAGGGATTCGAGTGTAAAGAGAATTCACGTCAGCAGATGCCAAGATGTCCCCACGTGAAATAGTTAGGTTTTCCACCTGTGTTATAAAGTCTGTGGTGTCCACTATAAGGGAGGGTATTAGTTTAACCAGGGGTTGAAGGATGGAGTCGACAAATATGCCTAGGGGTTCCATCAAGGATCCAGAACCGGATAAAATTGGTCTCCCGGGAGGCGGGAACCCGGGCTTGTGTGTTTTTGGTAAAAAATAATATTGGGGGACCCGGGGGTGTTCAACCATCAAAAATTTGGCCACCCTTGCGTCAATGTACCCCATACTTTCAGCCTCAAACACAATATTTCTAATGATCGACTGATATTTTTTAGTTGGATCGCCGGGGATGCGCTTATAAAAGCGTTCATCATTTAACTGGCGATGGGCCTCTTGTACATAAATTGTACGGTCCAATACCACCAGCCCGCCCCCTTTATCTGCTGATTTAAATACCAGATTGTGTTCCCTGCCTAGGTCTCTAATCATATTGATTTGTTGTAATTTAAGGTTACAATGTCGACTATCACCTTTGTGGTTAATTTCCTGGACTTCCCTAAGGACTGTGCTCTCAAATGTTTTGAGGTTATGAGAAATGTCCAAGGGTGTATATTGGCTTTTGACCTGCATGCGAGAATGACCACAAAAATTTTCTGTAGACGAGCCAGAGTCTGCGAAGTGCTCTTTTAATCTAACAGATCTGAACAATCTGGCCAGATCCTGTCTGATGTGCAGGTCAGAACATAAAGGAGTATGCACAAATGAAACACCCATATTCAAAACATTCATTTCCTCAGTGGAGAACACATGTGAGGACAAATTAACAACTAAGTCTGGCCCTTTTGTTTCTTGGCCTGTGGAAAATAACGGGGCCTGCTGGGATTTCTCTTCCTGGTGGGGTACCTTGACGAGGTACTGGCGGAGGAGTCCCGGGAGACCAATTTTATCCGGTTCTGGATCCTTGATGGAACCCCTAGGCATATTTGTCGACTCCATCCTTCAACCCCTAGTTAAACTAATACCCTCCCTTATAGTGGACACCACAGACTTTATAACACAGGTGGAAAACCTAACTATTTCACGTGGGGACATCTTGGCATCTGCTGACGTGAATTCTCTTTACACTCGAATCCCTTTACAAGATGCAAGAACTGTTCTATCGGATGCATTTGATAGGAGGCCCAATAGAATGTTCCCCCCTTCACATTTTTTGTTGGAACTGATTGATTGTCTGTTCGATTATAATTATTTTTCTTTTGGTGGGGAATTCTTCCTACAGGTCAGTGGGGTGAGCATGGGGCAAAGTTGCGCCCCATCAATAGCAAATTTGTATATGGCTGCATTAGAAAAATCGTTCCTACATGACCCATTGTCCCCATCAAAACACATCAAATTCTATGGACGATTCATAGATGATTGTTTCTTTTTATTGGACCGCCATACCCCGCTGGACACTTTCCAGCAATGGCTAAATTCTTGGGATGTCAACATACAGTTTACGTTTGAACACAGCACCGATAAAGTGAATTTCCTTGATACCACGGTGTTTAAATGGGGGAACAAATTGAGTGTGCGTAATTATAGAAAACCAACAGATAGGAATTCACTGCTACACTATCGCAGCCATCATGCACACTCCCTAAAAAATTCCTTACCATACTCCCAGTTTATACGTTTGAAACGTAACTGTACTCGTGAGGAACACTTTGCACTTGAATGTAACAAACTTAAGGCGCAATTACAGGCCAGGGGTTATCCACACGCAGTAGTAGAAAGGGCTGAAAGAAAAGCCAGATCCATACCTAGGCCAGAGTTGTTCAAGAAAAAGGTACCCACATCCACACAACGCATTGTTTGGCCGTTGAGATTAACCCCTCACAGCAAACAGATAGTGGCCATAGTCAAAAAGAATTGGGGCATGTTACCCAACATCCCAGCCTTTAAGTCTTCCCCATGATCGCATATAGACGCACTGAAAACTTTAAGGACATGTTAATCCACTCCACTTTACACGATCCCCAACCAAGAAGCATCATAACACCAGGTTGTAAACCTTGCGGGCATTGTGTGTCATGCAGACAGGTCTATAAGGACAAAGAGGTTACCAGCCTTAGGACTCATAAGAAATACAAACTGCGTGACCATACGACCTGTGATTCGGAGGCGTGTGTGTACTGTCTTTTGCGACTGTGGAAAGGCTTATGTGGGGATGTCGTCACGACATCTACGCTCAAGAATGTCTGAACACCGTTCACGTGTACGAACGGGGACTGACAATAGCATTTTATACAGGCATTTTCTGGAGGCCAAACATGCGCCTGGCTCCTTTAAATTTACAGCATTGGAGAAAATTAGGGCACCCCTCATTCGAATATACATGATCTACTCATAAGGCGTGAAACATGGTGGATAATCCACCTCCAAAGTGAATATCCAATCGGTTTGAACGAGCCTCTCCCCTTATCCGCCCTACTCACCTGAATCAGCTCTGATTAAGAATGTATATATTGCATCTTGGTTCTTTTGTATATACCCTCGGGTCCACAGGAGATGTATGTGGAATCTCAGCCATGAATTGGTATGTTTGTAAATTCTCTGCGGGCTATCTTATTGGGAATGGGTTGCTGTACTATATGTCCTAAATGTATGTTATTATTTCAGAAGTAATGCCTCCTGTGTCATGCCATGTTAAAATGTTGATTGCCGCTTGAAAAAGCCTGTGAAGGGCGAAACGGCCGGGCTCTTATTAGACCGTCGCGGCTTTTGCCATACACGCCTTCAGGAGCCGACCTGGACGTAAAAAGTGCTGCGGAATCGTCAGGTCATTTATATTGCCATCTGGGTGTGCAGACCGAGTGTGGTGAGACAGCATTCTTTGGACAATGGACTGTAATTCCTATTGAACTTTCCCTCCGGTCTCAACACAACCCCACCCTACAAGAACTTTCCGCGACTCCCAGTCTATCCCGGTGATGCACATTGGCTCCAACTGGCATGTATAGCATTGCATTATCTGCATGGACACTGTGAATTAATTGTGAAACAATAGAGTGAATATATAATGTTATAAGGAATTCTAAGCTTCCTATGTGTATTTAGCTGTGTGGCAAACCCTGGACTACTGTGGAAATTGGATTAATGCTTCATCTAGTGTGTAAGTTTAAACACAGGCTTCACCATGTGAGAAAGCTCGGGCTTGAACCTTTCATGTAATTTTAAAAGAACCCGATCTTAATTCAAGGGAATGAGAAACTTAATTCTTTCAATTAATTTTGTTGATTTTAATGACCTGGAACTGACAGAAGGGGCTCAAACGGCTCTCTCCGGATTGGAACAATTGTTGGTCAGCAGTCCTGCAAGCACAAGGGTTTAACCGGGGGCTCCTGAGAGTTGTAGCGTTCCCTTATCCAGAGAGCGCTGAATCCAGCCAAAGATGGATCTGGACCAAACTTAGGATATTACCAAACATCCCAAAACAAACAATGCCTTCTTCTAATATCCCAGGTACTGTCGAGTCCCCAAGCTTCTTCTTGGCTTTTCTTCGCGAACGAAGATTCAGGAAGGACTCATCCCACAATTTCTACAAGCACATTGATGACTAAAAAGGCCAATCTGAGATAGGCAAGTCAGGTTTCAGAAAGCACAGCAGAAAGTCTCCTTGGGTGATGTTGTTTCCAAATTGCAGTTCTTTCTGCGTTTTCATTTCTCTTCAAGATCCGTTCGGCGTGACTTCTCGAAAGAGGCCGCAGCATTGTGGATAGTGCATCTCCATGCCTCCCGATGTGAGGCCAGTGTGGACCATTCTTGGTGATCAATCTAGCCGAGCCTGAGATGTTATTTCAGGGAGTCCTTAAATCTCTTCTTTGGGGCTGGTAGGTCCCTGAGGCATAGATCCCAGAGACCTGGTCATCACCAGAGGAAGTTTAAGACCAGGACCTTTTGGGGAGTGGGGTTTGGCAGTTGGACAAGATCGGTAGTTGTAGCCCCCTCCCAAAGATTGGACAATGTTATTTCGGGTGGTTCCAGCTCTGTGAATATGGAGGAGAGAATGTCCACCTTAGTGGCCGGGGACCGGAACCTGAGTATTGGAAGCATGGATAGGAAGGAGAGAACGTCCCTCCAGTTTATTGGAGATAGGAACTTTCCCCAGCACCTCTCAGGAGATTTGGACTTGAAACCCCTTACTTCATCTTCCTGCCTACAGTGGCGGATGGGAGATTTGGCTTATACACCTGCCACCTACCATCCTGAGGGCCCTATCCATGAAAGGTACTGGGAGAGGGACTGTGACTTTAATCACTGTTGGTTTCCTGGGCACTGAAGGAGGCAATCAGATTCAAATACAGAGGCATTGGGACTGTGTGCTATCTGACCTTATTTCGCTTTCAAGTACCAGCTGAACACTGGACACTTAGTATCCACTGTAAGCTGAGCATTTAAGTTGTAGATTAGGTTCTTTACTGTCCACTTTGTAGTCTGTAGTCTGCTGTTGATTTTCTGTATAAGTTTTCTGATTTTATTGTTGCATTGTTTACTTTATGCTATGTAAGTCGCCCAGAGCACCTCGGTGGAGGGCGACTAATGAAATAATAAATTATGATGGATGCCTCTCTTGCGCTGACCCGTGGTGAATTCACCGTACAGTAGTATCTTAGGTGGTCCTCCATCCTAGAGATGTGTCCTGCCCAGCGCAGCTGAGTTCTCAATAGCATGGCTGAGTTCTCAATGCTGGTGATCCCTGCTTGCTCAAGGACAGCAACATTCATCACATAGTCAGTCCAGTGTATATGTAGGATTGTGCGAAGACAGCGCTGATGAAAGCATTCATGGAGTTGTAGGTGTTGGCGATAGGTGACAGATCTGCACAAAGCTATGTCTTTTCTGCTAAATTGATCCACCACTTGTTCTGAATGTCTCTGAGTTTTTGTTGGAGTTTACTACATGCGAGATGGAAGGCTGCTTTTCTTACATGGCAAGATGGCTGGGTGAGGTATGCCTGGTGAGCAGTTCTCTTCTTTGCCAACAGCTCCTGGATCTCTTAGTTGTTTTCATCAAACCAGTCTTGGTTTTTCTTGACGGGATTCTTCGGCAGACTGCAGGATACTGTTTTTGATATGTTGCCAAAGCGCTGTAGGAGAAGAACCTGTAGGGTGGTCTTTAAGTTTTGATTGCAGATTTGCCTGGAAGTTGTCTCTCACAACAGGAATGTGGCGCAGCTGGCTAAGTGTCAGCTGCATAAGATCTCTCTGACCAGTAGGTCATGAGTTCGAGGCCTGCCCTGGTCGAGGTGGGTTCTTGGCCTGCTGCCGACCTTTGCAGCCGAAAGACAGTTACATCTGTCAAGTAGGAGATAAAGGTACCACATTAAAGTGGAGAGGCAAATTTAGACTGATTTATGAGGCCATAAAAGAATTGCTGAGAATGCGGAAGAAACAACAAAGCAACGCTGGAAGGAAACGCTGAGGGTGATGAGGAATGTGTCAGCTCCCCCTGGTGTCCAGAAAGTTTGCCTCTGTCTATATGTCAAAATGTATGTACCGTACTGTGTTGTGATACATGTCACATGTTTATATGTCATATGTTGAACTGCAGGGATTGTCTGCAAAGTATGTGTACTGTAATCCGCTCTGAGTCCCCTTCGGGGTGAGAAGAACGGAATATAAATAAAGTAAATAAATTAATAAATTAAACCCATCAGGCTGGAAATGTTACCTATTTTCTACCATGGAAATCTTTCCTTTTCTCAACTGATGCCAAACAGCAAGCATTATTTTTCAGGCCAATCCTATCTTGGAACTGATGTGTGCACTGTGGACAGAAAGGGACAGTGAGGATACAAAAGGCAGACTCAATAAATCCTCCACTACACACTTTACACCAGTAAGGCTTCTTCGGCGTTGAGTATTTATGTCACAGCGGATAGGCAACAGAAATGTAGAAGTTTAATTCCCCATCGGCCCAAAAACTCCAGTCTCTGTTCGAGTGAATAATGAAACTCTCATTCAATTCACAAGGTAAATATATAACTTTGTATTGAATTGTATTTAACAATAACTGGCAAAACATCGAAAAACAACAGCCATCACAGCTACCTTTCTAAACATCCTTTCCTCACAGATATTAAATCCCAACTGACAAATCCCAACTGTCACTTTGTAACTGACATTCCTCAAGGTTCCATTTAGCAGTCTTGAGACAGCGCCATCTGGTGTCAAACATGTCACACTGCAGGTCATCTCAAACTGCGAAAATATATCTTGTGCTGACTCATGAATTGCTATTCAAAATGCAATAATCTGACAAGGCTGTGGTTTGTAATTAGTAACAATGAGAGTATGCCTATTACTCATTTCAACAATTAATGAATTGTGCCAATAAGACTGTAGATTGTAATTTACACCAATCACAGCAAATGTCCACTCTTTTGAAAGTCTGTAAAAGGCCTATAAAATGTCAATGGTTGTAACTTTGATTCATGCCTAATCTGAGAAACCTTCCCTGGCACTCTTCCTTATAATAATAATAATAATTTATGGTATTTGTACCCCGTAGCTTCTCACCCCCGCAGGGGGACTCAGCATGGCTTACATCCGCAGCACTACAGGCCGCAATATCACAATACAATATAAAAATACATCAAGGTGTTACTTCTTACTTTTAAGGCCTTACATGGTCTGGGGCCAATGTATCTATGGGATCGCCTGATTCCATATAACCCTCTGAGATCACTCCGCTCTGAGGATCAGAACCTCCTCGACATCCCGAGTGTGAAGGCTTTTCGCCTGATTTCGACAAGACGCAGGGCATTCTCAATCATCGCCCCTGTACTGTGGAACATGTTACCACCAGAAACGCGGGCTCTGCAAAATTTAGTTTCCTTTCGCAGAGCCTGCAAGACGTACTTGTACAGGCAGCTTTCGAAAGCTTGTGATTCAATTGTGTTTTATCTGCTGTTCTATTGTTTTATGTTGTTATTGTGATGTTCTGCTTATTGTTTGTTCTTGTCGAGCTATGTTGTTCTGGTCCAACTTACATGTCCGAACGCATCTCTTCCTATGAACCTTCAAGATGCTTAAGATCATCCAGACAGGCCCTGCTCTCGGTCCCGCCTGCTTTGCAGGCGCGATTGGTGGGGACGAGAGACAGGGCCTTTTCAGTGGTGGCTCCTCGGCTTTGGAACGCCCTTCCTAATGACATCAGATTGGTCCCCTCCCTCCTGACATTTCGCAGGAAGGTTAAGACCTGGCTATTTGACCCGGCATTTGCAGATGTAGTATGATTGTCAAATTGAGACCTAAGGAACGACGACGATGCAATTGGAAGTCGATTCAATTAATGAGACGCTGATATTGTGTTTTTAACGTTGAATGCTAATTTGTATATGTTGGAATTGTATTGTATTGATAATTGTTGACATGTTTGTCTTGAGCAGTTTTTGCTGTTGTACACCGCCTCAAGTCGCCTTCGGGCTGAGAGAGGCGGTCTAGAAGCAAAGTAAATAAATAAATAAATTGTAAACCGCTCCGAGCCACTGGGAGTGGTGGTCTACAAATCCAAATAAATAAATAAAATCAACATCAATAAAAACATTAAAAACATTACATTAAAATCACTACATACAACAATAACTAAAGCCATCAAGCGGAACACATTTTCAGTCCAGTCAAGTCCAAAGTGTCAATCCAGTCAAATCCAAAGGTACAATTTACATCTGCTGCCCGAAGGCCTGGTCCCAGAACCACAACTTTAGCTTTTTTCTAAAAGCGAGGAGATATTATTAATAAAAAGATCTCCGAATCTGCCCTCCACCTTGTGTGTCTTCATCAGAGCGTGGCATGCCATATTTTGGACAACAAGGCTTTGAGGACAAAATTATGGATTTTCAAATGACCTTTGGATTGGTTGAGGGTCATTCCATGGACAGGGGAAAGCATCAGGGCTGCCTCAGGGGGCCAGCCATCCTTCTCTGAGAGCACTCATTTCTGATTGAGGCAGGCATGTAGCCGGGAGAGGGGGGGGGGGTGTTGAGAGGCTTCAGCCCCCTCCCCCGAAAAATTATCAGGGTGGTCTGAAGGCCTTAATGGTACATTATTTAAACTTATGTTTATTCATATAATGATCTGATCACCATGCTCAATATAGCCCATATACATGGGGGTATTGGGATAACGATACAAAAGGTTTGCTAGGGTAGATCCTCTCTCACTAAGACTCAGCCCCCCCCAATCAAAATGCCTGGATTGAGGCATTCAAAAAGGGGATTGGTGCTTCTTTTAGTTTCTTCCAGGATGGACTAAAGCAGCTCTTGACTTTTGCTGCTTTACTTAAAGAAGGGGATTGTTATTTTTTAAAAACAAAAAACAAAACATTAAAACATTACTTACCTTGACCTGTGGATAAGTCAAACCCAGTTTTGGACTAAAATTTCTAGACTTTTATATGTATAGATATAATACCTTGCTTTAAGAATAAGATTCTAAACCATGTACAGTAAGTATGACCAAAGAAAGAATGAGCCTGGATTAAATAACATTAACAGCTATTCAGTTATAATTAGCGGAAGAACATCTACCAGACAAGTACATAATGCTTCCAGAGCTGTCCATGGTGCTTCCTCTTTTACTGTTCTCCTATTTCTTACCTCAGAACGCTTACTAGCAGAACTCTAGGGAATGGTGTGCCGTTTCCCACTACTTCATTAAACTTGGCTGTGAAGCAATGGTTTCCCCCCTTTTCCTGCTATATTTCCTGACTCAGAAATGATAATGCTAAGATTCTCCTGCTGTTTTCTAGTGGAATTGCATGAAATGCTGTACATAATACCACAGTAGGGCTCCATGGGATCTTTTGATTTCCTCCCACCAGGGTGCTCCTGCTTCCATCCCAACCTTCCTTTTAACTGCAGACATTTTACCAGCAGTACCTCAAAATGACATTTCCCATTTTACCACTTTTTAATTAATAATAGTAACAACAACAAAAACAACAACAACACATCAGGAATCTTAGCAAGCGCGTCTCATCCTGTTTGTTTTCCCATCATTTTGTTTTGTTCTGTGAACCTTAGCAGTCATGCACAAGATGGCAACCTCACAACATAAAGTCTAATGAGATATTCTCCATTTGCAGAAATATTTTTTTAGATTTACTTATGGCTCAAAATCGTTTCAACCCTTTGTGAAATTGTAACATGTTGCCATTTTGAAATATTCTGCTTTGAGATTGGGTCTATCATTTTGAAACAAACACACACACAAACTTAAGAAATATTGCATTTCATTGATTCTAACATGCACATTAATTTCAGGGGAAAAACTTTATCTATAAAAAAGTATCAATGATGTCAGCTCCAACTCTATGCTCTCCTCGTCTCTCAGGTGGAGTTGCCTATCTCGCTGCTGTTCACTCCATTTGGCTGGTTGTAGGCTGTGGACATCATCCAGCAGTCTGGACGCTCCGGTTCCGACCCTGTATATTGCACCTCGACTTCAGGGTTGCCGCCAGCAGCCTCGAGCAACTCCTCTTCTCCTTCCTCTCTCCACTCCGACATATCTCACTCTCAATGCTGGACAAGTGACTGGTTTCTTGGCTTAATGTCAGAGGCCAGTGCACAGCCGCTTCCAAATGACCACACAGAGATGCTGCCGGATATCACTGAAAACTGTACTGTACACCAGCGTGCCAAGAGTGCCTGCACAGTCAGTCCTTCTCCCTTATATACAAGTCCTTCCCAATGGTTCTCGGAATCAGAGTTCTTTTCCCACTTCCCTCTTCCCGCGTTCTGTTTCTTGCTGGAACTGCTGGAACTGCTGGGCCGTTGGTTCCCACACCAAGCTTGGCCGTTGCCTTATCTGGATGTTTAGACTGTCAGGGATCCGGGGTTTGCGCGCCAATCCCTTTGGCCCAAACCTTGACTCCTGATACATGATTCTAAGACTGTTTTTCAAGATGCTTAAATGAGGGGAAAATTTAGAATTGGTGAAATACAGCATGTTCCATCTCTTCTATAGTGTGCTTCTGTAGGAGAATGCTTCTGGTTTACATGGAGGTCTATCAGGTCTTTGAGTCACTTGCAGGAACTGAGAAGCTCCGGAGTATATGCCCCCAATATTTTTGAAAAATGTAGGTGGAATAAGAAGTAAGATGATGCAAAGCACAAACAGGCATTCAGGAGCAAGTCTCACTGAAAACAATGGTTACTTCTATGTCGCTGCTGCCTCAGAAAAAGCAATCAATTTGAAGATGATCAACTTTTGTTGCTGTGGGCAATTACATGTTACAGTCCATTCAGATTCACTAGCCAATGTGTACTTGTGTAAACCCCCCCCCCCTAATAATACTGCTAGTATATCATAAGAATCTTGTTCAATTGAGACAAGTATAGGCAGTCCCCAAGTAACAAACAAGATAGGTTCAGTAGGTTTGTTCTTCAGTTGAATTTCTTTGCAAGTCAGAACAGGTACATTTTTAAGTGTAACTCTCTCTCTCTCTCTCTCTCTCTCTCTCTCTCTCTCTCTCTCTCTATATATATATATATATATATATACACAGTATTTATTTATTTATTTATTTATTAATCATTCTTGTATGCCGCCACTCCCCGAGGGCTCGGAGCGGCTCACAATCAAAAGCATAAAACAGATAAAACATCAGATAAACTATTCTAAATTTAAACTAAAACTAACTCTGCAGGATTACAGAAATCAACAACTAAATGCCAGTTTGAAGAGATAGGTTTTACAGGCCCTGCGAAAGGCAAGGAGGTCTTGCAGGACACGCACTGGCAGAGTGTTCCAGATAGTTGGAGCCACCACAGAGAAGGCCCTACGTCGGGTCGAGGCCAGATGGATGGTCTTGACACCAGGCACCTCGAGGAGATTCAGATCTTCAGAGCGGAGTGATCTCTGGGGTTGGTAGGGGGTGAGACGGTCCCTCAGATACATCAGCCCCAGACCATATAAGGCCTTGAAGGTTAACACCATCACCTTGAAAGTGATCCGGTGCTCGACTGGGAGCCAATGAAGCTGCTGTAAGATGGGAGTTATGTGGCTCCTCGCCGGCACTCCAGCGAGAAGTCAAGCAGCGGCGTTCTGGATGAGCTTAAGCTTCCGGATCACGGACAAGGGCAGGCCAATGTAAAGGGCGTTACAGTAGTCTATCCTTGAGATGACCGTGGCTTGGATAACTGTGTGTGTGTGTATATATATATATATATGTGTGTGTGTGTATATATATATACAGTATGTATGTATATATATATATATATATATATACATACACACACACACACACACACACACACACACACACACACATACAAGCTTGGGGACCCAGCGGTGTCCGGGTTATTTGAGGAAGGCATTGTGTGCCAAGGTTGGTTCCTATTAGATGTTTATGTGGTCTCAGGAACTTAGTGAAGGTACTGCAAGTCCCATTGGCCATGGTCCATCCCCTTCCAAACAGCACCAGGATGTAGAGTGGGTCATGGGGGCTCTGTATGTCACATTTGGACTTGATCATTCTTTGGATGAGGGTTGCAGCGGTCTCGGAAGGTGAGTGAAAGTATTTCAAGTCCCATCATCTGTGGTCCGTCCTCCTTGAAACAGCACCAGGGTGTAGAGTGGGTCAAGGGGGCTCTGTGTGCTAATTTTGGTCTGTATTGGTCATTGGGTGAGGGTCACGTTGTGAAGTGGGCCATTGGGCCTCTGTGTGCCAAGTTTGGGCCTGATCCGTCACTGCTGTGGGCTGCAGTGAGTGACTGCCTGAGGCCTTTCCTTTTCCCTCTGAGTCACCTTCGAATGTTGGAATGTGGATGGCCAATCGGAGTCCTTTATGCAAATACCATTTCAGTGGCAACCAATGCCCTCTGTCTGGCGCCTTAGAGTGTCGGTGTTCTGAGGCTGGCCAATCAGTGTCCTTTATGCAAACAATCCCACAGTGGCAACCAATCGAAATGCTGACACATATTCCTCCCTCTGCACCACCGCACCGCCGCAAACACTGACTTTTATTATATACATAGAGAGAGAGAGAGAGAGAGAGCACTTTGGATAGCATAGGGACGGCTTAACACCCATGTGGTGTTTATTTTGCTGTCTGTGCCCTCCTGTTCAAAAGATTTCACCCCTCTTTCTGTCCCTGTGATAATTGAAAACATGAATTGGTGATAAAGCTTCAGTGGAGACATCTTTTCCCCATGAAAATTCTTCTAGGAGTGATTTTTCCTTCCAAGGAATAGATTTATCTCACTTCCTGTTGTCTCAGCTCTGTTCTTAACTATGGGTGGTTTGTAAATCAGATGTTTGTAACTCAGGGAGAGCCTGTAATTCAGAATTGTATTTCTGCAGCTGAGCCGTAATGTTGCCCTCTACAGATAAAAGTTCTAGTGGGAAACAATTTTGTACTTTGTTTTATGCAGCGTGCTATGAGGATGCTTCAAAGCTTTTAAGTATGGATGCTTACGTGAATTGCCTTTGACTTAGATCTAGCATTTTTCTTAGATTACTTGTGAGGTTGTGAGAATAATAGGCTCACAGCTGGTGCTTGTTGAGTTATCTTTCAATTCTATTTAATCCCATTTCCAAGTTCTCAGGTAGCAAAAGATCTGCTGATATAATGACTCTGCTTTTCTCTTTGCACTTGGCTCAGGGACTGCTTTCCTTTCAGTAAGGTCATAAAATGCTACTGCAATTTACAGAGATCACAACAAATAGCTTTGAAAACGATTTGACAAATGTGCAGCTAGGAGAAAGCTGGTGTTCTCAACCAGTTGCTGCTATACAATGGCTGTACTGTGAGGAAGCAAGAAAGAATTTGGAAAGGCTGTCTGGAGAAAGTAGCTCTACTCTACCCAATCTGATTGTATGCCCATTTGCCTAGAAAACCAGTCTTTCAAAATAGATATTTGAACAGGCATTTCCTCTAGAAAATTGTGATGGACTCCCTCTCTAGGCTGGTCTCACATTTCCATCCCTTGCATTTCTGTCATACATATTACCCTTTTACCCTCAAGATCCCTCCCTGGATCTGCTATGCAGGACTCATAGTGATCCTTGCTATGAACCACTGATTGTGTTGATAACATTGTTGACATACATACAGTAGTTATGGAAGATAAAACAAGGGAAGGTTTTGGGTGTTGTGTGGTTTCCAGGCTGCATTGCCATGTTCTAGCAGCATTTTCTCCTGATGCTTCACCTACATCTGTTGCTGGCATCTTCAGTGGGAAGGTTTATTATTATAATATGTAAATTGGACAAGAAATCCTAGAACATGTTATTCTTCAGAACTCCCAAAACACTATTCAAACCTCCACTCTATCAATCCACCTGTGAAATTAGTGCCCAGATCTTAAGCTATAGAATAATCTTAGATAATACCAACATTTGGCCTATATCCTCACAGTGTGATGTTGCTGCCTGAAAAGCCAATACAATTCAACTGAGTAGTGTTCAGTATAGTCAAGAGAAGTTGTTTATTTATTTATTATTTGAACTTGTATGCTGTCACTCCCCGAGGGCTTGGAGCAGCTCACAATTACATAAAAGCATAAAAGAAAGTAGAAAAACAATAAGAACAAGCTGGGTGTCATCAGCGTACTGATAACATTCCAGCCCGAAGCTTTGTACCAGACTAGCAAGTGGCCGCATGTAGATGTTAAATAACAAAGGGGAGAGTATAGCCCCTTGAGGGACCCCACAAATCAGTGAGGCCCTCTCGGAGACTGCACCTCCCCATTCCACTCACTGTCCCCGGTTGTGAAGAAAGGACAACAGCCATTTCAAGGCTGTTCCCCTGACTCCAACAATGGCAAAGCGGTGGGTCAAAAGATTGTAATCAACCATATCAAAAGCTGCTGTGAGGTCCAATAACACAAGCAGCTCTGATCCGTCCTTGTCCTGTTGGCAGCAAAGCTGATCTGAAATGGCAACCAACATAGTCTCCGTCCTGTGCCCGGAACAGAAGCCGGACTGGAAGGGATCTAGGAACTGATGCAGCTGCCCCACTACTGCCCTCTCAATCACCTTGCCCAGGAATGAAAGATTCGAAACTGGGCGGTAATAGAAGAGAACCGATCGATCTAAATTCGGTTTCTTCAGTAGCGAGGAAACCACTGCCTCTTTTAAACCCTCTGGAAAAACTGCTTGCTCAAGGGAGCTGTTTATTATCTTCAACAGAGAGTCACGTAGTCCCTCTTGGCAAGATTTCACTAGCCAAGAGGGGCACGGATCGAGGAAGCAAGTGGTTGGTGTTGTGTCATTCTATTCTTCTTTGGTTAGGCCTCACCTGGAATATCCAGTTCTGGGCACTATCTTCTAAGAAGGGCATTGACAAGTTAGAGTGTATTCAGAAGAGGGTGAGAAAGAATCTGTCTACATGGACAAAAAATTGCACTCACTCATCTCATATTGGCCACTTAACTGACACATTCCTTCTGTAACTATTTGCATCCCAACCACTTATTTGTCCCCGAAACTACTTCAAAATAAGCTTTTGTCCTGCTATCTCATTGAAGATCTGTTTTATTTATTTATTTATTTATTTATGCATGCATGCTCAGCTGGCTCCAACCGGTAACTTTGTATCAGAGTTGGGGGAAAGAGTTAGGAGTGCCCTAAACCGGTTGGTGGGAAGTGCAAGGGCCACCAGGAAGTTCACTTTATAATAGATGAATATTTAATTTTAAATTCACATTTTTAAAAGGAAAGTGTATGCAGATAATTGGTGCACTAGTATACCAGTATTCGCACATCTCCCTATAACAGGATGGTTAAAGAAAACTTAGGTGGAAGTACACGTGCATGATGATAAGGAAAAATGGTGAAGCAGACACTGCCTTGTGGCCACCAGTTGTGTGAATAGATTTCCAAATTTAAGATTACATTGATGTGTATTTGTCGGGGGTAAATCAGATAACCAGATCATGATTAAAGGGATTTTAAAAGGCCTTAAAAGTCAAGACTAGCACTTTGAAGGTGATCCGGCATAATATCGGAAGCCAGTGCAGTTCGCGCAGAATTGGCGAGATGTGACAGCCAACCCGGACCCCTGCCAGGAGTTGGGCTGTGCTATTCTGCACCAGCTGAAGCTTGCAGATCACATACAAAGGAAGGCCAAGGTACAGCGTGTTACAGTAGTCAAGCCTCGAGATGACCGTGGCTTGGACCACTGTGGCCAAGTCGCACTGGGACAAATAGGGGGCCAGCTTCCTCACCTGTCGAAGATGGAAAAATGCCACCCTGCTGACGCTGGAGACCTGAGCCTCCATCGGCAGCAGGGGGTCCTAGGCTCTTAACAGAAGACGATGGACATAGGGTCACACCGTCCAGGGTCGGAAGCTGGACATTCCTACAGTCTGGGTGGCCAAGCCACAGGATCTCCGTCTTAGCCGGATTCACCTTCAACCTACTGGCTCGCAGCCATCCAGTAACGGCCTCAAGGCAGCGATGGAAATTATCGGGTACAAATTCGGGCCTGCCCTTCATCCTCAGGATAAGCTGGGTGTCATCAGCGTACTGATGACACCCAAGCCCGAAGCTACGCACCAGCTGGGCAAGTGGTCGCATGTAGATGTTAAATAATAGAGGAGAAAGGGCACCCCCGGAGACCACCTCTCCCCTCCTCACTCGCTGTGTCCAGTTCTGAAGTTAAGGGCGGTCTCCCTCACCCCAGCCCCGGCAAGACGGTGAGTCAAAAGATTGTAATCGACTGTATCAAAAGCTGCCGTGATGTCCAATAACACGAGCAGCGCCGATCCGCCTTTGTCCAGCTGGCAAAAGCGAGACAATTGGCGCCCAATCTTCCGACGGAAGCGCTAGCTACAGTAATCCATGCCACGGTTACATCAAGGCTGGATTACTGTAACGCTTTGTATGTAGGTCTACCCCGGTCACTAACCCGCAGGCTCCAGATTGTGTAGAACGCGGCCGCCAGGCTTCTCACAGGAACATCGATGAGATGCCACATTACACCATCTATGCAGCGCCTGCACTGGCTGCCCGTTGAGTATAGAGCCTTACACAAGACCTTGACCTTGGCTTTCAAAGCCCTACGGGACCGGGGGCCAACATACCTAAAAGACCGCCTGTTGATGCCTGCTTACTCAAGGACCCCGCGGCCAGCAAACAAGAACCTTCTTCACGTACCAGGCTTGAAAGAGGCCCACCTGGAGACCACGAGACGGAGATCGTTCTCCGTTGTGGCCCCCGTTCTTTGGAACTCGATGCCACCGGACCAGAGAGCCTCCCTCGACCTGCCCCAGTTCCTGACCGCTCTGAAGACCTGGCTATTTAGGAAAGCCCATGGTTAATGCAGAACCAGGAACTCAAATACCGAGCCTGGCCCCTGCATTTAACCACTGAATATTTTAATCTAGTTTTAAATACTCTATTTTAATTGTGGAATTTGTTGTGTGTAAGTCGCCCGGAGCACTAACGTGGAGGGCGACTCAGAAATAATAAAGTCAGTCAGTCAGTCAGTCAATGTAGCTCATCCGAGATGGAGACCAGAACCGTCTCCGTCCCATGCCCCGAACGGAAGCCGGACTGGAAGGGGTCTAGCCAAGTTGCGTCATCTAGGAAGGACTGCAACTGCTCCATTGCTGCCCTCTCAACTACCTTACCCAGAAACAATAGATTCGAAACTGGGCGATAGTTGGAAGGGACCGTTGGATCTAATCCCGGTTTCTTCAGCAATGGAGAGACCACCGCCTCTTTTAATCCCTCTGGAAACACTCCTTGCTCAAGGGAGGTGTTGACTATATTCAACAGAGGGTCACGTAACCCTTCCAAGCTGGCTTTCACCAGCCAGGAAGGGCAAGGATCGAGGGAGCAGGTGGTCGGTCTAGTTGTAGCCACTATCCTATCGACAGATTCTGCGTCCAGTGGTGTGAACCGGTCGAAGGTGGGCCCGGCAAGAGGCCACAGGGCTTCCGGTAGTATGCCGGTTCACCTTCAAAGTGCTACTCTTGACTTTTAAGGCCTTACATGGTCTGGGGCCAGTGTACCTATGGGACCGTCTCATCCCATACTGTCCCACTAGACCTCTACGCTCTGAAGAGCAAAACCTCCTGGTCATCCCTAGTGCTAAAATCTACTAGCGGGCTTTCTCGATCATGGCTCCGACCCTTTGGAACTCTTTGCCCACTGACGTTCGTACCATCCAGGACCTTCTCCCTTTCAGGAAGGCTTGTAAGACTTTGTTGCTCCGGCAGACCTACGGATCTGGATAACCTGTGTGTTCATAGCCACCTTGTAACTGTGTCAGCTGCTGTTGTGTATAGTGCAGGACTATTGCCATTTTATATGCTGTTTTTCATGTTGTTTTTACCTGTTTTGCTTGCACTGTGTTTTTATATATGCCTGTTTTTATTATGTAACGACTGATTTGTTGTGAGCCGCCCCGAGCCATTGGGGGGGGGGGGGGGGAGAGATAAATGCAAAGAAATAAAATAAATAAATAAATAAAAACAGATACAGGTTAATACCCGAGATCATTGCGGTCAGAAGACTCGAATCTTCTTTGCGTCCCCAGTATTAGATCTTTCCGCCTAACAGCAACCCGACAAAAGGCATTCTCCATCATAGGTCCGGTGCTATGGAATTCTCTGCCACCTGAAATTCGGGCTATCCGAGACCTAAGTTCTTTCCACAGAGCACGTAAGACTCACTTGTTCAGACAGGCTTTTGACTGATGTTTGAAATTTTAATCATTGTTTTATTGCTTGATGTTTTGGTATTCTTCCTTGTAAACCGCCCCGAGCCTCTGGGAGTGGCGGTATAAAATCGAATAAATAAATAAATAAATTGACAAGGGGCAAAGAGCCCTCAATCTCACAGTTTAAAGAGAGGGGTGGGTAGCTGTGCTTGTCCTAACAGTTGCTGCCAGACATGGTATCCTCAAAACTCTGAGTATGAGCAATTGGCCATTTAAATACTATTTTGCACAAACAGGTGTTTTAATGGCCTCAACTAGCTTTAACTGGTTATTTCCTATTTCTAATACATTAATTTGTGGCTTTTAAAAAGCCCAGTAACCTTGAGGTTTTTGAGTGAGGCTATGTTTGGCATTATCCCCCTGTTGAGGGTCATGGATATAATGGGGAAGAGGAACATCGTTTCAGAGCACCCACTGAGGTCTGAAGGTTCTGTTGAGGTTTGGGAAGAGGACAAACATGGTGTCCTGGTCAAACCACTGATGTTCTAGCTAATAATTGTACTAGTTTTGACTGCTTTGAAAATTATAGAATATATTTAAGGTGAATAAGTAAAGCCATACCTTTAATTTATGCTTAGAGTTTACTCATCTGCAGGGAAGGTCGATGCTTTTGAACTGTGGTGTTGGAGGAAAGTTCTGAGAGTGCCTTGGACAGCGAGAAGATCCAACCAGTCCATACTTCAGGAAATAAAGCCTGACTGCTTATTGGAGGGAAGAATAGTAGCAGCAAAGATGAAGTACTTTGGCCACATCATGAGAAGACAGGAAAGCTTAGAGAAGACAATGATGCTGGGGGAAAATGGAAGGAAAAAGGATGAGGGGTCGACTAAGGGCAAGATGGATGGATGGTATCCTTGGAGTGACTGGCTTGACTCTGAAGGAGCTGGGGGAGGTGAAGACCAACAGGGAGCTCTGGCATGGGATGGTCCATGAGGTCACAAAGAGTTTATTTATTTATTTATTGTTTCGATTTCTAGACCGCTCCTTCTTGAAGCTCGCGGCGGTTTACAACAATATAAAAACGCAACACAATAGTAAAATCAACACTTTAAAACAGATTAAAACTAAATCTCTGCATTCTACTACACTTGGATGAGGACTAACAGCAAAGATGTTAAAGCTTTACTCTAGTGAGAACGCTTGATGGAAAAGAACCGTCTTACACACTCTTTGGAAAGAGGACAATTCTCTAATCCCTCACACTTCATCGGGCAGGGTGTTCCACATTGTCGGTGCCACCACCAAAAAAGCTCTTTGCCTGGTTGAGGACAGATGGTATGTCAGGACAGATGGGACACTAAGAAGATTTTGCTCTTCGGATCGCAACCATCTCTGGGGAACATGCGGGGAGAGGCGGTTCCTCAAGTACACAGGCTCTAGACCACAGGCCTTAAAGGTTAAAACCAGCATCTTGAAAGCAATCCGGTACTCTACTGGTAGTCAGTGCAGTTGCTGGAGGATTGGTGTAATATGGGATCTCGTTGGCGTTCCAGCGAGAAGATGGGCCGCAGCATTCTGCACTAGCTTGAGTTTCCGGGTCACTCTCAAAGGAAGGCCAATGTAAAGGGCGTTACAGTAGTCTAACCTTGAGATGACCGTTGCCTGGATCACTGTGGCCAAGTTACTCCCTGATAAGTAAGGTGCCAGCCGCCTAGCTTGGCGCAGATGGAAAATTGCGGTTTTGCTGACCATGGAGACCTGAGCCTCCATAGTTAGCATAGGGTCTAACTGGACCCCCAAGCTTTTTACTATCGATGACAGGCGTAGTGCCTCGCCATCCAAGGTAGGCAGCCGGCACTCTCCCCCACCTGGGCGACCCAGCCACAAGATCTCCGTCTTCGATGGATTCACCTTCAGCTGGCTAGATCGTAGCCATCTAGTCACAGCCTCAAGGCACTGATGGAAAGAATCGGATACAGAGTCCGGCCGGTCTTTCATCCTCAGCACCAGCTGGGTGTCGTCAGCATACTGATGGTACTACACAACGTAAGCTGTAGAAAAGCAGCTAAACAAACACAACTTGGGACAGAGAATATGCAAAATACAGAATATACTTCTTGAATAGGTAGGTTAGCATGCCCAAACACGATCAAATAAACAAGCTAAACAAATGGTTTACACATGAGAGTCCAAATGGACTTATTAAAAAACATATACAAGTCCTGCTGAGCCACAGTACCTTAACTGTATGGGGAAGTAAATCCAGGCTGGTGTTGGTAAGGGTGGAAGGAAGTAATCCGTTGTTCTACACAAGAGTTCTGCACAAGTGTTCTACTCAATGGAGAGTTCTGTACAGTAGAACTCTTGTGCAGAACTCTTGTGCTCATCCAGTCTGAAGAAATTACGCCATTTGTTTGCTTGTCCTGCCAGGGAAATGGCAAGTTACAAGTATCTTGAAAAGTTCACCTAAACCCAAATAAATTCAAATTACAAAAGAGCCAGAGAGAGACAAAGAGAGAGATCCCATATAAAATCTTAGAAATTTTTTTTTACTGAAAGAGCTATTAACAATGGAACAGACTGCTTCTCTATCTTTAAATAGGTTGGATAGGCATTTTTCAGGAGTATTACATTTGTGTATTCCTGCATAGCAAGGATTGGACTAGTTACCTATTGTAGTCCCTTTGAACTCTGATTCGATAATTCCTCATAAGGGACCATGGGAAAAACACCAAAGATAAGGAGAGAGTTTCCCCCATCACTTCCTCCATCAAATGGACATAACTTGAAAGATGATGGTCACAAGAATTGATGTAAACATTGCAGTCCTCAAGATATTTCCATTAAACTAGAAAATATGTTAGCAGGTCCCAAATGCACAATTAATATGCAAGAGCATGAAACAATAAAGCAAATCCAATTATTTGTGGATAAATTATTTTCAGAAATTTCTTTGGATATATCTTCAGTAATATTCCCAAAGCTTTTTTTCTTTAAATGGTTTGCTTGCTGAAAATGATGAGTTTTAATAGCATGTGTAAGTACATCCTGTTCTTACTTTAGAATACTCAGTACCCTCCCATTCAAACTACTGATTTGGTCCACAGCTGCTTAGCTTCAATAAATCTGTTGTCATTTAATTAATCATGCTAGGTTCTAATATAACCTGAGAGTTAAGAAGGCAAGGAAAGAAGGAAGGGAGGTGGAAGGTCTAAATTCACACAATATCTATTTATTTAAGGTACAATTTAATAATTGTTGTAAAAATTATCACCTCGGCTTTAGCTAATTATTACATGATATAATAGTGTCATGACTCAGTTTCATTGCCTGAGAATTGAGGCTCTGAATCTGAGACTGACAGTGAAAACACGAGATAAAGCACCTGCACACTGACCATGGGAAACAAACACTTTAACACTTGGTGGCTTTGTGTCAGGTGGGAACTGCTATCTTTGGATGTGTGGGCGTGTATAAAAGGATGTGAATCACTGTAACCAGCCACTCTTGGCTTTAACCATGTTATGATATCCTTTAGTAAAAGTTCTGAGTAAAATCCGGGACGTATCCTGTGAGTTATTTCGAACTGCTATTGTGAGTCCAGACATACAACAAACAGCACATCTACAGTAGAGGTGGGCAACCGCATGTGACTGAAAGTCACCTATTGACTTATGGTGACTCCATGAATTTCATAGGGTCTTCCTAGACAATGATAATTCAGAGGTGATTTTGCTACTTCTTTCCTCTGAATTATAGCCTACAGAACCTGGTATTTGTTGATGGTCTCCTGTCCAAGTGTGAGCAATTACTGACCATATTTAGGTGCCCAAGATCAAGCAGAAAAGGTAGGGGCTATATTAGGCCCCCAAGAAGACCTTGGAGGGCTGTCACAAGCACCCTATGTGTGTGTGTGTCAGCGGCGCCTTGTCCAATGCGGGATAGCGCAATGGACAAGGACGCGGCTGCCATCTTGGAAGAGGACCGAGCGATCGGAGGCGCGGCCGCCATTTTGGTTCTCCTTGTTCCATGTTGTTTCTGTAGCTCCATGTTGTTCCCTGTTGTTTCTGAGCTGTTGGAGTTCCTGCCGAAAAAGGACAAGAGGGGTTATCTGTTCAAGGATTGGCTCTTCGCCAGAGGGGGGAGGGGCTCGGGGAGTTTTGAGCAGGGATTTTGGAGGGAAGGCTTCAGTACGGTTTTTACTGCCTTGGATTAAGGACTCATAAAGCATTTCCTCAATACCCGAGTGAGTATGATTATTGAGCGGCCTACCAACGCTCACACAAAAACCGTACTCACAACCTGAATCGCAGTCGTGAGCCGATCCGACCGCGAACCCCCTGAGATGTCTAGTGGAAGGGAAGAAGACCTCCAGGAGCCCGAGTGGAACTGCGCTGGCGGGGATCCGAAGAGGTGGAAGATGGGATCCTCGGTGAGGCGGCTGGAGGCCCGGCGGGGGGAGAGGCCTGTGATTGTCTCCGGAGCAGGCGACCAGGAGGCCGCGATTCCTCCCCTCCTGTGGGACGAGAAGGTGACGCGGCGGAAGAAGGGGAGCCCCAGGCCCGAGGAGGACGTCGGTCAGGCCCCAGTGGAAGGCACGAGTCGGGCGGCGGATGGAGGAGATGATGGGAGAGATGGCCAGAGCCATAGCCGACATCCGCCAGCAGATGGGAATGATGCAGAGGCGGATGGACACATGGGGACCCCCGCCGGAGGAAGATCGAGGCACGGAGGGGCATTCAAGCTATGCGGCCCGGAGGGCAGAAAGACCGCCCGTCCGGCAGGGCCGCCCCGGAGGGGCCGGCGCCGATTTCACCCCCGCCAGGGGACCTCCACCTTCAACCTGGGCCAGCGACCGGACCCTGGAAGGAAGCGGCCATCGGAGAGACTTAAAAGTCAAGTTCGACGGAGACCCAAGCCACCTTTCCTTTTTTGTCACCAATGTCCGCAATTTTATGGAAGACTATGGAGACTCGTTCCCAAGTGAGGGCCGTGGGAAGCAACCTGAAAAACGCTGCGGCCGACTGGTTGGTCCAGATGACCGAGACCGATGCCCCGGAGCTTAGGGGTCTTGAGGCCTTCCTGAGGGCGCTGCAGCAGCGGTTTAGAGACCCGCACGCGGAAGCAAAAGCTAAAGCAGAATTGAAGCGGATCTACCAGGGGGTCGAGGGCGGTATCCGAGCACGCCCTGGCGTTCAAGGCCCTTGCCGGAAAAATCCGCGATTGGTCAGAGGCGACCAAATTAGACTATTTTAAAGCAGGACTGAGGAGAGAGACCCTGGATTGGGCTCTGAACCGCAGAAACCCGGACACCCTGGAGGGATGGATTGACCTGGCCGGCCAAGTGGAGTGCGATCGGGAGGCGGCACCCAGGAGGGCCCGAGACGCCCCGCGAGCACGCGACCCGGCCCCAACCATGCGAACGGGGCTGGCCCGGAGGTCGCCAACCCGGCGGAGGTCGCCAAGTCGAGACGCAAACAGACCGCGGAGAGGCGCTTGCTTCACCTGCGGCCGAGAGGGGCATCGGGCGGTCGAATGCCCGAGGAGGCCGCCCGCCGCGGGGGAGAAGGGTCGGACCCGACCCCGGGACACGAAAGACGACCAAGGCCAAGGAGCGGGCGGCTAGAGAGTTGGCCCGAGCGCCAACCAACCCGAGGGGCGGAGGTGACTACGAGAGAGGCGCGGAGGAGAGCGGATCGGAAGAGTCGGCGGAAAACGAGCCCGATCTGCCGTGGCGCCCGGCGGCAGATCTCACCTTCCCAGGGCGGTGAGTCGGAGCCTCCCAGTGGAGGACTCCTCACATTTAAGGTAGCCGTGCGCGGCCCCACCACCGACCAAGAGACCGAGGCTAGTGCCATGCTAGACTGTGGTTGCACCAGATGCTTAATGTCCCCTGGCTTAGCAGCCCAGCTAGGAGTGACCCCGGGAGTTAGTGGCCCGGTCCTGGTCGCGCAGCTGGATGGGACCTTCGCCAACGGGGCGCCCGCCACAAGAAAGACCGGGGCGGTAGAGGTGCGGATAGGGACCCACAGAGGGCGCATCAATTTTGTGATCTCCGAGATGGCTAACCAACCCTTAATTCTGGGCAGCCCCTGGTTGGAGGAACACAATCCGAGGATCAACTGGAAGACAGGGAGGTGCGCTTCAGAGATGGGCAGGTTCAGGCTAAGATAGAGTACCCAGGAGAAGGAGGGAGTCCTAATACGGCAGGAGCCGGGCTCGCCCAATTGGCAGGAGTACCGCAGGACTATTGGGAGCTGGCTGAGGTGTTCAGCGAGAAAGAATGCGACGAGCTGCCACCCCCGCGCCATGGACTGTGCCATTAAGATAGAAGAGGGGCGACACTCCCCAAACCCAAGATGTATGCAATGTCGGAGCCGGAGAAAAGGGCGCTGAGGGGAGTTCATAGACAAAAACCTGGCCAGGGGTTTTATTAGACACTCAGATAGCCCACTGGCGGCCCCCGTGCTCTTCCGCCCCAAGGCGGATGGGAGTCTCCGGCTCTGTGTGGACTACCGAGGGATAAACGCCATCAGCTCGGCGAATCCGTACCCCCTCCCTTGATGTCCGAGATCCTGGCCCAGCTGGGGAAGGCCAGGCTGTTCACGAAGCTAGACATTCGAGAGGCATTCTATAGAATCCGGGTCAAGCCAGAGGACTGCTGGAAGACGGCCTTCAACTGTCACTTGGGCCATTTTCGAGTTTTAGTCACCCCTTTCGGCCTAAAGGGGCGCCAAAAATCTTCCAGCAGTGGATCCACGAGGCCCCCAGAGACCTGTTGTACACGGGGGTCATCGTGTACCCGGACGACGCCCTGATCTACACAGAGACCCGTACAGAGCACGTGGCGTTGACCCGGGAAGTCCTGAGGAGGCTGAAAGACAATCGGCTATACGCCAAGTTGTCCAAATGCGAGTTCCATCAGACCGAGTTGAACTACTTGGGATATCGCATCTCCACACGGGGCATCGCGATGGACCCGGCGAAGGTGCGAGACGTACTGGAATGGGAAGCCCCCCCGCACGGAGACAGCTGCAGGGGTTCCTGGGATTCGCGAACTTCTACCGGCAATTCATCCCGAATTTTGCAGAGACTACCTTAGCGCTAACAGACCTGCTTAAAACTAAAGGGTTGGGAGAAACCAGGAAGACCAAAACCCCTAGCGCCAAACTTCAATGGACACCACAGTGTCAAGAGGCGTTCGTGAACCTCAGCGGCAGTTCACCAGCCAGCCCCTGTTGATTCACCCGGTGATGAGCAGGCCCTTCACAGTGCAGTGTGACGCGTCCGAGGCGGCATACGGAGCAGTCCTCCTCCAGCCGAATGAAGAAGGCCACTTGAGGCCATGTGCTTATCTCTCCAAGAAGTTCACCCAAACAGAAAAAAGATGGCACGTATGGGAGAAGGAGTCGTTTGCCATACGGGCGGCTCTGGCCCATTGGAGGCACTTCCTGGAGAGAACGCCGGTCCCTTTCGAAGTTTGGACAGATCATAAGAACCTGCAGGCCCTGCAGACCCCCCAGAGACTGAACGCTAAGCAGCTGAGATGGGCCCAGTTCTTTAGCAGATTCAATTTTAAGTTGAGATACATCCCGGGCCCGAAAAATGTCGTAGCGGACGCTCTCTCGCGCATGCCTGATGCGGACTACTCGGCCCCAGGAGAGATGGGAACCGTATTCTCTAACCCACAACTGGGTTTGGTCGCCGCCACCCGGGCAGCAGTCAAAGCAAATGCCACCGCCGGAGAGCTGGCAAAGCCTCTCCTGGACCAGATCAAGACAGCGTCCCGCACAGACGAATGGCTGTTCCGGCACCCGGAAGGCCTGGAAGAGAATGACGGCATCTGGAGCCAGGGAACCAAGGTTTACGTCCCCGAGGCCCTGAGGGCACAGGTCCTAGAAATAGGGCACGACACGCTCATGGCAGGACACGGGCTCTCAAAGACGCTGAAGCTACTCGCCCGGCAGTTCTGGTGACCCGATGAGGAGGGGACGCAAAACAATACATCGCCGAGTGTGATATGTGCGCCAGGAATAAAACGAAGGTGGGACGCCCCACGGGCCTATTGCAGCAAGTAGCTGACCCTGCAGAACCATGGAGAGAAATAGTGGACCTCCCGGAGAGCGGGGGGTTCACCGCCATCTGGACGATAGTGGACCTGTTCTCCAAGCAGGCCCACGTTGTGCCGTGCGACGACTGCCGACGGCGCGGAGCTGGCCAAACTCTTTATACATCATGTTTTTCGCCTGCATGGTAGCCCTTGTCGGGTCATAAGTGACCGCGGCCCGCAGTTCGCTGCTAAATTTTGGAAGGCGTTCCTGGCCGCCCTGGGGACCCAACGGGCGTTGAGTACGGCATTCCATCCCGAGACAGACGGAGCGACCGAAAGAGTTCAGCGGACGCTCCAGCAATACTTGAGGTGCTTCTCTACGTATCAGCAGGACCAGTGGGCCAACCTGTTGGATGTGGCAGAATACTGCTATAACAACACCGACCACGCGTCACGGGGTGTCTCCATTCCGGGCCGTGGGTGGTCGGGACTTCCTGCCCTTCCCAGCTATTGATACTTCTGCACCTCCGCCTTGCACCCCGTCCTGGGGCGCGGGTTGCCGCAGCCTGGCCAGAGATCCAAGGACGCTGAGGAAGGCCAGAGAAGACTACAAAACTCATGCAGATAAAGAGAGGGCCACAGCCAACCTACGTGGCAGGAGACATGGTATATCTCTCCACTAAGCACCTGCGATCGACCCAGCCCTCCCGCAAGTTTGCGGACAAGTTTGTTGGCCCTCTACGGGTGACTGAAGTGGTCACCCGGTCACCCTTAGGCTAGACCTTCCCCACACGTGGCGCACGGTGCACCCGGTGTTCCACGTTAGCCTGCTTAAAAGGCAGTAACCCCGCAAGTGGTCTCCACAGGGGCGCCCCAGTCCCGATCATGATCGGGGAACATACCCACTTTGAGCTTAAGGATATTTTAGACTCTAAAAGGCTTAGGGGCAGACTTCAATACTTTGTGCAGTGGCTTTCCAAAGACTTGCAGCCGGAGTGGGTGTTAGCAGAACATGTCAAGGCCCCAGATTAGTCAAAGGTTTCATAGGGCCTTCCCGGACAAGCCAGGGCCCTGAAAATACTTTTCTTCTTTTCCCCCCCAGGTCGGTGGACTCCTTCGGGAGGGGGGTGCTATGTCAGCGGCGCCTTGTCCAATGCGGGATAGCGCAATGGACAAGGCGCGGCTGCCATCTTGGAAGAGGACCGAGCGATCGGAGGCGCGGCCGCCATTTTGGTTCTCCTTGTTCCATGTTGTTTCTGTAGCTCCATGTTGTTCCCTGTTGTTTCTGAGCTGTTGGAGTTCCCGCCGAAAAAGGACAAGAGGGGTGGGGTTCAGGGTTTATCAGTTCAAGGATTGGCTCTTCGCCAGAGGGAGGGGCTCGGGAGTTTTGAGCAGGGATTTTGGAGGGAAGGCTTCAGTACGGTTTTTACTGCCTTGGTTTAAGGACTCATAAAGCATTTCCTCAATACCCGAGTGAGTGTGATTATTGAGCGGCCTACCAACGCTCACAGTGTGCCTATCCCAACAAGAAATGAATTTCCCCATGATTTTCATAGGAATCCAGTCCTGCAAAAATAAACATCGTTTGCCGGTTTTGCCCACAAATGCATTTTAGCGGATAAGGATTTTCACCACACTTTGTAGGTTTCTCAGGACACTTTACCCCAAGGAGAGTCCTTACTTTGACAGCTCCTAGTAACTTCTGGTTTCAAAAATAATGTTTGTCTTGGGTTTAAATTAACCCAATCCAGACACCAGAGATGACCGGCATAGAGTGCCTGGGAGCAACCCTAGGAATGGGAGAAAAGACGGGGATCTTGGTGGTCTACCGAGCCCCTGGGGCCCAAAAGGAGGCCACGTCTGTTTTACTGGATTTGATTGCGGACTGGGCCCTGAGATTCCCCCGGCTCATTGTACTGGGTGACTTTAACATCCACCCGGACACAGACCCTCTCCCACCTAGCGCAAGGGAGCTCCTTCTACACATGGATGCTCTAGATCTCCCCAGGACCGAAACGGGCCCTACACACCAAGCTGGCCACGCGCTGGACCTGATCTTCGGCCATGGCCTAGCCATAAAGCACCGTGAATCCAGAGCAGTGCCTTGGTCAGATCACCTGACCGTAAGAGCAGACATTGACACTCCCCTCACAGAAAGATCGGAGCCAAAGACCATCTTAGTCCGCCAAAGGAGTCTGATGACCCCGAGGGCATTCACGGCAGCTCTGGAACCGTTGGAGGTCCCCGGAGGATCGCTGGCAGATCTGGTCGACAGGTGGAACAGCGTCCTCTCGAGGGCCATCGACCAGGTGGCACCAAGGCGCCCCCTTCGTCCCCGTAAAACCCGCTCACCGTGGTTCACGCCGAACCTAAAGCAGACGAAACGCCGGAGGAAACAACTGGAGAGTATTTGGAGACGGAAACCTGCGGGGGGCAAATAGAGCGGCTTATAGAGAACAGCATAGGCTGTATGAACATGAGATCAAGGAGGCGAAGAAATCCTACAATGCCGCCCAGATTACAGCTGCCGGCTCCGTTCAGCACAGATCTACAAAGTAGTCCGGAGCCTTCTAGCGCCCCCACGGAGTGACCCTAAAAACTCTGTGGTAACTGCAGAAGACCTCCAAGAGTACTTCATCAGTAAAATCATGGCACTCCGGCGTGACCTCCCGCCCATCCCGGAGGAAGAGAGTGAGAGGACCCGATGCCCAACTCAGACCAGCGGGCTCTCCCTCACCGAATTCAGGCCTCCCTGGAAGAGGTGGAAAGGTTGGTGACCGTGGCAAGGGCGACGACCTGCCCCATGGACCCTTGTCCATCGCACTTAATTAAGTCTTGCATGGACTCCGTATCGGACGCTCTGAGGGACCTGGTGAACCTTTCCCTGGATACTTGCATCTTCCCTGAGTCCCTGAAGGAAGCCAGAGTTAGGCCCCTCTTGAAAAGGCGAGCCTTGACCCCGATGAACTGGCGAACTACCGCCCTGTTGCCAATCTGCCCTTCCTGGGTAAGCTTCTGGAGCGGGCGGTGGAAAGCCAGCTGCGTGATTTCCTTCACCGGTCCGGGGGCCTGGACCCGTTCCAGTCAGGTTTTCGTGCAGGCCACGGAGTAGAATCTGTCTTGGTAGCGATCACAGACGACATCCGCCGCTAGGTAGATGGAGGGGGCTCGGCTGTCCTGGTCCTCTTAGATCTAACCGCGGCCTCCGACACCGTCGACCATGACCTGCTACTCCGCCGCCTGGCTGCCTCTGGGATCCGGGACAAAGCTCTGACTTGGCTAGGATCGTTCCTGCGGGGCCGCTCGCAGCGGGTTGAGTGGCAGGGCCAGGTCTCCAGGAAATGCGAGTTGGAGTGCGGGGTCCCCCAGGGTGCTATCTTGTCTCCCACCCTTTTTAACATCTATGTCCAGCCCCTGGCCAGCATTGCAAGGAGCCATGGTTTCAGCTGCTACCAATACGCCGACGACACACAGCTGCTGTTTAAGCTCGATCCAGGGATGTTGTCAGTGCAGGAAAACTTTAGTCAAGGACTGAGGGCGGTGACTAGCTGGCTCAGAGCACACAGGCTAAAAATCAACCCGGCAAAAACGGAGATCCTCTGGCCTGGCCGACCCGCCCCTCACTCACCATTACCACTCTTTGAAGGCGTGCCCTGTCCGGCTCCGGTGGTGAAGAGCCTGGGAGTGATTCTGGACGAGAGACTGACGATGGAGGCCCAGATCCAGGCCGCAGCCAAGGGTGCCTTCTTCCACCTTCGCGCAGGGCCCGTCGGCTGGCCCCCTACCTACCATCAGAGGCGCTGAAGACCGTGATTCATGCCACCGTGGTCTCCCGACTTGACTACTGCAATGCCCTGTATGCGGGCCTACCATTGTCCACGACTCGGAGGTTGAGACTCGTCCAGAACGCAGCGGCCAGACTCATCTCTGGGGCACCGGCGAGAAACCACATCTCACCAATCTTGAAAGACCTTCATTGGTTGCCCACAGAGTGCAGAGTGATCTACAAACTCATGGCGCTAACCTTTAAAGCACGGCAAAGAATCGGACCGGCCTATTTGAGCGACCGGCTGATAGACCAACACAGCGAAAGACCTGTGCGTGCTATAAACGGTGACTGTATAGCCATCCCAGGGGTGAGAGAGGCCCGGCTGACAGAGACCCGACGGAGAGCCTTCTCTGTGGTGGCTCCTATGATCTGGAACACGCTCCCACCTGCTCTCAGGGCCACATTGGCCTCTACCAGATTTCTGTCTGACCTGAAAACCTGGCTTTTCGGCCGGGCGTTTGGGGATTGACTGGATGGTCTGGAAGCTGAGCCTCTCATGGCTCTCTATATCTATACCTATACCTGTGCTTTTAACTGTTGTACCCGTGGTTTTTAAACAATGTAAGTCGCCCGGAGCACCAGTGGTGGAGGGCGACTCACAAGAAATAAAGTTATTATTATTATTTATTATTATTAAAATTAAATTAACCCTAGAGGACATTTTGTGTCAAAGATTTTGAATTTTTCAAAATATTGTTTATTGTGTAAAGGTGGCATACAGAATGCAAAAGAAAGAGAAAATGAAATACACATAATACAAATACAATAGTCCACCAAGAACTTAAGATATTGGACAATGCATTGCTAGCTCCATTTTTTTTAAGGTGACTATTTGGCAGAAAGGAGTGATTGGTTCGCAGGCACTGCTTTCTCAAATTGTCAGCTAGACTCAGGGTCATTAAAACGCAGAGTGGCAGGCAGTTGGACTGGCAAGTGTGTTAATAAAAAAACCCAAGAAGGTACCTAACAGCTCTCTGGAATTGCATTCTGAGCCTTTGAAAAGTTTCTTTGTGCTTAACATTGCAAAAAGCGTTTATTAAATCCATGTATTTTTCCTTGTGAGTTATTTCCACCCTGGTGTAATATGAAGCTGAAGTGAGCTCATTTTGAACAGAAGGATACAAATTCTTCCATTTCTGCCCTTTCCAGCAGTGAATTCCCACCCCCATTCCTGTTTTAAGCTACCATTTAATAAACATGCTGAAAATGAAAAACCCACCCTTTCTTTCAAGAGCAGATTTTAACTCCCACACTCACCATTTCCATGCTATAATTAGGGCAAACAAGTAGAAATACAAATAAATTCTCCACTGCAGATTTTGGCCTGGTTTGCAATAAACTCCTTTGGCTGCTATTCAAATTAGCACAGTTTCTTTTAGAACAGAGTGTTGCCAGAAGACCCCCTTCAAGCAGAGACTATGCCCCTGTGAGTCTGGTCAGGTGGAAACAACTGAGCACGTGCTTCTTCAATGCATGTTCTACAGAGATCTTAGATCTAATCTCATTAGACCATGGCTTTCAAAATACCCGGGGTGCAGTGAAAAATATTATTCCACGCTGCTGCTTTTGGACTAAACACTACAATAACTTACAGTGTTGCTAAGTTCTGTGCTGCTGCTCTTAAAATCAGACGGAGGATGATTGACACAGTAAGGCAACAGCTTGCTGGGAATGCAATTAGAGCAACATGTTACAGCTGAAATGCTATTAGACTCGCAGTGTGCCCCTCCCTTCCCTTTTAGTGCCCCCCACCAGTGTTTTCGACCTCTCTCATCAATCTCTCCCCTCCCCCTTCGGTTCCATACCTGTTACAATATCCTGTCTTTTGAAATATATTTTTATACTGATTTCTAATCTAATTTTAAATAACTGCTTACTGGGGAGTTGTTCTTCCCTTCTCATGGCGCTTGTGCCCACCTTGTGCTGGTCAGTGACCGCAGGCGAAACGTCTGGCTCGCTACCTCTCCCGCTGCGACCTGGCCACGGTGATCCAAGCCACGGTCATCTCGAGGCTCGATTACTGTAATGCGCTGTACATCGGCCTGCCCTTGTCGGCGATCCGGAATTTTAAGCTGGTGCAGAACGCAGCAGCGCGCCTGCTGTTGGGAGCCCCAAGATCTGCGCATGTGACCCCACTCCTGCGTGCACTGCACTGGCTTCCCATTGAATTCCGGGTCTCCTTCAAGGTGTTAGTTCTAACTTTCAAGGCCTTACATGGTTTGGGGCCAGTGTACCTGAGGGAGCGTCTTACCCCATACAAACCCAGAAGATCACTGCGCTCAGAGGGGCTTAATCTACTATAGGTCCCTAGTATTAAGAGCTGTAGGTTGTCGAGCACCCGGCAGAGAGCATTTACAGTGGCCGCTCCGACCCTCTGGAACTCTCTACCAGAGGAGATACGAGCACTACGGGGCTTGTTGGCTTTTCGCAAGTCTGTGAAGACTTGGCTATATAGGCAGGCATTTGGTTCCAGCTGATGCCTCCTATTTGCCAGCTGCCAACATCCCGTCCTGCCATGCATTGCTTCTGCACATTGTTGCTTGCCGGGGTTATTGTGGGGAGTGGGGCCTTTGGGTATACGTCTTTTATCTGTTTTGATGTTTTTATTGATTTTATGTTGTAAACCGCTCTGGGCTCCAGAGAGAGCGGTCTACCAAATCGAAATTATAAATAAATAAATAATAAAGTTTTGTTGTTGTTGTTGAGTGTTGCCATCAACATTTACATGCCTTGCAAGACAATGAATAGGTAAAATAATACATCCATCATGTTGTACCTTTCAGATATCTAAGGGTGCATCTACACTGTAGAATTTGTGCACTTTGACACTACGTGAACTACCAGAATTTCACAAAGTTAGCTTTATCCTAATTGTCATGGTGATTGCTCTGTGCTGGAACAGGATATAATTTCTTCCCCTATGTCTACACATGCCAAATAAAATGTTCTCACCTTGAACCTGCTGTGAGCAGTCAACACAATGTGTGGTCATTTCCACAACAGAAGTGCTGCTTCCAGCATTTAATTCATCACAAGAAGATGAAACTCCAAGTAACCCACATTGTTTTTGATATGTGCACCAATTGATTGGGCTGTATCCAGCATGATCCAGTGTATATACATATCAAAAAGAATCACTGCTGTTTCACCAGCCAGAAGTAACTCTTCAGCAAAGCCTGGCTAGTAATGTCACTTCTGGTAATCACATGGCTAGATGTCTTTTTTTGATCTCACCAGAAGAGAGATCACCAGCAAGGTTGTGTTTGGCTGGCACTATTACTAATGTGCTGACTGCCTGGACAACCATCTGGACTGCAATACAGCTTTTGGACACTCCTCAACATCTGGGGTTTCTGGTCCAAGGAGCATCTCTTCTAGGACAATGTTAATAAATGAAGGATTTCCAAATGCTATATAGAGAAGAAGTACGCACATACAAAGATTTCAAGCACGAGCCATCTCCTCCGCTTAATAATGAGAACTAGGTGAGCAGGTTAGTAACAGGGAAATTCACTCTTAAGTCATTTTCTATATTTCATATGTTTTCCCAATTTCAAACTGCCAAGCTAATGCAAAAATTGCAAACTCATTACAGGTTGAGCATCTCTTATCTGGAATTCTGCTATCCAAAATCCTCCAAAATCCAAAACTGTCCACATGGGTAGATGAGATGCCACTGGCATATTTTTTTTCAAGATTCAGTGTACTTGGTCTTTATTTATGTTTTTGAAAACTGGTCCTTTAAAAAAAAACCCCAACGAGTCTGTACTGCCCTTTCAATATGTCCTGTAGTAACCTTTTTGTGAATTGCCATGGAATGTTGTCCCACCACACCTCGGACTTTATTATGCAATCCCCTATTATCATAATCCTCTCACAAGGCCCAGGAAAATTTAGGGGACTCACTGTGGGTTTGCTGAAGAATCTGTGGGTTTTTTCTTGCTTACCCTGATATGCCTGGTCCTGGAAAAACTTCCCTGTCTGTCTCACTAAACCAGACATATCCCTGGGGCTTCCATTGAGATAGCCAACATCCTAAATCATCCTTTTATTTATGTTGATTGGCCCCACATAACCAGAACGAAGGTATCAAGACCCATTTCAGACCATCACTCCAATCTTGCAGCAATTGCACTGGCTACTGATTGAGCACCGGATTACCTTCAAAGTGCTGGTTTTAACCTTTAAGGCCTTATATGGTCTAAGGCCAGCATACCTGAGGGTCGGTCTTCCCTCCTACAAACCCCAGAGATCACTTCGGTCAGAAGACCAAAACTTGCTTGAAGTTCCGAATATCCAGACCTACCACCTATCATCCACTAGGCACAGAGCTTTCACGATCGTGGCACCAAATCTGTGGAATGCCTTGCCGAAAGAAACATGAGCTATTTGAGATCTGCCTTCCTTTCAGAAGGCGTGCAAAAATTTTTTTTTCCGGCAGGCATTAGGACTCTGCTGATCGAGACTGCTACTTAGATTTCTGTTATTTTAACTGTATTGTATGTATACTGTTTTTGAATGTCGTAAACCACTCCAAGCCTTTGGGGAGTAGCGGTATACAAGTTGGAATAATAAATAAATAAATAATAAATAATAAATAATCACTTGCCCCACTACATTCATCACACCCCACTCATGGCCAAATCAATAAATGGACACACTCTTCAAAATAATTCAATGACAAATTATTTAAGTTTCCGACCATAGTGGAAATCAACCAACAATGATGTCAGACAAAGCTCTAGACCAACCATGAAGCAAATCCTAGCTGGACACATACTGGACCAATTAGGAGTTAATGCGGTATTCTAAAATAGCTGTCAAAATGCAATAAATATGGGGGGGGGGGACTTCTGGTTGGTGGCAGCAAAGTGGAGGACGTGTTTCTCAAGGACTCCTGAGAAACAGCCGAGACAAGATCGCCAGGGAGGTATACCGCCCTCCTCCAAAAGACGGTCTGAGGTCTCAGTGATGATACCCTCAAGGTGTGATCGGCCGATGGTGTTAAGTGGTGACCCCCTCAAGGAGCCGTCCCAAAACGCTCAGCAACGACGCATGAGAAGGAAAGGCTGGGTCTACGGCTTGGAAACTGCGGTTTCCCTGATCCATTTGCCATCAATTCTACGCAAGTAAAAAGAACCGTTTTTCTGTTTCAGAAAGAAACAGAAGCAGAAATCCTGCATGGTGATTACTCCGGTTGGTGAGTAAATGGAAAGAAAGAAAGAATTCAAAGTCTTAAGAGAAGGATCTGACAAAAGGGTCTAAGTCGTGAGGTTATCCCGGAGGAAAGTATATGCTTTGAAACAGTCTGGTAGAGCTAAAACTTCAAACAAATATTTAACTGAAGCTGGAAAATAACAATAAAGAAAAGATCTGCAGCTGGGTAGAGCTAGACTCCCTCCTTAAGAAGATAGTGAAACCAGGGGCTTGAAAGAGCTGTAGAGTCTTTAAGAAGCTTTAATAGCTACAATAACTATAATTATCTGTATTGAACCTCAAAGATCCTTCGGTAGTCTTTGATAGATTGCTAAGATTGTTAAAATAATCAATAAAATATAGAAGAAAAGGGTTCCAAAATAAACTGACCTTGAAAAAGTCCAGTTCAGCCTGGACTCCTACCAAACAGGGAGGAACCGTCTTCCGCCATTCCGTCCTTCACCCCTGTCCCTAAGAGATAAGGAGAAAAGAAGCAGCGGGGACTGTTGGCGAGTTGAAGCCACGCAGAGCAGGAAACAAGGAGAGGGACCAACGGGATCGGCGAGTCGTGTCCAGGGCAATATCCAAAGAAACTGGCAAACTAGGCTGGAGCTCACCCAAAGGGACCTCTACAGCCGCCACCATCTTGTTCTTTCAGCTCTAAAGGCACATGCGTATAAAGTGAGACTACATCAGCCGTCACTAGATCGTCATGGGGGTATATATTAAAGCCTTCCTACAAAATGATGGGGTAGCAATGGGCAGCAGTATGACCCCCACCATAGCTAACATCTTCATGATTTACCTGGAAAAATGCATGCTATTTGCAGACACACAGAACATGCTGGTCTCTAGGATTCGTAAATGTTACAGATATATAGACAACCTTTACTTTATCGTATAAGGCGATCAGAACATGGCTGAATTTGAAGCCTGGCTTAATACTTGGCATGAAGCCATTACATTTATATACACATTTAATCATGATACAATGAATTACCACCTTGATGGGACTACATATGTTGCTGAATCTAAAATACATGTTAGAAATTATCAAAAGCCAATATAGAAAAATGCACTCTTGCATTATAAAAGTTACCTCCCTTTTTGCAACTTCTAAGGCTAAAAATAAATTGTACTACAGAGACCTATTACCAACAAGAAGCTGAGAAACTATTGAAGAATTTGACTATGAGGGGATACCCTGACTATATTCTTAAGACTGCCAAACACAAAGCTGATTCCACCGACAGATACACCTAGACACAGACCAGAGAACAAACACATTGTTCTCTTCAACCTAGACACAAACCAGAGAGCAAACGCATTGTTTGGCTTTTGACCTTAAACCCACACAAACAACAGATCATCAAGATTGTTAGGCGATACTGACCATTGGTCTCCAATGTTCCCATAAGAGGACTAAAAATATAGGGGACCTTCCCATACCAACATAGTTCAACCCCTAATAAAAAGCTCTCTAGCAGTGAGAACTTTCCCCTGTGGGAGGTGTGCTATTTGCAAAAATATAAACCAACAGAAGACAGTGACCAGTACTACCACAAAGAGACAATTTAGGTTAAGATCATTTGCCAGCTGTCAATCTAGTGGTGTCATTTATTTGTTACAATGCAATTGTTCTAGCCAATATGTGGGTTTCACCTCTAGGTGTCTCAGAGAGCAGGTAGCTGAACATAAATCTAAAATTAAACACAAATCCATTGACTCAACATTATACCAACATTGTACTGAGCTAGGACATACTTTTGACCAGATCAAAATACAGGTTCTTGGAAGAGTTAAATGTCAAACACATATGGATTACATCAGCCTCCTCAAGAAAAGAGAAACCTCCTGGATAATCTAATTAACAGCAGAAAAAACCAATGGAGGACTTAACGACCCTTTAAGCATCAATACACTCCTTAATAAGTAATTAAGAGTCTACCCCTTTAAAAATTACTCTGTAAAAACAACCCCTGGCTCACTACTCCCTTACCATTTCTATCAGATGGGATAGTCCATCCTCCATGCCAAAGGTCACTTCCTGAATGGTAAATATTGCCCATAATTTTTACACCATTCTATTGTGGTTTCTGTATGATACTGATGTTATCTATGTTATTTTAAGATTGTTCACCTTTGAGGACGACACTCCTTTTGAATGCTGGCCTCTGAGGAAGTCTCGGAGAGAGACGAAACGGCCCGTTGCTGGCTCCGGAGAGAGCTCCTGCCGTAAGGCACTCACCTTCACGGAACGCCCTTAGCGTTCTCCTTTGAGGGCTTTGTCTACCTGTGCACGGTCTTTTTTGGATTGTTATTTTATCTCCTACTTGGTCTGTGAGGCTCACATTCAACAACTTAGATGGACTTCTCCTCCTCCCTCGTGGAACGCCTCTCGGCATTTGCCACTTGGCGTTTGCCGCTTGGGAGTCTTTTGTGCCTCTACGCGGCTCCTCCTGATTACTTGGGATTTACAAATCATCTTTTGACTGTGCCACTGAGAATTGCTTGCTACAAACATTGTTTTCTCCTTGGATTTTCCCTCCAATACCATCTGTTCCACTTTGAGAAGCACTGTGCTTGGCACTCCTAAGGTACTGTGTACATGAGTTGGAACTGTTTGTGTCCATCAAGAACCAGTGATTCTATGGAACTCAGTAATAGATACAGGTTTGAGTAACATGATATGATAGACTTGAATCCTGGTCTTCTTACTACTTAACATGTGTTGACCTTCATGTGTTGTACTCAATGTGTTGTACTTTCTGTGTAGAACTATTAATGGATATCTAATGTGTTGAACTAAGAAATTGTATTGATTTGATACAATATGATATTTTTGATATTGAATTTGTTTAATTCAGTCTAATTATAACCCCTGTGGTTTGTGTGTAGTATTACACGGTGTAGCCCCCTGTTTTGTACAACATCATCATCCCCCCATTGCAACTCACCACCTCCCCTGCAACCTCCTCCGAGACTGGATCATCTTTGGCACGTTTCCCTGCTGCTGCCACAGGGTTAATTCTCTGTGCCTCTCCCCCTTTCTGTTGCCAGCAATTGGCTGCCCGATGCTCCTGTCAGCCGCAGACAAAACAGCCCCCCTTCTACTCCTTTCCTCCACCTTGGGTTTCTTCTTGGGTCACTCCTGGTCACTCTTCCTTGGCTCTCCCCTTGGCCTGCTCTGTGTCGGTTGTCCTCATCGATGATGTCGCACCTGTGCCAGGATCGTCTCCACTCCTCCTGCCAACTGGATCCATCCGTCCAGGGATTCAGGATCATCTCGATGAAAACACCACTTGAGAATGTCTTTTCTGAGCCCCTCCTTAAAGATCTCAAGCAGGGTCGCTTCAGACCATTCAGGGACCTTCCCTGCGAGTCTGCGGAACTCCTCCGCATAAGCTGAAACAGACTTAGGCCCCTGCGAGAGAGTTTTTAATTTCTATTTGGCTCGCACCTTTTCAAGTGGGTCTCGGAAGTGGGCTTCTAGCGCTGCCAAGAAGCCTCTCGCGGTCCCCAAACAGGGATCATTATGTCCATGGCACTGGACAAACCAGTCAGCCGCCCCCCGTCTGAGAGTGGCCCCTACTGCTCGGACTCTGCTTGCTTCACTGGCGAAGGTATTACCGTAATCCGCCATGTAGTTCATCACAGTGGTTGTGAAAAATGCCAACGCAGTTGGCTCCCCTCCAAATTCAACCTGAAGTTCCTCTCTCCTGAGCAGGGGTGGCATCTGCGCGTGAGGAACGAGCCGCCGGGAGGTCTGCCTGGTGGTCTGGCATCTCCCTGTATCTGGTGGGGGCCCCGGGGCCTCCGCTGGAGGGTGCTGTGGTTCCTCCTCCTGGTCGTTGTCGCTCTCTTCTTCTAGAGGAGCGAGCCCCCCTCCCGAAAGGGTGGGCTCCCAGCTCCTCCGTAGCTAACTCACCCCGGAGCTCCGGCAGGTTTGTGAACCCCTGGCTGTGTTAAGGCTACATAAGGACCCTGCTTGCTGCCCCATCTCCTCGCGCCGCTCCTCAGGGTGTGCGATCCGCTCCAACACTCTGGACATCACCGCGGCCTTTCTCTCCTCCAGAAAAGCCAGCTGCCTCAGGGAGGGAAATTCCGACTTCGGGCTCTCCCTGCCGCTTTCCTGTGGGGGTCTTGGCTTTCACTGGGCTACACCATTGGGTTTGTTATAAGCCGTGGACATTTTCCAGTTGCCGGATTGCCTGGATACCAGTTGTGTCTCCTTCAGGATGATCTCTGGAGTGCCGCCCTCCGCTCCGAGAATCTCCTCCAGTTTTCCGCCATACCTCACCTCACTGCAGCCGCAGGAGGGTGAGAAACAATTCTGGCTTAACTGTCAGCTCACTATAGCTGCTCACAAATGACCACAGAAGAAGCGTTCTGGAAATCACTGCAAACTTTACTAAGGAACACCAACATACACTCCTCCCCGATTTGAACCTGGATTCCCCGGTCTTTCCACTGCGCGCGAAAATCTTCCCGCCAGGCTTGAGGACTGTTTGCTCTTACGGTCCAGGGTCTAATCTTTGTTGTGTCTATGTCAGGCATCTGGATTTTGGTTACCGAATTCTGGTCCCCAGATATACGATCCTGACAATGACCCTATATTAAACCTATCAGGAGTTTTCTTGGTCAGGCTTATATAAAGCAAATTTGCCATTGCCTTCTTCTGATGCTGGGAAAGTATGACATACCCAGTGGGTTTCCATGGTGGAGTGAGAATTTGAACTTTGGTCTGCAAGCATCTCTCTGCACTAACCCAAAATCAGTGACTGGAAATCCAGATAAAACCCATTAACCTGATTTTATTGCACATTAGAAAAAATGTGGCCTGCTCTGGAGTGCCCCCAAAACCCCAGAGCAGCATAGGATAATCCTAATCTTGTTGTGTGCAGCTTGTACTCCATCTGTTGCTCTACCCAAGCATGCAATACAACTTAGCAGGCAAAGTTTAGATACCCAAGCAAAGCCTACAACTCTTTGACCTTCTTGCTTGCCATTTTGCTATTGTTTATTTGTTCAGTCGCTTCCGACTCTTTGTGACCTCAGTTACCAGCCCACAACAGAACTCCCTGTCGGCTGTTGCCAACCCCAGTTCCTTCAAAGTCAAGCCAGTCACTTCAAAGATACCATCCATCCATCTTGCCCTTGGTCTGCCCTTCTTTCCTTTTCCTTCCATTTCCCCCAGCATCATTATCTTCTCCATGCTTTACTATCTTCACATTATGTGGCCAAAGTACAAAGTACATCTTTGCCTCTAATATCCTTCCCTCCAGTGAGCAGTCAGGCTTTATTTCCTGGAATATGGACTGGTTTGATCTACTTACGGTCAATGGCACTCTCAGAATTTTCCTCCAAAAGCGTCTATCTTCCTTCGCTCAGTCTTCCTTATGGTCCAGCTCTCACATCCAGAGGTTGCTATGGGGAATACCATTGCTTTAACTATGCAGATATTTGTTGCCAATGTGATGTCTCTACTCTTCACTATTTTATCAAGATTGGTCATTGTTCTCCTCCCAACACGTAAAACATCTGATTTCTTGGCTGCAGTCTGCGTCTTCATGCTTAGAAATAAAACAGCTGTCACTGCCTCCACATTTTCACCCTCTGTTTACCAGTTATCAATCAGTCTGGTTGCCATAATTTTGGTTTTTTGGATGTTTAACTGCAAGCCAGCTTTTGCACTTTCTTCATTCATTCATTCATTTTATTATTTCATTAGTTGCCCTTCACCGAAGTGCTCTGGGCGACTTACATAAACAGGTAAAACAGGATAGACTACACAACAAGTGGCGATTTAAAATAGATTACAAGTTAAATGCTCTATCAAGTGATTGGACAAAGGACCGTAGGTCATGCATGGCTCTCATATAAGGTGGCAGTGAATTCCATAGAGTTGGAGCAGAGATTGAGAAAGCCCTACCCCTTGTAGGGACCTGGTGTAAAGAGAAGGTTTTCTTGGGAGGGTCGCGGCGACCACTGATGGTGAAAGGGAGAAAGGCGATCCCTGAAGCACGACGGCCCCTGACAATATAAGGCAGGGGTCGGGAACCTTTTGACTCAGAGAGCCATGAAAGCAAAATATTTGGAAATTTATTTCAGTGACAGCCATATAATATATATAATATATTTTAAGACTGAATTCAACTAAATGTGAGTATATATGTACGTACTATGAGAAAAGGAATTCCCCCCAGGTAGAAAACAGCCAGACTTAGAAGCTATAAGGCCATTCAATGCTTATCAAGGTGGTCAATTGCAACATTTACTCTTGCTTCCAGCAGACAAGAGTTCTTTCTCCCATCCTGGACATTTCACAGATATATAAACTCACTTGCCTAGTTTCCAACAGACCTCATAACCTCTGAGGACGACTTTTGATGGTGCCAACACTTTTGATGGGGTTGTTTTGGATTCAATGCTGACGATGGAGGCTCAGGTCGCCACTGTCAGCAAAAAGGCCTTTTTCCACCTTCGCCAGGTGAGGCGGATAGCACCCTACCTCTCGGGAGAGACCTTGGCAACAGTAATTCATGCTACGAGCACCTCCAGGCTGGACTATTGTAACGCACTTTACATTGTCCTTCCTGTGTCAGCGCCCCGGAAGATTTGTCTTGTTTAAAACGTGGCCATCAGGTTAGTTACGAGAACTCCTATGAGATGCCACATAACTCCAATTCTACAGCATCTACATTGGCTCCCAATTGAATATCGGGTTTCATATAAAGTGTTGGTCCTGACTTTCAAGGCCTTATATCAGGGGTCAGGAACCTATGGTTCGCGAGCCATATGTGCCTCTTTCAAGGATTGCATCTGGCTCCTTACCCCCTCCCCCCGGGCCCCATCCGGGGTCTCCCTCTCACACCGATGCGGATATCATGGGGCATGGCTTGGAGCCAGAGCAGCGCCATGAAGAGCCCTGAGAAGCCCGAAGAGGAGGAGGAAGAAGAGGAACAGGAGGAGAAAGAGGACCCGCTTCAGTCCAGTAGGCTCAGTCGTTGGACCCAGCAGGCCTGGCATATCCTGAGTGGGCGAGGCGCGGCTCTATACCTCCAGCTCCTGGGAAGAGGAGGTGAAGGAGTAGCGGAAGAGGAGGAAGGCAAGGGGGAGGGGGGAGGGGCACGGGGAGGAGGAGGATGGGGTCTGGGATGCAGGCAGCCAGAAGGAAGAGAGAGGAAGGGCGGACGGAGAACAGGCAGGGAAGGAATGGGAAGGGAAAGGGAGACGTTCCCTTCACTGCCAGCGCTCCCCCCCCCCCATCTCCTCTCTTTTCTCTCTTTCGCCGCGACCGGAGAGATGGCAGCGCTCCTTCCCGGCGCCGGACTGCCTGGCAGGGAGCGAGCAATCGAGCGGAGGATCGAGGCCCCAAAGAGAAGGGGTCCCGCAGGGCCCTCACCCACCTTCTCTCTCTCCTTCCCTCTCTTTCTCTCCTTCTCTACCTCCTCCTCCAACTTCTCTCTCTGTGTAGCAACCCAGTTCTCGTTTGTGCCTGGAGGGCAGGGGGCAGCACCGGGGGTCCCACTTGCATTAGAGCCAGCTGATTCTGAGGAGGATTTGGAGGGGCTGGAAGAAGGGGATTTTGAGGTAGCTGGGCCTTCTTCCCCACAGAAAGCCTGGCCAGGGATGACGGCTGGCCAGATCATTACGAGAGGCAGGAAGGCAAGACGGAATTCGAAAGCAGTGATAGTGAATATTCTGAACGGCCAGGGGGGCGAGGTTCACAAGAAAGAATGTGGGAAACAACCGAGGAGAGGCCCGGGAAGCAGATGGGGAGTTCGACTCTCACGAAGATAGGGAACTAGGTGCTGGGAGGCAAGGTCGAACCTTCGATAGGAGACGGAGCATTGAGGCTAGCAGGAGGGGCTGGTTCCACAGCCTAGACCGTCCGAGGTCCCGCAGCACAGATTGGAGGAGGAGAAGCCTAGAGCGTCGGGGCCTCGCCAAGGATTAAGTATAGGATCCGTGGAAACGGATCCTCAGTACCTCGGCCACGTCTAACCTCTGCAGACGTGTAGCGAGCCAAGACCACGTAGCTAAGTTTGGGCTAGTGGCTTGCCAAGGAGTGCCTTGGATCTTGCAACTTTGCTTTGTTCCCTGATCCGCTTGTGTTGAGCGGAGCCCTGCCAAGTCTTTGGAAACTTCCATGCCAAGTTTGCTTTTGGACATTACCTTTTACCTTTTGGATTACTTTTGATACTTTTATGGACAATTGCCTTTTCAACTGTTTCTTATTCTTCAATAAAGTAGTTAGCTGATTACTGTCTCTCTGTGTGTGATTAAGGGGCCGGCCAAGGTCTTGCATCGTGACAGTTGGCCGAGGTACTCCACAAACCTCTTTTCACATCACGGGACGCCCCAAGAAACGCGGACGGCGAGCCGGCGCCATGGCGAATCCGACCGCCGCTCAGATTACGGAGATGCAGCAGGAACTGGGAGAACTACGGGCCAGAGCGGGCCGGCACCCTTCAGTGTCTACTCCGGCACGGTTCGGGGGAAACCCGGCTCAAGTCTACGTGTTCATTGGACAAGTGGAGATGTACCTGGAGCTGCGGCCCACGGAGTTCGCCACGGATCGAGCCAAGGTGGGCTTTGTTTACACGCTGCTGGAAGGGACGGCGGCAGCATGGGCGACCACGCTGATCAAGGCAGTATCTCCCCAAGTGGCCACGGTGGCCCTTTTCCTGGAGGCCATCAAGAAGACTTGGGGGGACCCCGTGAATGCGGAGCTGGCGGAAAGAGAGTTGGACCGGTTGTCGATGAAGGACATGTCGTTGTCCCAGTATATCTCCCGTTTCCGGGTGCTGGCGGCCCAAGTGGAATGGAACCCCGCTGCCCTACGTTACCAGTATATGAAAGGGTTGTCGCAGGAGATGCAGCAAGAGATCCTGAGAGGGGCCGCCCGGCCCGCAGACCTGGAGGAGGCAATCACCGTGAGCTTACGAGTGGAGGCGGGATTGCAGACCCGGAGGCGATGGGACAAAGGTTCCGGGAGAGGCCAGCGGTCCGGAAGGAGACGGGGGCTAGTCAGTTCTCATTCCGGCAGTTTGCCCCGGCTCCCCAACCCATGGATGAACCGGAGCCGATGCAGCTAGGACATGTGAGGCCAAAGGTGGATGCCGCCGAGAAAGCTCGCCGTCAGCGGCTGAATTTGTGTTGGTACTGTGGGGGGGGGGGGGCTGGACATTTTTCTAGAGAATGCCCCCAGAAACCGCGCGGAAAGACCCCCCGGGTCTCTGCCGCGCTTGGAGGGGCCCCAGAGGCCAAAGAAGCAATCCAGGCGGCGGGGGAAGGGGTCGGCCGAGTTTAAGAGGGTTCGCTAACTCGTCCGCCGTCGCAAACCTCCCCCCAGAACCCAAGACTGGACAATTGTTCCTGGTGATGGTCGCCCTCTGGTCGCCAGAGAAGGGGCCAATGATGGTCCATGCCATGATCGACTCGGGGGCCACCAACAATTTCATCGACGCAGACTACGCCAAGTCTGCCGGATTACAGTTCCATGATCTCCATGAGCCTAAGGGCGTACAGACTATCGATGGGAGAACCCTGAAAGCCGGGGCCGTGACTCAATACACTGCTCCTACCAAGATGTGGACAAGCTCTCACAAAGAGGAGATTTCTTTCCTTGTGACCAAGTTGTCCGATTTCCCAGTCATCCTGGGTATTGTGTGGCTCACGCTCCACAATCCCCAGATCTCCTGGGCCAAGAGACAGTTGCAATTTTCTTCTGAACATTGCCAGGGACACTGCATGACGGCCCGGGCCTGCCAGGCTCAAGAGGTGGAGCAAGTTGCCACGCTGCCCAAAAAGTACGCCGGATTTTGGGATGTGTTCAGTGAGAAGGAGGCAGAGCGCTTGCCTCCCCACCGACCCTACGATTGCGCCATCGAATTGGAACCCGGAGCCCCTATCCCGTGGGGGAGACTCTACCCTCTCTCGGAACCAGAGCAACAGGCTCTCTGAGAGTTTTTGGATGAGAACCTGCGGAAGGGGTTCATCCGGCCTTCTCAGTCCCCAGCCGGGGCGCCCATCCTGTTTGTCAAGAAGAAATTGCGGGAGTTGCGGCTCTGTAATGACTATCGGGAGCTCAACAAGATCACGATTCGGAACCGCTACCCCCTACCACTGATCCCCGAGCTGTTGGAGCAGATGTGGGGAGCCAAGGTATTCACTAAACTGGACCTGAGGGGTGCTTATAATCTTGTGCAGATCCGCCAGGGTGATGAATGGAAGACTGCGTTCCAGACCAAGTGGGGGAGTTTCGAATACCTGGTAATGGGATTCGGGTTGTGCAATGCTCCCGCCTGCTTCCAACATTTCATGAATGACATTTTCCAAGATCTGCTAGATCGTTATCTGGCAGTCTATCTGGACGATCTGCTGATTTTTTCTCCGGATCAGGCGACCCATGACCGCCATGTCAAGGAAGTGCTCCAGAGACTGAGAGACCACAGCCTCTATGCCAAGCTAGAGAAATGCGCCTTTGATCTACGCGAGGTGGATTTCCTGGGCTACCGTATCTCGCCCACGGGCCTAGCCATGGATGATACAAGGTCCAAGCTGTGGCCGACTGGACGGCCCCTGCTAGCAAAAAAAACATTCAAAGATTCCTGGGCTTTGCCAACTACTACAGAAAGTTCATTCCTGATTTTGCCAAGTGGGCTGATCCCATCACGCAGTGTTTGCGAGGAAAGGTGCCGTTCCGGTGGACATCGGAGGCAGACGTGGGGTTTCGGAAGTTGAAGCAGCTGTTCACCACCCAGCCGCTTCTGCAGCATCCCAACCCCGCACCCTTTCATTGTGCAAGCTGATGCTTCGGATGTAGCAGTGGGAGCGATCCTGCTACAACCGCAGGGGACGGACTTATTGCCCTGTGCTTACTACTCCCGGCAGCTGACGGCGCCGGAAAAGAACTATACCATTTGGGAGAAGGAGCTCCTGGCCATTAAAGTAGCTTTCGAAGTGTGGAGACATCTGCTTGAAGGGGCCAAATTTCAGGTGGAAGTTCACACCGACCACCGGAATTTGGAGCACTTGAAGACCCAGCGCAAATTGAACCAGAGGCAACAGAGATGGTCCCTGTTCTTTGAGAGATTCAATTTCCGCATCCACTATGTGACCCCCAAGCAGACCAAGCAAGCCGACACTTTGTCCCGGAAGCCGGAGTACGTCAGAGGTGGAGAAGGGCTTTCCGAGACACGGCTGCTCAAAGCGGAGAACTTTGCTGCTGCTAGAGCGGCCCCTGTGAAAACCCCGGTGGCCCTGCCGGCCCCCGGGGACAAGAGAACTCTGAGTGACCGGATTCAGGCTCGCCAACGGGGTGACCCGTGGGTGCAAGAGCAGCTGACTAAGGGGGTGCAAGCCCCTTTCCAGGTAAAGAACGGGGTGCTCTACCACCATGAGTCTGTTTATGTTTCCCCTGGGCCCGAGCGGGAGGACATTCTCAAACTTTGCCATGATAGCCGGGCCGCAGGACACTTTGGGCTCTTCAAGACCCTACAGTTGGTGCTACGGGATATCTGGTGGCTTAAAGTGCGGAGGGATGTGGAGGACTATGTGAGCTCTTGCCCTGTGTGCCAGCGGGCTAAGAACCAGGGGGGCAAGCCGGCCGGTTTGCTCCAGCCGCTCCCGACTCCTACCGCTCCTTGGAAGATTATTTCGGCTGATTTCATCACTGACCTGCCCAAGTCCAAGGGGTTCACCACGATCCTGGTCGTGGTGGACTGTTTCACCAAGATGGGACACTTCATTCCCTGTGTGGGGGTGCCTACTGCTAAAGAGACTGCTGATATGTTTGTGCAACATGTGTTTCGGTTGCATGGACTTCCACAGAGTTTGGTGACGGACCGCGGCACCCAATTCACTTCCCAGTTCTGGCGGGCTGTCCAGAAGTTGCTGGGGATTGATGTCCGGATGTCGACGGCTCATCACCCCCAGACCGATGGGCAAACCGAAAGGGTTAACGCCACCTTGGAACAGTATCTGCGGTGCTATGTCAACTATCAGGAAAACAACTGGGCGTCCTTGTTGTCTTTGGCAGAGTTTGCTTACAACAATGTGACACAGGAATCCATCAAAGAGACTCCTTTCTTTGCTAACTATGGACACCATCCTCGGTTCTACCCTCCGGTGGCTCCATCGGGCGAAGTGCCTGTGGCTGAAGATTGGCTTCAGGAGCTCACCGCGCTTCAAGACTTGCTACGTACTCAATTGGACCAGGCGAAGGTGGATTACAAGCGGATGGCTGATCGGCGGCGCCAGGAGGGTCCTGAGATTCAAGTGGGAGACAAAGTTTGGCTGTCTACCAAGAACTTGCCTACACAGCGACCTAGCCTCAAACTGGATGCGAGATTTCTGGGTCCCTACAAGGTGTTGGAGAAGGTGGGCCCTGTGGCTTTCAAACTGCAACTCCCAGCGGACATGAAGATTCACCCTGTGTTTCACCGTTCCTTGCTCCGCCCGGCGAAGGGGGTGCGGCCTGATGTGACGCAGCCGCCCCCTCCTCCTGTGATGCGTGACGGAGAGGAGGAGTTCGAGGTACAGGACATCCTGGATGCGTGCATCAGATACCGGAAGCTGGAGTACTTGATTGACTGGAAAGGCTTCGGACCGGAAGAGCTCTTGGACGCCGGCTCGAGATGTTCACACCCGGACATTGTTGCTCGGTTTCACCGCAAGTACCCTGATAAGCCCAAGCCTCGAGGGAGGCCTCGGAGGGGCCCTGAGGGGGGGGGATAGTGTAGCAACCCAGTTCTCGTTTGTGCCTGGAGGGCAGGGGGCAGCACCGGGGGTCCCACTTGCATTAGAGCCAGCTGATTCTGAGGAGGATTTGGAGGGGCTGGAAGAAGGGGATTTTGAGGTAGCTGGGCCTTCTTCCCCCACAGAAAGCCTGGCCTGGGAAGACGGCTGGCCTGATCCCCACGAGATGCAGGAAGGCCAGATGGAATTCGAAGCAGTGATAGTGAAGATTATGAACGGCCGGGGGAGGTTCACAAGAAAGAATGTGGGAAACAACCGAGGGAGAGGCCGGGAAGCAGATGGGGAGTTCGGCTCTCTCACGAAGATAGGGAACCAGGTGCTGGGAGGCAAGGTCGAACCTTCGATAGGAGACGGAGCATTGAGGCTAGCAGGAGGGGCTGGTTCCACATCCTAGACCGGCCGAGGTCCCGCAGCACAGATTGGAGGAGGAGAAGCCTAGAGCGTCGGGGGCCTCGCCAAGGGGATTAAGTAAAGGATCCGTGGGAACGGATCCTCAGTACCTCGGCCACGTCTATCCTATGCAGACGTGTAGCGAGCCAAGACCACGTAGCTAAGTTTGGGCTAGTGGCCTGCCAAGGAGTGCCTTGGATCTTGCAACTTTGCTTTGTTCCCTGATCCGCTTGTGTTGAGCAGAGCCCTGCCAAGTCTTTGGAAACTTCCATGCCAAGTTTGCTTTTGGACATTACCTTTTACCTTTTGGATTACTTTTGATACTTTTATGGACAATTGCCTTTTCAACTGTTTCTTATTCTTCAATAAAGTAGTTAGCTGATTACCGTCTCTCTGTGTGTGATTAAGGGGCCGGCCAAGGTCTTGCATCGTGACACTCTGGCTCTCCTTCCCTCCTTTTTATTTCCTTTTTTCCTTCTCTCTCTCCCTATCACTCCTTCTTTCGTTCTTTTTTCCTTCACTGTCTTTCTCTGTTCTTCACTCCTTTCTCCCTCTTTCCCTAATTCCTCTCCTACTCTATCCCTCTTTCTCTCTCTGTCCTTCCCTCCTTCTCCCCCTCTATTTCTCCTTCTCCCCCTCCTCTATCTTCTGACTTTCTCTGGTTCTCCTTTCCTCCTTGGGGTAAACAACTATTAATAATGCAATCAAACAATGTGGAAAAGCATATACATTCAGTATAATTGTATTATATATAGAGTCATATAAATAACACATTAATAATAACCAATACATAATTTATCAAAGCATGTGGATCATTCTCAAAGCATAAGCATCAATACACTTATCAAAAATCACACACAAGAAATAATAAAGGTTGAACTACACCTGAAAAACGTTAGAATATAACCAATATAATATTAGCAATAAAGATTGTCAATTATAGAATGTAAATATAGGATAGTCAACTCACCATCAAAAATTCACCATCAAAAGTTGGCAGCGAACGCACCACTCCTGCCGGCCGACCAGGCCATAGGGCAGGGGTGGGCATTGCACGGCCCGCGGGCCGGATCCGGCCCTTTGGGGGACCCCATGCTGCCCGCGGAGCCTTGGGCAGCGAGGAAGGGAGCAGAACGCGATCTCCCTTTCCTCGCTGGGGCTTGTAAACAAACTGCGGGGAAGCCCTGCCCCCAGCATCCCTTCCGCGGTGCCGGCTGTGTCCTCAGCATGGAAGGCACGCTGGGGGCGGGGCTTCCCTGCAGCTTGTTTACAAGCCCCAGCAAGGAGAGATCGCGTTCTGCTTCCTTCCTAACACGATCTCTCCTTGCTGGGGCTTGTAAACAAGCTGCGGGGAAGCCCCGCCCCCCAGCGTCCCTTCCACGCTGAGGATACAGCCGGCACCAAGGAGGGGATGCTGGGGGCTTCCCGCAGTTTGTTTAAGCCCCAGCAAGGAGAGAGATCGCGTTAGGAAGGAAGCAGAACGCGATCTCTCCTTGCTGGGGTTTGTAAACAAACTGTGGGTCAAGCCCCCCCCCCCCAGCATCCCTTCCGCGGTGCCGGCTGTGTCCTCAGCATGGAAGGGACACCGGCGGGGGCGGGGCTTCCCTGCAGTTTGTTTACCAGCCTCAGCGAGTAAGAAGAGAAGGTGTTCCTTTCCCTTCCCTGTTTTTGCAACACAGAACTACACGTGGCTTGGTACCTGCCCGGACCTGCCTCTCTTACCTGGGAAAGCTGCCACCGGCTCCGTTTCCGCCAAGGAGGAAACAAGAGGAAGAGAAGCTTAGTCTTACGTAAATGTATGTCATTCAATTAAAATGTTATTATTTATTATGCTTAGTGAGCTTGCTATACTAGGCTCTGTGTGTGGTTTACTAGGCATGCCCCCTAGTAAACACAATGGGCCTAAAAGGGTTGGCAGAAGCTGGGGCTAACAGTGGGAGCTCCCCCACTCCCCAGATTTGAATTGGCAAACTGTTTAATTTGCTGGTTCATGCATGGGAATGTTCTGGACAATGCATGTGAATCTATTCTGGGATATATAATGTCTTTCAAATTCCCTGGGCAATGCATGCGAATCTATTCTGGGATATGTAGTGTCTTTCAAATTCCCTGGGCAATGCATGTGAATCTATTCTCGGATATGTAGTGTCTTTTAAATTTCCTGGGCAATGCATGTGAATCTATTCTGGGATATGTAGTGTCATTTAAATTCCCTGGGCAATGCATGTGAATCTATTCTGGGATATGTAGTGTCTTTCAAATTCCCTGTCAGCTGTGCTTCGCATCTCCACCTCTGACATGCAACCTGACTTTGATGCACTTGTTAAAGACCAACAGAAATTAGAATTCTCTCACTGAATAAGAAAAAAAACTGAATAGTACCAAATGAGGTGATTAAACCAAAAATGTTGGCAATGTTTTTTATATGTTTTTATATGTCTGTTCAGAAATGATACAAATGTTCACATTTTGTTAACCATTGTTTTGTTATATGTTAGTGAATAAATTTCATTTTTCCTATGACAACCTCTCTTTTTCATTGCTCATAAAATTTACTCTTATCTGTCTTATTAATATATGGGCTCCAGAGAGAACGGTATACCAAGTCGAACTTAATAAACAAATAAAATAAATAAATAAATATATCAAAAATGCAATGTAGTGCCTTTTTATTATTATTAAAGAAATTGAATTGATATTATGTAGAATGCAGTTCCGCCTTTAGGTGCAGTCCTCCATAATATTTTTTGGCTCTCATGTGGCCCCTTGGAAAAAATAGTTGCCCATCCCTGCCATAGGATCTCGGTCTTCGCCGGATTCACCTTCAGTCTGCTAGCCCACAACCATCTCGTCGCAGCCTCAAGACACAGGGTGAATTATCAGGTACTGAGGTTGTCTCGGGCTGCAGACGCAATAGGAGCTGGGTGTCGTCAGTGAATTGGTAACATTCCAAACCAAAACTCCAAACCAGTCTAGCGAGTGGTTGAACATAGATGTTGAATAGTAAAGGGGAAAGAATAGCACCCTGGGGTACCCCACAATGGAGATTTATCAAAGCATGTGGATCATTCTCAAAGCATAAGCATCAATACACTTATCAAAAATCACACACAAGAAATAATAACCCATCGACTCCACACACTGCCCATAATTTCGGAGAAATGAGCTGAACCATTTGAGGGCCAGGCCATGAACTCCAGATACAGCAAGATGGTGTGCCAGCAAATCATAGTCAACGGTGTCAAATGCTGCAGTGAGGTCAAGAAGTACTAACAGTGCTGATCCACCTTGGCCAAGCTGGCGACGGAGTTCTCAGGCCATAGGACAGTCTCAGTCCCATGGCCAGGCGAAAGCCAGACTGAAAGGAGTCCAGGCTGGTTGTATCATCCAGGAATTGCTGCAATTGCCCAACAACTGCACGTTCAATCACTTTGCCTAGGAATGGAAGAGTCGAGACTGGGTGGTAGTTGGCAGGAGTCATGGGATTTAGGCTCGGCTTCTTCAATAGAGGGTGAACTACTGCCTTTTTTAGGCTGTCTGGAAAGACTCCTTTAATAATAATAATACTGTTTATTTCTATTCTGCTCTTCTCACCCCGAAGGGGACTCAGTGCGGATTACAATACACATACAACAGACAGTCCCTGTCGGAAAAACATACAATTACACATAGACAAATACAGTGCAGTTTTTAGAAGGACTTCTTCTTTCCTGGCTGCGTCATACAGGTGGGCGTCATCGGGTGTGAATGCTCCATTACATCATTGTTGTTATGTCCCTGCGTCATTGCGCCATCACGTCACAAGGGGGTGCTGTTGTTCCATCCTTATGACAGCAGCCTCTTTTTCCACCACTTCTCCGTCAGCCTATTTCAGACAAGTCTGTGCAAAAGTCCTTCCCCACTTTTATGGTCCCCAATTTGTTGTTAATTCACACCTGGGCTGTTGAACTGCTTGGGTAAACAGTTTACCTGCTTACAAATAGAAGACATTGACATAATGGGCAATGTAGGGGCATCTCTCTTTCTTTGACAAGTTCAATGAGCAGGGTAAATAAGAACCTGGGACTCAGCTGTAGGTTCACTACAATGCTGTAGACAGTATTGGGTTTAGGGTTTACCCCCATGGTTACTGGTGCACTCAGAGGTGGGGCAGTAGTGCTGATATTTGTTATGGACTTGAGAGGGCTTTTGTGGACTCAGGCTGCAGGCCATCTCCAGGCTTGTGCCAGCGTGAGCGCCAACAGGAAGTTGTTTCTAAGTGACAGCTGTGATTGGTTGGCAGCAGGTATGCCCACCCCAGATGAAGTCTGGAGACCACCTTTTGTAGCAATTGGCATGGGCCCAGAATTCAGGTTAACTTGAATTAGCTCAATAATCAATGCAGGTGGCACAGGATAATAGAGAGTCCCATCCAGCGGACTCGGGCAGCCTGAATAGTGGGAGAGGAATGTCTTAGTACTGTGTCCAGGTGACAGAAGGTAAAGGCACTTAATTGGTCCAAGTAGCCTCTCAAAATTTCATGTGGTCTTCAGCCCTGATCCAGAGTATTATTATTATTATTTCAAATTTATAGGCCGCTACTCTCGGCAGGCTCGGAGCGTCTTACATCAGATATGAGTGATACAATAAAACAGTAAAAACAGTAAAAACGGTAAAACATAAAACTGATTAGCCAGGTGGGAAGGCCTCCCTAAACAGATAAGTCTTGCACGCTCTCCGAAATGCTAGTAAGTCTTGGAGCATACGGACTTCAAGCAGAAAAGTGTTCCAAAGAGACGGAGCCACAGCAGAGAAGGCCCTGCGCCTGGTCTTTGTAGATCGTATGATCTTGAGACTGCGAACTACAAGCAGCATTTGATCTTCAGATCGAAGTGGTCTCTGAGGTTGATAAAAGGCGAGTTGATTTTTTAGATATAACGGGCTGGGGCCGTGTAATGCCTTGAAGGTGAGGACCAGCAGCTTAAAGATGATTCGATACTTGATCGGAAGCCAGTGAATTTTTTGTAGAATTGGGGTGATGTGGCACCTTGCAGGGGCCCCCTCCAAGAGTCTAGCAGCTGCATTTTGGACCAATTTAAGTCTATGGATGGTAGACCTTGGTAAGCCGATGTAAAGAGCATCAGTTATCATCAGTCATTGTTAATAGATGCTGACATCCAAGGCCCATGAACAATTAATTGCCAACTGTATTGCCAGCCTTAACCAAAGTTGTGGCCATTGTTAACTCTTTATGTGTGTGATTATTTGAGTGGAACTCCTTGCCCTGCATAGATATTTCAGGTGGTTTTTCTAAGATCTATCACAAATACCTCAAATACAAATCTTTATTTTTCTAAAAAAACACATTTTATTCTAGGTCTCTTTGATAGAGGATATGAATTTAGGGTAGTCTTGCCTTAGAGGCGGAGACCCTAGGTTCCTCTAAAGCAGTGTTTCCCAACCTTTTTTGAGCCACGGCACACTTTTAACATTAAAAAAATCCGGGGGCACACCACCAAGCAAAATGACACAAAATGACACTCTAACACAGCAAAGAACAGCTGGGGGATGGTGGCCTGCTGGGAGCAGCTGCTGGGAGTGCGAAGCCGGGGAGGGGGAGCCAGGCTGCGCCATGCCCCACCCCTACCCCCGGCTTCACCTCTCCCAGCAGCTGCTCCAGCCTTGAGGGGGCAGTGCCAAGCCAGCGGTGCCAGAGCCAGCACAATGCTGGCTTCGCACTGGAGCAGCTGCTGGAAGTGCCGAAGCCAGGGGAGGGGGCAGAGCCAGACCGCGCCATGCCCCACCCCCTCCCCCGGCTTCAGCTCTCCTACAGGCCGCGCCATGCCCTGCCCCCTCCCCCCAGCTTCAGCTCTCCTACAGAGGAGAAGCATGAGCGGTGAATGGGCTTCAGTGGGCGGGGCTCCTCCTCCACACGGCTTCAGCGAGCGAGGGGCAAGAGTCATGGTGGGAGTCATGGCGGTTTAGAGGCTGGCTGGGGAAACGGCCGAAGGAGGCGGTGCCCTGGTCCCTTCTTCTTTTTCTTCGCCACTGCCTGGCCCTTCCTCCTCCTCTCCCAAGCAGCAGGAGTTCAGCAGGAGGGAGGGGAGGAAGGGGGGCAGAGAGCTTTTCTCGCAGCACAGCAGGAGGTCCGTCACGGCACACTAGTGTGCCACGGCACACTGGTTGAGAAAGACTGCTCTAAAGCGAGGGTCCTTGATGGAAAATCTTGGTGGGTGGTAAGAAATGCCAAAATAGCCCCCTAAGTCCCAATAGTAGGTTCTCACCAAGATCTGGAAGTGTCCGCACCAAGAGAGTTCTATCCCAGCTGAGAAAGGATGACAGCAGCAATCATTCGCCATGCTGACATGTTTTATTCCAATTTTTCCAGTATTTTTATACAATTTCAGAACAGTCAGTTTCAAATCTTCCGGCTGCCTCTTTCCCCGCACTTCATCCTGATTGGATGGAACTTTCACGACAGCTGAGGGGTGGGACGCTGGCCGGCTTCTTCCAGCCAATCATGAAATAGCGCCGTCTGCATTCTGGCCAATGGGGGAATTTCCTCGCTTTGTCGTTTGGGCCAATGAGAGACGAGAGACGGGAGGAGGTGAAGAACGAAGAGATCGGAACTTTATAGATGTGATTATAACATGTAAATGAAGATTTGATTGGCAAGAGAGAACCCCGTGGTCCTGCAATCTTGCCACCTATTGTTGGGTTTTTGGAGTAAATGTTTTTCCTGATAGTTCCAGCAGCGTCCAGATATGATCATTTCCTGCAGGTATGACATTCTGTGGGGTGATTCATTAAAATGTGTAAGAGAGTCAATAATTTGTATTGTGGCTAAATCCTGAGTTTCAACTCACAAGAGATGGCCCTTCTTGATAAATAATAAAAGTCTGCCAGGTGATCCACAACCTTCTGATAGGCGACTCAGAAATCAGAGTTTGTGGATCTTTGTGATTTTAATCAGCTTTGTGGCCCTGGGATAGAACAGGAAAAAAGAGCTGATCTCCACCTATTGTTCAGGCAAATGGTCTTTTGGAATTTCAGGTTTGAGTCATGCAGTTTTGGTCAGCTTTGCTATCTTTTAAAATACATTTCATGAGGAGGGGCAAGGGGGGAGGTACAATTTATTTATTTATTTATTCATTCGGCTTCTATGCCGCCACTCCCGGCGGGCTCGGGGCGGCTCACACCAACAACAACAACACAGGGTAAAAACAGCAATACGAGATAAAACAAGCATAAAACATCATTAAAAGTATCAAAATACACAGTTAAAATGACCAGGGTTAGAAATCAGTTCCTAACAGGGGGGCGTGTCCCACTAGCCTACACAATGAAGCTTGGGGAAAGGGGATATCATTCCTAGTTTTATTTTTCATGTTATTTGTCCATTTTATCCAGTTATTTCATAAAGAGAGTCCAGGAGAATATTGGGGAGAAAGTCCAGGCTTTGGGAGCGATGAAACGTCCCTTTTGAGTAGGGGCAGGGGAAAGGGGGCTTCAGTGGATTCAATTCATGTAGGCAGAAGTCTTGAGATAAAGTCCAGGAAGGGAAAATTCATAAGTCCATATAGTTGCAGGAAAAAAGTTCAGTGTTCTGTTGCCTCAGAAGAGTCCTTGGTACTTGGTGATCCATGGGATGATCATTTATTTATTTATTTATTTATTTATTTATTATTCCATCTTGTATTCCGCTCCTCCCTGCAGGCTCGGGGCGGATAACAGCATATAAAATAGGCTGACATGTGACATCCATGCAGCCATACAATAAAACACAAGCATAAAAACGCGACATCATATCTCGAGACATAAAATAAAATACAGTAGCAAATAGCATTCCTTTGGGCCAGGGTACCGGTTACACAGGAGAATTATGCTGGGTTTGTTTGCCTAATCAAAGGCTAGTCTAAAAAGGGCAGTCTTGCAGGCCCTGCGGAACGGGATAAGTTGTAAATAGAGATTTCGTTTTATTGGAGAATTTGCTATAACGTTAGGAAACTGAGGCTGCCGCTGAGATCACGCTACCCAGCCATGCTGGCCCAATGAAGCACTTTGGAACTGTGGAACACCCTGCTGCAGGCCAATCCAACTTGGAAGCAGGGGGTCCTCTGGGGGGCTCGACTTCATCTTTCTAAATTGCCCTTTCCTCTCCTGCATTTGTGAATCTTCTACCATGTACAAATAGCGGGGGGAGTAAAAAGCACAGCAAGTCCTCCATCTTTGCCGAGGGAGAAGCACAGGAGCTCCCTGAATACAGAAAATCAGAAAAGGGGTTATTTTTAACATAAAAAGACACATGTATGGAGCCTGTCTCCCCAGCCAGGGCCAAGCTTGGGAGCCAAGGCCCTAACACATTCCTCCCCCACGGTAACATCTGATAAACACCTGGCAGCTGACCTTGGGGGAGCTACACCTGCGGGGAAGATCTAGCTGGGCTGTTACATGTGGTTGCATCAGACTGGGCGTGGCTCTAGCTGGGCTGTTACATGTGATTGCATCAGACTGGATGTGGGTATAAAAGCCAGGCACGGCCTTGCATGGGCGTTCTTGGCATTAAGCTTCTTGATCCTTTAATAAAGAAGATGGATTTACCGGTTGTCTGCCGTGTGGTGCCTCTTCAAAGTTAGAGTGGCCTGACACCTTTCTAGGAATCTCAAGGTCTTTCTGCATGACTCTATGGTCAACTTCAGCTGAAGGACCTAAAGATTGCTTAATGTGTTACTTTTAGGAATCTCCAAGTCCTCCACCTTGACTGTGGACAACATCCAGTTGAAATTGGCCATATAGTTGTATGGGAGGACCTAGAGAGTCCTAGAGACAGCATTTAATTAATCTGGTCTGGCCTGGTGTGGTTTATACCTTGAGTTCAAGGAATCCACTGGTTCTGTGAATTTTATTATCGAGACAATGTTTTATGTTTTATTGTATGTTATATGTTTTTATTATATGCTGTATGTTTTATTGTATGTTGTGATCCGCCCCGAGCCTGCAGGGAGGAGCAGAATACAAGATTGAATAAATAAATAAATAAATAAATAAATAAATAAATTTTAATGAAATTCACGAATAATAAAATCTGCAAAACTCAAACCCACAAATTAGGAGAGTCAACTGTACAGAGAAATAATCTGCATGCACGATTAAATATATTATTTGAGAAGCATGGCAATATACTCAATAGAAGCATGGTAAATTTCTATGGCTTGATAGTTTCATTGGGTTTTACTATTGACTGAAGAAATTCCAGGAACTCCTTATTAGGAGAAGTCACATATAAGCAAGGTTAGCATTGCCAGCAACTAAACAAATATATTTTACTTCCCTAGCATTTTACTATCTCTAGTGGTTTCATGATCCTGGGAGTTTTAGTGTTAAAGTTATCATTACCAGCATGAGATCTTTATTGTATGTTATAATTGCATCTTTAGATTTTATTGTTATATACTTTTCTGATAGAAACTGCAGAACTTGGAAATGTGGGGTTGAAATGATTACATAAAATAGAAAATTTCCCAATCAGTGGAACCTACATCCAACTCCATGTCCAAATAGAGTAGATGAACTGGATGAATATAAATGGTCAATATCAAATGGGTCCTTTGAATCAACACTGACATAAATTTCACATATTCAATAGATTTCAGAGAGGTAGCGGAGTGTGTTCCAGCAGAAAAGGAAAGAAAAGAAGAAAGCTTTGTGGTGAAGACACACACAAAAATCTAAAACACCTTGATTGATTGACTTGATTGAATTCACCATGAACATTTCTGGATTTCAAGAATTATAAGTACTAATGGACTTGAAAGAGCTCAGTCATCTCACACAGATTATGACCAATCTTGCAATTTGCATCTTTCTGTATCTTATTACATTCTATCTCACTCTCCCAACTGAGTGTGTATAAATACCTGTGAGCTTGACATCACGATCTAAAATGTAGATTAATATCTACCCACGCTAATGTGAAATAATTCAATGTCAAAGCTTTCTTCTCTTCTTCTTTTCTTTCCTTTTCTGCTGGAACACACTCAGCTACCTCTTTGAAAACTATTGAATATGTGAAATTTATGTCAGTGTTGATTTAAAGGACCCATTTGATATTGTATAGTACTAGATTTTTTCCCCTACTCCACAATCTCTCAGCACACACTATTTTCCTTTTATGGATCCAATAGGTCTACTTTATTTGGGATTAAAAATTAGTATGTGATTTTTAAGAAATTATTTTGTGTACACCAGTACTGGTTGCCTCACACACTTCCTTAAAAAAAGAAAAAAAGACTGGTGAAATTATTAAGTATTTTTTATCATTCATACTGCATAGGATGGAAAGCCACAGTGAGACTTACCAGACCCATCAGTTTCACCAAGTTTATCTGACCTTTGGCTATAGAAGTTTAATTTTATATTTACCGTACTCCTGCAATAGTATGTAAAAATGTCTTGCCTATAAACTCCTACTTTTAAGAACTAGGTGCAACTTGACACATATATCGCAAGCTGCAAGGTTTGTGTGTCTGAGTCTGGTCTTTACTCCATGGAAGAAATAACCTAAGACTGCTGATGGAATACAGAAACATACTTTAAGAGGCAGGTTTCCGTTATTGTGAACATTCAAGGCATTTCCACCTATGCAGGGCTGTCCAACTTCTACCGGCCCAAGGGCCGGAATTCCGGTCACTGATCACCTGGGGGGCCAAAGGGTCTGCCTCCGCCCCCGGCTCCGCCCCTCCCCGACCCTGGCCCCACCCCTCCCCACCCTGGCTCCGCCCCTTCCCACCCTGGCTCCGCCCCGGCTCCAGCTCTTCCTCCTCGCCAGCGCGAGGAGGAGGAGGAAGGAAAGCCCCACCCCCGGAGCCGATGCCGTTATATTATTAACTAGCTGTACCCGGCACGCGTTGCTGTGCCCTATTTAGGAGATGTGAGAAAGTCTGAGTATGTAAGGGTTGGAATTGATGTTAGATATGGTCTTGGTGGGGTCATGGCTGTGTCGTTGTGGGTTGTTCTGGTGGGTGGGATGTTGAAGTCCTGTGGAGTTGTCGGTGTGTGGTGTTGAAGGAAGGAATGGCATACAAATGGGTTGAGCAGTAGACGCAAGGTTGTGTTATGTGCATATTGTGTTGTGTGTAGGTATTACTTTTTTGATGAGTTAGTGTGTGTGGTGGCATTGTGGGTGGTAGTATGTTGTGGAATGCTTGTGTGGGTGGGGTGTTTTGGGTGTTTGTGTGTGTTTTTAGAGTATCAGTGCAGTGTTGTGTTGTGTTGTGGTTGGAGTATAGGTGGAGTTGTTTTTTGTTTGTGGTGGTGGTAGGTGTTGTGTGTGCAGGGTCCCGTAAGGTTGGGGGGATGGGTTGTGATAGGACGTTGTGTTGTGTTGTGTGGGTAGGAATTGCTGGAGTATTGTGCCTGGGACGTGTGTGTATTTGGAGGTGTGTGTGGTGGTGAGTAGTGAGTGCAGTCCTGGGTTTTGTGTTGGGGAAGTTGTCAGGTATTTGTGGGGTGTATTTTGTGTGTGTTGTGGTGACATGGTTGTCTCAGTCTGGCTTTGTGCTGGTTGTGATGTGGAGGGGGTGTTGCTTTTGCCAGTGGTGTTTGTTGTGAATTTTGGTTGGGGTGGGTTTTTGTGTTGCAGGATTGTTTTTTGGGGGTTTTTTTGCAAGTTTGTGTTATTTCGGCGGTATGTGTTTGTCAGTGGTGCCTGTGTCCCTGGTGCCCTATTTGTGTTAGTGTTATGTCCTCCTGGTAGTTGTTATGTTCTCCTGTGTTAGTTGGTTGTACTGTGTAGGTTTCTGTTTAGCAGTGGTATGTATGCGTTGTGTGTGTTGTGTGTCTGTTGTGTTGTGGGTCTGTAGAGGTAGGCATCGCGAGTTGTGTGGCTGTCATGTGTGGTATTTTGTGCTGGCTTGGTCTTTTGGATTGTGTTTCTCAAGCTTGGCCTTGACAGTTTAACCCACAAACACCAACTGACTAAACTCAAATCACTCAGCATTCTAACCTAGCCTTGGCTGGCTCCGCCCACCATTACTATGGGAACTCAACCTCCCTGCATTTTGTGTGGGCTGATGTTGGCAAATGGGATTCACTGGCGGCCGCAGAGGACGCTGGGAAATGTAGGTTTGTTTAATTGTTGTTTTGGGGGCTGTGGTGAACCGGTAATTTTGTTACAGGTTAAAGGTAATTTTATATGTCTGTTGTTTTATTGTTGAAATATGGGGTTAAGTGTTAGACAGAACCTAAAGGGTTAACTATGATAGTATAGGCATTTCCCTCCTAGTGACAGTGGGCAGAGCCAGTCAGGAGGCTAGCTTAGAATGCTGGGGAGTTTGAATTTGACAGTTGAACTGTCAGACCAGCTCTAAGATAGTGGGTGCTGAGAGCTCAGAGAGAGCAGTTGTGTTTAGACCAGCTCAAGGAGCTGAGAAGTGGATAGTTAATCCAGTCCAACTCAAGGAGTTGAGAAGGTGTTAGGATTTTCAGCCTAGGATAAAAGCTGAGGGAAGAAGTTAAGGATAACTTCTATCAGTTAAAAGGAACAGTTCAGAGGTTTGGCTGGGGGAGCCAACCTGTAGTTTATGCTGGTGCATAAAAGTGGCAAGAAAAGCCTAATTTAACGTTTACGTTTAAGAAAGAACCTCTGTGGAAGAATAACCTTTAAGCATTGTACCTCTGAGAAAGAATATTGAAACTTCGTAACCAGCAAGCTAAAGTTCACATAAAAAAATAAACTTGTTACAGTTTCGTGGTTCATAAGCCTCCTGGTGTTTATATTATTAAAGATAAGTCTCACACTGAAACCTAATAGCAATTAACACATCATCTCTCTTTACAAACGGTGGTCAAATAGTTGCCTCAGTATTAATTAGTGGCAGCTAGATATACAGTTTCCTCACAGATTGGGGACATCTTTACAAATTGGTGGCAGTTTTAAGTATGCGTCTTTTCAGGGGCCATCTAGGTTTTGGGGGGGGGAAAGTTTCTTTGCTAAAAACCTTCCTTGCCTGAGGCCTATTTTTGTTGGCAAGTTTGGTGTCTCTGCCTTGGAAGGTTTCTCTGCCTCTGGCAGTCGTTCAATGACGGGTCTTCCTTTATATATATAGATAACATCGTAGTATTTTACTATCCTTATCAAGAATACTACGATACGCTATTAATAATATAGCAATATATCATGATCATGAACATGGTTGTTATTAAGAATACATTTTAATAAGGGTGACATATTATTAATAGATTATCATTATCTTGAATATGAAGAATAAAATATCAAAACGATGACCTATATTATTAACAATAACAATACTAAGTAGAATATTAACAATAACAATAATATTAAGTAGAATGTATTATTATTAGTGGTATTAATGTGACACCAAGCCACAGCATCAAAAGGGCAAGGGCCCTGCTCTCCTTCCCCTGTAAAACGGGTGGACTACAACTCCCATCGTCCTCTCCTCCAAGACAATGGGAATAATGGGAGAGGAGGATAGGCCTTGTAGTACCTGTAGTAGCTGAGCAGCCCGTTGCTGAGGACGAACCAGCGGCACTGGTAGCCCTTCAGGTAGTTGGTCCATTTGAAGAGCCAGCCCTTGTAGGTCTTGGCGGAGCAGGCCGGGCCCTCGCAGGGCAGAGGAGGAGGAGGAGGCCCCAGGCTCATGGTGGAAGCGAGCGGGCCCAGGCAGGGCTTGGTCTTGCGTGACAGGCAAGCGGCGGCGCCCAGCAGCGAGAGCAGCCCGCGGGGGACGGTGCCACACAACGGCCTTCCCCATAAGGCTCCCTCAGGTCTGGGTGCCTCAGCGCGGCGGCGGTGGCGGGCAGGCCGGGGGGTGGGGCCTGGGAGGAGGCTCCTTCTCGGTGGTTCCCACTCCCTCCCTTCCTTCACTTCACTTCCGAGAAGGAGCAATAGGCGGTGCGAAGGGCAGCGCGTCAGAGGCCTGGCTGTGACGCGCCGCCCTTTCTCGCCGCCTACTGCTCCTTCTCGGCGGTTCCCCCTCCCTCCCTCCCTTCACTTCAGGTAGGCCATATCCAGGGGGCTGGCGGGCCGTGTGCGGGCCACGGGCCGCCTGCTGCACAGGCCCGAGCTATGGCAACCATGAATGTATCTGGAAGTCAGAACTGGTTCGTCAAACACATACACTGTGGATTCCGTTACTCTTCCTGTATGCCATGTGTTTCTGTTTCACCCATTACCTGCTTTCTTTTGCCTGTACAAAAAAAGAGATTTCTGAATCACAGAAAAAGATGACCTGGATACATTAAGTCAGTGTTTTGAGCCGCGGCACACTTTCTACATTTACAAAATCCTGGGGCACACCACCAACCAAAATGACACTGTAACACAGTAATACATATAGTTAATATGTTTTTAAATGTATTTGTACACTCAGTGTGAAACCTGGACCTGTTTCTATGAACACAACATAGATATCCTGGCAGGAATGGCAGAAAGACACACACAAAGGTCTTGCTCAACAGCTGTCAGTCATGGGAAAACTTCGGCCCTCTGGGTGCTTTGGACTTCAACTCCCACCATTCCTAACAGCCTGAGGCCCTTTCCTGCTTACGTGGCTGAGGGGGAAAAGAAAAGGGCCTGAGGCTGCTAGGAATGATGGGAGTTGGAGTCCAAAACACCTGGATGGTCCAAGTTTGCCCATGCCAGCTTTCGATTCCATCGCCACATCTATCTTCAGCTTCTGGCAGTTCGAATATATGTGATTATCTATGGGATTTTCTACCTTGTCGCTATGATTATGGTGCTGCTTCTTTAAATTGTCCGCAAACTGACTGTGTTATTGTGTGGATCTCGGAACTGACATTGGATAACATCGTGAGGATACAATTTGTTTTTTGCACTCACTTCCATGATTTCATCAAATATCGTGAGATTTCCACAGAGGAGCGCTCTGTGAACTCGTTTCTTCCTGGTTCGCAACTCCTCCTCTCTCTGTGTCGACCACGCCGAACTAGCTTATGTAAGACTTTTGATTTTCTCCAGCAGGATTGGGTACTTTGAATGTGTTTTTTGCGTGTGATTATGTATGATTAATTGTGCATTTTGTACTGTGACGTAGCGGCGCTCCTTTAATAAATAAGGGTATTGTAAGGATCTGTCGATTAGAGCAAAGAGTGCTCTTATCTTAGACCCTTCCAACAGAAATAATCCTGAACAGGTGTGGCCTTGAAGACGCACAGAGCTGGAGATGGGCCTTGAGCCACACCACACCAACGTGAGAAGCCCTGGCATGAACATTGCTGACTCAGGGAGGATATGAGGAAATATCCACTGGACATTGTGAAACTGGGTCAAAGGGGATATGATGCAATCTTTGCTGGGCATTGCAAGCCAGGGGGACTGGTCTTTGGGATGATAGACAGGTGATGGGGGTGTGTTCTGTATATAAGCTGTGTTTGTTCCCTGTGATGCCAATTCTGGCATCAACAGCATTATACCTTTAATAAACCTCGTGGGATCAAGTTGCTGTCTACGCATGGTCTTTACAGGGCATTAGAGCGTTTCCGTTACAGAATGCCAGAATTCCTATACTGCCTGTCGTAGAGGATTCTGCCGAGGGCTGGTGTAGCCATCCGCATGTTGAAACCCTTCATAGGAATGGAGTGGGTGAGTCCTGAGCAGTTCTGGGACGCGGATGAAGACGGGGCCGTGACGGGTGGACGGAGCATGTCTGCCTACGAGCCTTGCGGACCGTATGGGGAGGTGAGGACGGAAGTTGGTTTGTCCCAGCCTTCCTGGAAGGAGAGTGAGGAGATTGTGGCTGGTCTGAAGCAGCCAGGGGCCAAGAGCCGCCGCCGCCGTGGAGGAAGGCGTAGCAGAAGCAAAACTGCCAAGGCTGGTAAGACCCAGGATGATTTGAGTGCCCCGAGTGAGGTGGAGCAGCAGCAGGCTTGGCTGATCTTGCACCGGCTGTTCCCTCACTGGGTGATGGAAGAATCATCAGATGGAGCCCCTTCTTGGGAGAAGAAGGAGGAAAAGGTGCTCAGAGGAGCGGAGTTCGCCCAGGTGGGCTATCGAGAGGCTGAGGGGGCCTTGCTCGGAGAAGTAGAACCCAGAGAAGCAGTAGGAGGTGCCTCCGTTCAGGTGGGATCCAGAGGAGCCCAGGAGGGGCTGCCCAGAGAAGCAGAGTGCAAGAGATCTGTTCAGGTGGGCTGTGAAGGGACCAGAGAGGATCCCGGGAGAGTTGGTGCTCGAGTGCGGGCTCAAGATGGACCGGGCTGCAGCGAAGAAGGTGCTGTGCAGTCTTCTGTTGGGAACAGAAGTGAGTGGGTCCAGGAGTGGCAGCAGAGTTGGGTGATGCTGCAGGAGTTGAAGAAAGCTGCTGATTGCGGGCAGTATGATAAGAAGAAAATGGATGCTGTGGAGGAGAGACTCCAAAGGCTCCAAGAGTGGATGGGATGTCTCTCAGCCGAGGAGGAAGGGCGTTATGATGATGCTCCGGAGGCTGAGTGTGCTGGGGAGAGAAGAAGACGCCTTTGCCTTGGAGAAAGAGGCCCAGTCGGAGACCGAGCTTCTTGAGATAGGAGCGGCAGAGGAATGTTTGCCCTTTGATGTCCCGACTGGCGGTGGTGTGGAAAGCGAAACTGATTTAAGCACAAAGGCTGCCTTACCGGAGAGAAATGAAACCGTGTGGGTGGCTGAAGAGTGTTATGCAGAAATGGAGGGGAAGAAGGAGGAAAAGGAAGAGCTGCCGGATCCCTTTTCCCAAACCGTCGGTGTTTCTATAGCATGGGCCGCTGCCTTGTTATTGCTATGTTCTGAGGAGTGTCAGAGAAGTGTGTCTGCAGAGAAAAGGCCCCTTTATGAAGTGTGTATTTCAAAAGGGCCAGTAGTGCTTCAGGAAGAGGCCCAGCCTTTGCCAGAAGGGAAAGCCGATAAGCCTGCCAAGTTTGCTGTGGAGGAGGAAGCTGCAGGAAGGGCTTTGCCGTTGGAGGCTTTTCCTCTTGAGGAAAGAGAGGAGATGAGAGAGGTGCCTGGGAGGCCAAAAGTTGAAGAGAAACTGCCTGTTGAGTTGAAGAATTTACTGCCTGGTAGTCTCTTTATCGCTGAAGGAGGAAGTGAAGACTGGCTGTATGTGAATGGAAATTCCCAGCAAGTTGGTGAACTCCCTGAAGAGAATGGGGAGAGCAGTGTGGAGCTGGCTACGGGTGAGAAAGCAGTTCGTGGATCTTTGCTGCCAGAAACTTTCCTGATTGACAGAGGGAAGGAGTGGGTGATGGAGCTCAGCAAAGATGGAGCCAAAATGTTCCAGTGCGAATCAGCTGTGGACAAAGAGAACGAGCAGTTGGCGAGATTCAGGATGGCTGATCCTGTTCTGATTAAAACCCTAGGGTTATTTGGTCACTCGGGGGGAGGATGGAATAAGGCATGTTTGGAGATGTTTGGAAACGTTATTCTAAAGAAGATGTTGGTGCCTGAACTATGGATGCAAACCCTTGCTGAACTTTGCAACGTACTGAACTTGAGGCTTCTAAAAGTTAAATTGCATTCTAGCATATTGGTAATGATTGAGTTAACTTTGGGGGGTGGCATGGTGAAAGAAATGTATGTGCGTTGCCTAATTGTGTTTTCTTGGGGAGAGAAGGTGTTTTGGGAATCAGATGTAACCTAAGGGAATTCCAATGTGCAGTTGGGTCAGAATTGTATGTGCTGGAATCATGACTGGATTGTATGACATTGAAATGTTTAAAGTTATGTGCTTAATTAATATTTGTATGGGATCTTTAAGGTTTGCACATTGAGGGATTTTAGAAGTGTATAAGTTGATGCTTATTGAAGCGATATTCATGTGTGTTATGCAGTTTGGGGGTTTATATGGTTATTTTCATGTATATAAGATGTTCCTAATATGCATTCAAGAACTGGGGTTTAGGCTAGATACATGTGTTGCAAGGATGTTTAGAAATGTGCATTAGAGTTTCACTGTTTTAATAATGGATCTTTGTAAGTGTATGCTTTATTATGTTTAGAGGAGTGTTAAAGAGTTTTGTTTTTCAAAGAGGTGTTTTGCTCAGGCTTTTGTCCTTTAGCAGAGGATTGAGAGAAGAATTTTGTTTCATGTGCTTATTGAGGAGTGTTTTCTTTTCTCTAGTGTTAGGTGGAGTAGAGAGTTATAGTTTTCCAGGTTCCTCTTGCCATGTGAGGAGATGTATTAGTTTGTTCATGGATCAAGGGGTTATAGGATGATGTGGTAGCTTTAGAGTGCATGTGGATGCTGTTTACTGTGTGGTAAATTATAGTTTAATAAGTGCTTCTTGTTGAGGAGGAAGGAGGGCTGGATTGTTTGTAGTTTGTCCTCCTCTGTACTTGAACGAATAGGTACAGTCTTTGTTGGTGCCTGCGGAGCAATGTAGCCTTAAAATTGGTAGGTGCTAGTTGCGGCAGGAAGGTTATTTTGGCGTTAGAATTGGTTAAGTTGAGGTGTGGTCTCCTGTTGAGTTTGCCAGGAGGTCAGGGTTTGTTGTAATTGTTGTTCCCCAGATTAGAATTAGAGCATATTAGACTTAGCTTTGATGGTGTGTGTAATTTGATATAGGTGTTTTGTTCCTGCGTCATGGGATTCTGGAGGTGTTAGTGATTTATAGTTTTCTTGTGCCCCGTGGCTGAGTGCCAAGAGGGGTAGGTTGGTAGAGGGGATTGTAGTTTTCCCAAGTGCCTTTTGCCAAGGTGGCAAGGATAGTGGTTCATTTTGTATTTGATTGTATAGAAGATTGTGGTTTAGGTGGTGCCTCCTGCCATTGCAGTAGAGGGGATTGTAGTTTTCCCAAGTGCCTTTTGTCAAGGTGGCAAGGATAGTGGGTTTCTTTTGTATGGTTGCTTGACACAGTTGAATTGGTCCTGTGCAGTTTGTAGGGGTTATAGTTTGTTGGGGTCTCCTGGTTTTGCGGGGAGATAGTTTAAATTGGTTGTAAGCCAGTAGAGTTGTGTGGATGCAGATAGCTTTATGTTCCCACGTGGAATGACTTGGTTAGAGGATTAGCTTCAGGGCTAGTTTAGTAGGGAATGATGTTATCTCCTGTTGAGTCTGCCAGGAGAGAGTTGGTTGAGAATTGTATGGGTTCAGGAGTGGATGTGTGCAGGATACCTAGACGCAGATGCTCATGCCTGCGTTCCAGGGGCCAGTTTGTTGTTGAATTGGAATTTATGTATAGTCTAATAGGATAGATATGGTTGTGTAGTTTTGTACCTGGTACCTCCTGCTTTTGCAGTGGTAGGTTTTGGGAGTTGTGGGGTTTGGGAGTTTGATTGTGTGGTTTTGGTTTATACCATAGGGATGCGCAGTTGATTTGTCCTTGCACAGTGTATTGTTGGGATTTGTAGTGGTCAGTAGTTACATGGGAATTATAGTTTGCGGGTTAGTACCTCCTGCTATGGCAGTGGAGGGAGGAAGTTGTTTGGATTTAGGTGGTAGCTGAAGATAGGATTTGGCCTTGAACAAGCTGGACATTTGTGAGAAGGGAATGTTTGCTTGTTTGAGAGTGGCTGAGATGGCTGTTAGGATTTGTAGTGGTCAGTAGTTACATGGGAATTATAGTTTGCGGGTTAGTACCTCCTGCTATGGCAGTGGAGGGAGGAAGTTGTTTAGATTTAGGTGGTAGTTGAAGATGGGATTTGGCCTTGAACAAGCTGGAGAAGGGGATGTTTGATTGTTTGAGAGTGGCTGAGATGGCTGCCTATTATAGAGTTAATCACAACTTTTGTTGGATGTTATAATTGAATGGTATTCTTGGGTCCTTTTTCTCCCAGGGGGGAGGGAGGAGAGTATTTTGTAAGGATCTGTCGATTAGAGCAAAGAGTGCTCTTATCTTAGACCCTTCCAACAGAAATAATCCTGAACAGGTGTGGCCTTGAAGACGCACAGAGCTGGAGATGGGCCTTGAGCCACACCACACCAACGTGAGAAGCCCTGGCATGAACATTGCTGACTCAGGGAGGATATGAGGAAATATCCACTGGACATTGTGAAACTGGGTCAAAGGGGATATGATGCAATCTTTGCTGGGCATTGCAAGCCAGGGGGACTGGTCTTTGGGATGATAGACAGGTGATGGGGGTGTGTTCTGTATATAAGCTGTGTTTGTTCCCTGTGATGCCAATTCTGGCATCAACAGCATTATACCTTTAATAAACCTCGTGGGATCAAGTTGCTGTCTACGCATGGTCTTTACAGGGCATTAGAGCGTTTCCGTTACAGGTATTGGAGGTTCCAATTTCCCACTGCACACCTGATGATCGCTAATGGCACACCAGTTGGGAAACACTGCATTAAGTTATTTGTTTGTTTGTTTAAGAAATGTATACCCTGACTTTCGACCAAGGTGGCTTACAGCAGATAAAAGCATGCATGATGAAAGTTAAAACATTTATAACCAAATATGGGTAGTTGCCATCATACATCCATTAAACTATAATAAAACATTAAAACCTTTAAACCACCCCTAAAAACATTGTACAGACCAAGTTCTTCCTCATTTTTATAAGTCCGGAGTTCAGTCAAAGACTTAAACTTAATAGCCAGCTCCCCTCTTTCTGTGTATTGTGAGTTTCTGTTTTGCAAAAGCAAAGAAACAATGGTACTAGATGAAATAGAAACATGTCTCTGTTGCCATGGACACTTTTCCTTTAACCACCTTAGAGGGAAGGTCTCCTTTTTGCTGGGTCACTCCTTTCCAGCAGATGGCTGCTCTGTGGCCCTCATGCCCACACGGGAAGCATGCTCCACGCTTTCCTTGCCTCTCTTTGCTGGTTGATTGACCCCTTGTGGGAGAGCAGCGTGCTCCTCCTGGTTGAACTGCTGCTGGGTACCATCCTTGCCCTCAACCTCTGGGTCATCGCAGCATCTGCTCCTTGTCACATTCCACTCACCTGGCCAGCAGAATTTACTCATCCAGAGTATGTGGATTGTAGGGTTGGGTTACGGGATAAAGAAAATAAATTATTTCGTAATCGATCCGTTAAATAGGCTAATTATGAGGCTTACCGCACCTTTTCGCCGAACCCGGAACTACTGTTTCTTTTTCAATCCTGGGCGATGCCATTTTTGTATCTGGTGCGTAATGACGTCATAATGACGTCTATGGCTTCTTTGCCCTTAGTTAACGCGATTTCTCATTGGCTAAGGGAGACCAGGTGGTATCATGAAACCACCTTCTTTCCTTTAGCCAATCAGAGGAAAACAAACTCTTAGGGGGCAGGGTCCATAGGCTCTAAATACAGGCACTCCACGAGGCTGGGCTCATTCCACTTTCGGTTTTGGAGCGGAGCGGACAAGAGTGCTGCAGTGCTTCCATCCATTGCCTTGCACTGCAGCTCTGGGGAGGGGGACTGGATGGGAATTTTGGAGGATGGAGGAATGCAACTTGCCTCGTTTATTCTTACAAATTTATTGGGGTGGTTTCTGTAAATCTTTTTTTTTATTGAGGCAAAGGCTGCCTCACTCCTTGTGACTTTCTTAGCTACCTTATTTTTACATCCAATAATGCTGCTTTTGCTGTAAATTATCATCACCACCCAGCTGTTGGTGGCAATTTGCAAAGGGGACACTTTTCCCTCTTTGCTGGCCATTGCCTGGCTTGTGCTGCTTCTATTTGATGGCTAGTTTTGCCATCAAATAGTTTAGAGATTTGGCAATTGCATTAAACTTGGGGATCATCCCTTCTTATTAGTTCCATAGTCCACACCGTATTACATATTACAATAATACATTTTGTCTTTTTCTTATTTCTTATTCTCTAATGCTTGGCCCAGAACAAGACTTTTGGGTATTGTAGTACACTTGGTGATAATTCATTTAGCTTAACACCTGTATTACAATAATATTTAGTGTGTCAAAACCTTTGCCACTTAGAAATAGTTTAAACTTTTCCAAGGGCTTTGTGGTCAATTCTGGCTGCTACTGTGCCCACTGCTTGACTGGGGTTTTTGGTGGTTGGTGTCTGCTTGCTTACTCATCCTTTCCATACAGTAACTACAAGGTCTCTTTGGTGCCACGTTGGGCATCCGTGCCCATGCCTACAGTGTGTTTGTGGTTACCAGAAGCGTGGCCTGATTGGTGTTTGCCCCCTCCCTGTCCTCACACTTTGTAATCAAGTAGTCCTTACTCAATCTGCACATACATTACTGCCTCCAAGGGCTTTGTGGGCGCGTTTGGCTACAAGGCCAAAGCCAAAAGTGGGTTTGTGGATACAAGAAGCGTGGCCTGATTGGTGTTTGCCCCCTCCCTGTTCTCACACTTTGTAATCAAGTAGTCCTTACTCAATCTGCACATACATTACTGCCTCCAAGGGCTTTGTGGGCGCGTTTGGCTACAAGACCAAAGCCAAAAGTGGGTTTGTGGATACCAGAAGCATGGCCTGAGTGGTGTTTGCCCCCTCCCTGTTCTCACACTTTGTAATCAAGTAGTCCTTACTCAATCTGCACATACCTTACTGCCTCCAATGGCTTTGTGGCTGTGTTTGGCTGCAAGGCCCACGTCTTGAGTGGAGTAGGTGTTAGCAGAGGCCCGTGGGCTGCTCGGGTGGTTGCCCGCTCGGTTCTCTCCCTTTCTAATCAAGTACTCCTTACAGCCTTCACATACACCACTACCTCCAAGGGCTTTGTGTCACGCTTGGCTACAAAGCCCACGTCTTGAGTGGAGTAGGTGTTAGCAGAGGCGTGGGCTGCTCGGTGGTTGCCCCGCTCGGTTCTCTCCCTTTCTAATCAAGTACTCCTCACAGCCTTCACACACACCACTACCTCCAAGGGCTTTGTGTCACGCTTGGCTACAAGGCCCACGTCTTGAGTGGGTTTGGTGCAGAGGTGCCCGTGCCCCAACTGGGCTGTGGGTCAGCATAAGCGTGTGTTCTCTCCCTTTCTAATCAAGTACTATTCACAGCCTTCACACACACCACTACCTCCAAGGGCCTTGTGTCACGTTTGGCTACAAGGCCCACGTCTTGAGTGGGTTTGAGGCAGCGGTGCCCGCGCCCTGGCTGGGTTGGGGGTCATCAGAAGTGTGCGTTCTCTCCCTTTCTAATCTAGTACTCCTTAGTCAGCCTTGCTAGTACCACTACCCACACTCACAGAGACCGTCATTTATTAATGTAATTTGCATTTTGTATTCTTCATAACATATTACTTAAATATTGAAAAGATTTGCTCAAAGCAGAGATGGACATGAGGGCCCTGTGCTCGTGACACACAGATTATATGCACAGAGGGCGGGAAGTCCGCAACCTGGCACTTCCAGAAAGCAAGTCCATTCTGAAACCGATGTAACTCCAACAGTTATAATTGAAGACAATGCCACGTCTCAAGAGATAACCTTGGAATTGATATCTTCAGAGCACAGTGAGAATGAGGATGCCAGCTCCCTGGGGGATGCTGTAACATTTTCACAGCCCACAGGCTCCAGCGACTGTGATGGAGACCAAATCCTCTCCCCAGTTGTGCGTGTTGGAAGGCCCAGGTCAGCACTTTGGGATCACTTCACGGTCCATCCTGATAACGAAAAAGTGGCAGAGTGTAGGCATTGTGGATTAAGCGTTAGCAGGGGAAAAGACAAGAGACATCTTTCCACCAGCGGACTCTGCAATCACTTGAGGAGGCATCATCCTGTTACTTATGCTGCTCACTTAAAGGAGACAGGAAAGCCAACTCTCACCGTGGAAAATCCCTCGGGTAGTTCTTGTGACCCTGGTAGAGCCAATGCTCAGATTACCATGAAGTGGTGTAAGGCATCCTTCAGGAAAGGAGATTACACCCTTAGAGGCAGAACATCGCAGGCTTCAGGGATGGAGTACATGGCCAACATATAAACATCTTCTGAACAGAGTCGGTGGGAGCATAGACTTAAAAACTCATCAAGAGCTGAAACAACTAATGGTAAATATAAATTGATTCCAATATATACAACTTAAAAAGACCTTTAAACAGGATAAAGAAACGGGTTTCCACGAGGGAGAAGACTTGTGGGAAAAATTTATCAAATCTGAAAAAAAAAAATAACAACTATTTATAACAAATTACTTGAATGGGACACTGAGTCGGAAAATGTCAAAAGTTGCATGATCCACTGGGCTAAGAACTTAGGCAGACAAATCAAACTACAGGAATGGGAACTGATTTGGAACAAAAAAAATCAAATATACCTATGCAACAGACCTAAGAGAGAACTGGCTCAAAATGTTCCACAGATTCCTAAAAAAATTGGAATTATGTACAAGAATAGCCAGTCAGACTGCTGGAAATGCCACGAACATGTGGGAAGCTATTTCCACATGTGGTGGTCTTGCCCTATAACACTCAAATACTGGAGAGATATACACAAGACCACACAAAAAATACTAAAAGTAAATTTCCCCTTGAAGCCCGATTATTACCTTCTGGGTCTAAATGATAAAGATAGAAACATGGACACAAACAATGAGATCCTCTTTACCTATATGACAACAGTGGCGAGAATAGTTTTTGCCAGGCTTTGGAAAACTGATAAAATTCCCCAAATAGAAGATTGGTTAGGTAAACTATATGACATAAGAGACATGGACACCCTTACCTTCCTCCTGAGAAAATATGTGGGTTCATTAAGAAGGAGAACAGACTGGAGTCCTATAAATTCATATAAAGATAAGTAATGGTCCAAGATAATGGGCCAAAAAAAAGGAATAGAAGAAGGGGAAAAAAATCACAACAAAGCTTTTTCTATCCTGATGCAATAGTTAGTTTTGAGACACAAAGAAAAGATGGTAACCACCTTAAGACTGAATGGAAGTCAATCATAGTGTATGTTTGTTGGTCTACATCTACCCTTTCCCTCATTCCCACCCCACCTTCCTATCCCTCCCTCCCCCCCCCCCCTGGCCCCAATATGTTATACTCACCCACACTCACCCATCCCAACTATCCCACACTACTGAGCCTCTTGTGTCAAATATGTTATATCTTGTCAACTGTTTTGTTTATTTTTTAAAAACTCAATAAAAATTATTCAAAAAAAAAGGAAAGGAGATTACACGGTGCCTGGGAGTACTGATGGCTCTTGACCACCAGCCCTATAGAATGGTAGAACGGGAGGGATTCAGACGGCTGATGACTTTGCTTGCACCGTGGTACAAGATCCCCACACGACATACCTTTTCCAAAACGGTCATTCCAGCTTTGTT
>JARBWK010000001.1:180809641-180833594 GCA_030556195.1 Anolis apletophallus | reverse complement strand
TCAAACATCTTACATTTGTTATGAAGTAAGAGAGCTGTGTTGGGTCTCTGTTGAACTTCACCTGTAGTTCCCTTCTGCCAGGCATCACTTGCAATTGGTGTCTCCCCTATAAGCCTGTTGGGAAGGCCGGAGCATCTTGCTGCTCAGTGTCTTCCACAATGTCTGCGAACATTATTCAGCCCAATGGCCAGGATGCTGCTTCTCCATGGGACTGGCTCCGCGCTTCATCTCTTTGCTCTGCAATGGCCATCCAGGATGCTGTCACCCCCTTCCCCATGTTATTGAGATGGAAAGAGAAGGCCATGCAGCATCCCCTCCATGGCATCAACCTTTTTCTCCAACCTTGGAGTCTCTGAGGGGATCTCTCCCACATCTCCTACTCCTGCTGCCTGAGGGGCCTTTAGTTGCACGATTATCCCTTTTCCTGATGCCATCTGGGTGGACGTCAGGGGCATCCCAGTCACCAAAAGATCTGTGTCAGCCTCGCTGCTCATGCCAGTTAACTCCAATTCAACTGCTGCAGCCAGAGCTCTCTGAGGGCTGTCCTCCAAGTCAACTGCGCCTTGGGGTTCCAGCAGGTCCTCAGATTTCTCAAAAGACATGGTAGTCTTACTGTACAATACAAGGAGTATGGGATGAGCATAGAAGTGGAGTACTGTCTTAATGTCACCACTTGGAAGCTCTTGGACTAAAAACACACTCACAAAAGCAAATCCTTGGATATAGCTTTATTTCCATATTACCATAAGTGATAGGAAGACAGTATTGGAGAATTCATGCCAAACCCCTGTGTTTATCATCCTACTTGTAATGGAAACGCTTTAACGCCCTGTAAAGACCATGCGTAGACAGCAACTTGATCCCACGAGGTTTATTAAAGGTATAACACTGTTGATGCCAGAATTGTCATCACAGGGAACAAACACAGCTTATATACAGAACACACCCCCATCACCTGTCCATCATCTCAAAGACCAACCCCCCTGGCTTGCAATGCCCAGCAGAGATTGCATCATATCCCCTTTGACCCAGTTTCACAATGTCCAGTGGATATTTCCTCATATCCTCCCTGAGTCAGCAATGTTCATGCCGGGGCTCCTCATGTTGGTGTGGTGTGGCCCAAGGCCCATTTCCAGCTCTGTGCGTCTTCAAGGCCACACCTGGCAGAGATTATGTTGCTGGAAGGGTATGAGACAAGAGCTCTATTAGCTCTTTTCGACAGACACTTACAGAATGCCCTCTCCCTCCCCCCCTGGGGAAAAGAGGACTCAAAACGCTATCCCACTCAAATCCTATCCCAGCACCAAATAAAGCCATAACTATCTCTATCATCCACAAGGCGAAGCGAACCCACCTCAGCCTCTCTCCAGTTAAACACACACTGGGACAAAACTTCTCCATACATCAATCTTGAACTCCTACACACTCAGATCCTCAGACAGTCCTCTTATCACAAACGCTTAGCTTGTTCAAGGCCAATTCCTATCCTTAATCATCTCTCAGTACTCCTCACATACTACCCTTCTACTACCATGCCCATCATTCTACAACTGCATGGTCCAAAACTCCAAACCTCCATTCGAACACCCTTTGGGCTAAACTACATATTCCACAATCACCATCAACCAGGACACACTCGCCTCCCACACTCAGCTTCCCAAACATGTGGGCCTTGTGCACTTTAACTTCACAATGCACACTCATGTAGTCTTCCACTACCGATCACCACAATCTAATTCCCATAACTCTCACAAAGGAACTCCAATAACAATACCTAAACCATCCTTCCTCTACACTTCTCTCTTGCCACTATCAAAACCTCTAAACAACTTCATCCCTCTACTGCAACAGCAGGAGGTACCCCCACAAAACTACGCTTCCCTATATAACCAGCAACCACTCCAAAACCTATCAAACTCTCTTAGCTAACCAAATTGACAACTCATCACACAAGACTAAATCAACTGCGCTCCTTTCCAGGAAAACCCAAAATAACCCAATCAAGAATCCAAGTCTCATAACTCCCAAAACCTACCACTGCAAAAGCAGGAGGTACCAAGTACAAAACTACAATTCCCTAAATAGCCTAAACACATCCTCGTCTTCTCAACCCATAACACAATCTAAATCCCCACACAACCTGATTCCTCCACTGCAATGGCAGGAGGTACTGACCAAAACTACAATTCTTTAAACAGCCACCAACCACTACACCATCCATCATGCACCACATCAACCTTGACTTCATTAATAAGCTGAACCCATTACACAGGACTATGTCAACTGTGTCAAGCTAATCACACAAAAGAAATCCAATACTCTGCCACCTTGGCATAAGGCATATACCACTCTCCCATGCGGCAAAACACAGCCATCTAAGCTATCTAGCCATCACATACATCCACATGTCCATTTCAATTCCAACACGCCATCCTAGTACTCTATTCCTCTAGACAAACCACTACACCCCCCTCACTTGGGGAAAAACGCCTAGAAAACTACAACTCCCTCTACTGCGATGGCAGGAGGCACTAATCAAACTACAACTCTCCATACAGTCATCACCCGCTATATAGTCTATCCTAACTCATATCAAACTTAACTCAATCAACTTAATAACCTATTACACAGGAATAAATCAACTGTGTCAATCTTCACACTTATCAAAGTTTAAACCACCACAAACTCAATCCCCTTGCCATCCCTCTCTTCACGCCACACTCTGGCAAAGAGACACCAATAACACTGAAACTCCCCACGCAGGCAATTTTCAACTGCGTACTGAGTCAGCCACCTACTTATTCCAACATAATATTATCTATCCAGGGAACGACAAGCACAATTAAACCTGCCCTCCTGGAAAATTCAACAGGAGACGACAACCAACTCTAAAGCCTATCCTCCACCTTCCTGCCGCAATTAACCTCATTGCAGGCCCCAACAAAGGCTGTACCTATCCTTCTAAGTACCAGGAACAAAACCCTCAATACAACAACGAAATATACATTTTCAAAAGACACTCCCAGTTGAACAATAGATATCCTACCTAAATCATTAAACTATAATGCACATTCGAAATATCATCCCCATCTAACATTTCTAACAATAGATGCATATCTAAACATTCTCAAACCATATTACATACAGGAAATAATCATCTTGCCCTTTCCAATTATAATCCACATAACACATGTGAGTATTACATCAACATTATCAGCCATCTTAAACTTATGCAATAATCCCTCATCAGCATGAATAACTCTCTAGACATCATATCACAACCTATCTATCATTCCGTGGTCAATTTACCATAAACTCATCTTATCTCATATGCGGGGCAATACATTTAAGTAACCCCTCTTCTCCATATTAAAACCACCCCAGCTCCAAACCCTTTAAGGACACACCCCTTATATAACAACATTTCCCACAATAAGCATAACACAACCCAGTTGCCATTCTTTCCCAAAGTCAAAATTAATATACTGGTTACTGGAACACCGGCCCACTGTTCATCCCCAAGGCTTAGCATTCTCCGAAGCTCTAGCCACTTCGATGATGTCATCCAAAGTTCAGTCGTTGGCCCTCTGGTCAAATCTTTTCCAAACTCCATCCACCACCCCATCCCGAGTGACATGATTTGTTGGGTCCTAAAAGGACACTTCTGGAACATTTCTGCCACAATAACTCTCGAACCCATCACCTTCCCATCACAGAAAAGCATTGGGTTCCGCTCTCTCTCCAACTCAGGCGCTCCTTCCAGACCACCACCGGCCTCCACTGCAACACTCCTCACGCCAAGCTGCTTTTGCTGGAAATCATCAACCGACTGGCTCTCTTTGGAAGGCCCGAACACGCTGTAAGACTTCCCAGGCACATCTTTTCCTGCAAGCTGAGAAGCCTGTTGTTCACTCTCTCCCTCCCTGACAGTTTCACTTTTCAGGATGGGAGGCATTCCAATCTTATCTCCCTGCAGCTTCGTCTCCACGGTGACTTGGCCAGCCTGACCCTTCTCCCCTTCTGGCAAGGACTCTCGAAGCATTGCTGGCTCTTCTGAAACACACTCTTCGTAAAGGGGCTTTTCCTCTGCAGACACACCGCTCTGACCATCCTCAAAATACAAAAATAACAAGGCAGCGGCCCACGCCACAGAAACACCGACGGTTTGGAAAAAGGGATCTGGTAGCTCTCCCCCTTCCTCCTTCCTCCCCTTCACTTCCATCTCTGCAGAACACTCTTCACCGGCTTCAACCACCCACTCGGTTTCATTTCTCTCCGGTAAGGCAGCCTTTGTAGTTGAAACAGTTTCGCTTTTCGATTGAAGAGCTCTCATACTGCTGGAAGGGAGTTGCTGATTTATCTCCTCAACTACCGCCATACGCAGCTTGTCTTTGCTGTTTTCCAAGGCTACTTGCTCTCCTTCACTCCTTGGAAGCTGCAAAACTTTCTCCACACAGTTTCCAGGCACACAATCTTGGCTAAAGAGCTTCTTTTCTGCAGCCAAAACATTTTCGCTTTCCTCTGCCCCTTCTCTCCCAGGAAGCTCGGGTTCCAAGACAACCGACTGGGCCTCTCCCTCAGGGCATAGCTGTCTTCTTCAACAGCATCATCATAACGCCCCTCTTCCTCGGCGGGGAGACATGACATCAATTCTTGTAACTGCCATACTCTCTCCTCCAAAGCCTCCATTCGCCTTCGGAGTAGGCCCATGTCATGCCGGCCGCAATGAAAGACTTTCTTTATTCCCTGCAACATATAATAGCATCGCTGCAACTCCTGGACCAACTCACTTCTGTCCCAAACAGAAGACTGCACAGCACCTTCTTCGCTGTAGCCCGGTCCACCTTGAGCCAGCACTGGGTCCACCTGAGACCCCACTCGAGCTCCAACTCTCTTGGGATCTTCTCTGGTCCCTCCAACTTCATAGCTCACCTGAACAGACCCCTGGCAATCTGCTTCTCTGAGCAGCCCCTCCTGGGCTCCACGGGATCCCACCTGAACGGCTCCTACCGCTTCTCTGGGTTCCACTTCTCCGAGCAAGGCCCCCTCAGCCTCTCGATAGCCCACCTGAGCGAGCTCCTGCGAGTCCGCTTCTCTGAGCATCTTTTCCTCCTTCTTCTCCCAAGAAGGGGCACCCTCTGACGATTCTTCCATCACCCAGTGAGGGAACAGCCGGTGCAAGATCAGCCAAGCCTGCTGCTGCTCCACCTCACTCGGGGCTCTCGAATCATCCTGGCTCCTACCAGCTTTGGCAGTTTTGCTTCTGCTACGCCTTCCTCCACGGCGGCGGCGGCTCTTGGCCCCTGGCTGCTTCAGACCAGCCACAATCTCATCATTCTCCTTCCAGGAAGGCTGGGACAAACCAACTTCCGTCCTCACCTCCCCATACGGTCCGCAGAGCGTGTAGGCAGTCATGCTCCTTCCACCCGTCATGGCACCGTCTTCATCCGCGTCCCAGAACTGCTCAGGACTCACCCACTCCACTCCTGTGAAGGGTTTCAACATCGCGGATGGCTACACAAGCCCTCTGCAGAATCATCTACGATAGGCAGTATAGGAATTCTGGCATTCTGTAATGGAAACGCTTTAACGCCCTGTAAAGACCATGCGTAGACAGCAACTTGATCCCACGAGGTTTATTAAAGGTATAACACTGTTGATGCCAGAATTGGCATCACAGGGAACAAACACAGCTTATATACAGAACACACCCCATCACCTGTCCATCATCGCAAAGACCAACCCCTGGCTTGCAATGCCCAGCAGAGATTGCATCATATCCCCTTTGACCCAGTTTCACAATGTCCAGTGGATATTTCCTCATATCCTCCCTGAGTCAGCAATGTTCATGCCGGGGCTCCTCATGTTGGTGTGGTGTGGCCCAAGGCCCATTTCCAGCTCTGTGCGTCTTCAAGGCCACACCTGGCAGAGATTATGTTGCTGGAAGGGTATGAGACAAGAGCTCTATTAGCTCTTTTCGACAGACACTTACACTACTGTCCCATCCCTCTCTTGTTTGATCAAGGAAAAATGGTTCAAAACCCTCTCTACCATTCCATTCCCACCAAAGCTACCCTACAGTTTTGCTTCTCCCCAGTCCAGATGGCCCTTCTCTCATATGTGCTCCTGCCTTCCCCTCTCAACATCCATGTCACGGGGTGGATGGAGCAGCTCATTCTAAGCTGGTACAGACATCCTGAGCTGGCAATTTGAATGTTAAATGTTAAATGATTTCTGAAATTTTCCAAAACATCCTTCCAAAATTTCCGAATCACTTCATTAATTGGCGGGCGCGATTGCGGAATATGCGAAAACATGCGAACAGGACAGGCAAAATTTGGGGGGTTCCCTTTCCCTCAGTTTTAGACAGCTCCCGACAAAACATGCCGCAGTGGTAGAAAATATTCTCCTCTGACAGCATATTAACTTTCAATGTGTATAGAAATTCCCTGGGGTTTTGACAACTTTAAAAGTAATTTCAGTAATTTAATAAGGAATATTACAAGAAGAAATGTGCTGTCTCCAAGATTCTCTAGGAAAATTTAAATCTATCTGTTTTGCATATTTGTCTAGAGCACACATCTCTGAAAATGAGAAAATGGAATTTATCTCAAAACATACAATTAATTTACTACATTTGCTTGTTTCCAAGATGAGCAGAGGTCAGGACACTGTTCAACACATCAGGAGGGAGGAATTGCCAGAGTACTGATTGCCTGACCGCCCTAAGGACGGCAGCGTCCCACTCCGGCCCTCCAAGTTGTTTCCAAAAGTACAAGAAGAGGGAAGGGGCCTTCCACAGTTTTATTATTATTATTATTATTATTTCAATAGGCCCGGGGTGACTTACATATACTTAAGATCATAAAAACACAGATAAAACAATGGACCAATGTCCACACATTAAAATTACCCAGGTAAAACCCATTGATACACATTAAAAGTAGCTCTTGAGGCCTACGTTACAATTAGGCAACCTAGTATTGTCTACAGACCGAACACCTGAACAAACAGGAGGGTTTTACAAGCCTTACGAAAGCCTTACGATTGTGGAGGGCTAACAGATCGGCCTCTGTGGAGCCGGAAAGCCTTGTGGAGGGCAGAGCGTTCCATAAAACAGGCGTGATGGCACTGAAAGCCCTCCTCCGCGTAGAGGACAAGTGGATGGATTGGCAGCTGGGTACCACAAGGAGGTTTAGAGTCTCAGATCGCTTCATGACACGGTCAAGAGCTGTGACCACATGTAGTGGGCATGCGCCATTGTATCACCTAACTATGGATGCAACTCCGACATCCAACCATGTTTTAATATGTACTGTGCACTGTGCTTTTATTCTGTTTTTACTGTGTTTTTAACGATTTGTAAGCGTTTTTATTGATTTGTAAGTCGCCCCAAGCCAGTCGGAAGGGGCGACTAAGAAATCCAAATAATAAAAATAATAAATAAATAAATAAATGACGGGACAGGTGGGGAGCCAGCCTCCTCGCCTGCCGGAGGTGGTGGAAGGCCACTCCGCTGACGATGGAGATGTGCTTTTCCATCAACAGTTGGGAGTCAAGCGTGACTCCCAAACTTTTTACAGATGGAGACGGGCGAAGCGTCGCCCCGTCCAGGGATGGGAGCTGGATCCCTCCCATGCCCGGACGACCCAGCCACAGGATCTCCGTCTTCGACGGATTCACCTTCAACGTACTGGCTCGCAGCCATCCAGTGACGGCTTCAAGGCAATGATGGAAATTATCGGGTACAGAGTCGGGCCGGCCTTCCATCCCCAGAATGAGCTGGGTGTCATCCGCGTATTGGTGACACTCCAGCCCGAAGCTGCGTACCAACCGAGCAAGTGGTCGGACGTAGATGTTAAATAATAAAGGGGAGAGAATGGCCCCCTGGGGGACCCCACAAAAAAGGGGGACGCCCCCTGAGACAACCTCACCCCTTCTCACTCGATGTGACCGGTTCCGGAGGAAGGAAGACAGCCAGCTAAGAGCTGCCCCCCTCACCCCGGCCCTGGCAAGACGGTGGGTCAAAAGATCGTGGTCGACGGTATCGAACACTGCCGTGAGGTCCAATAACACGAGCAGCACCGATCCACCCTGATCGTCTGTGATGGCGACCAGCACCGTCTCCGTTCTATGCCCCGAACGGAAGCCAGACTGGAAGGGGTCTAGCCAAGTTGCATCATCTAGGTAGGACTGCAACTGCTCCATTGCTGCCCTTTCAATCACCTTGCCCAGGAACGATAAATTCGACACCGGGCGGTAACTGGAAGGGACCAACAGATCAAGACTCGGCTTCTTCAGCAATGGAGTGACCACTGCCTCTTTCAGTCCCTCTGGAAACACCCCTTGCTCAAGGGAGGTGTTAACTAGTTTCAACAGAGGGTCACGTAACCCCTCCAGGGTAGCTTTCACCAGCCAGGAAGGGCATGGATCGAGGGAGCAAGTCGTCGGTCTAGTTGCAGTAACTATCCTATCAACAGCTTCTGCGTCTAGTGGCCGAAACCGGTCGAAGGTGGGCCCGGCAAGAGGCCACGGAGTCTCAAGTTCACTGACTGTATCAAGAGTAGGGGGAAGGTCCCGGCGGAGGGCAGAAATCTTATCCGCAAAAAAGCTCTGGAAGACCTCGGCAGTGAGGGCCTGATCATTATTGTTTGGGATGGTAGGGACCATCGTCAAGGACCTAATTACTTTATACAATTGAGCCGTGCGTGAGCTGGCGGACGCTATCAAGGTTGCTTCCTTGATAGCACGCTCATAAGCATCCATAAAAAGCTTATAAGCTGATTTCGTCCCTTCATCACGGAGTTTCCTCCACTTGCTCTCTAGCCGTCTCTTTTCCTGCTTCATCGATCTTAGTTCCTCGGTGAACCAAGGAGATCGATTTCGGCGGGGTCGGAGAGGGCATTTAGGGGCAATCTCATCAAGAGCGTTAGATAGTCTAGAGTTCCAGGTGTTGACATGCTCATTGAGGGAGACGCTGACAGACTCCAGATCCCTCAGAGTATTCAGGAAACTAATTGGTTCCATAAGTCTCTTTGGGCAAACCCAAATTTGTTCAGCGCCCTTGCAGGGTGGGGGCGCCTGCCCAATCCGGATCCTCAGGGCACAGTGATCCGACCACAGCACCTCGATGGTAGAGGCTAGGGTCACTTGGATGCCTACGCTGAAGACGAGATCCATGGTATGACCTGCCTGATGGGTGGGTCCCGAATCACAAAGTACGAGCCCTAGTGTTGCCATGGTAGACACTAGGTCCGCTGCTGCAGGTGACAATGAGGCTGTGTTGGCGTGGACATTGAAGTCCCCCAAGACAATAAGCCTGGGAAACCTCAATGCCCAGTCCAACACAGTCTCAAGCAGCAGGGTTAGACTCTCTGCTGGTGCGCTAGGCGCTCGGTACACCAGCAGGAAGGCTATACTCTCTTGGGAGTCCCACACCAATCCAGCAGATTCAATCCCTGGTGCATTCAGCGCAGGCACCACCCTGAGGGATAACATATCTCGGGAGAGCAAGGCTACCCCCCCCCCCCGCTACCCATTCCTATTCTGGTGGGTGACAACGTAACCTGGGGGAACTAGTTCTTGAAGGAAGATATTATCGCTGTCTTGAAGCCAGGTTTCCGTTTTACTGTGTTGATTCCCAAGAAAAGGATTTGATTAGTAGATTTCTAGTTTCCTAAAGTACCACGTGTAAGCCCAAGGAGAGGAAAGGGGCCTTCCATTGTTTTATTGTTTTGATTCCTAAGAAAATGATTGGATTAGTTGATTTCGTTTCCCAAAAGTACTACGTGTACACCCAAGGAGAGGATAGGGTCCTTCCAAAGTGTTATTGTGTTGATTCCCAAGAATAGGATTGGATTAGTTAATTTCTGGTTTCCCAAAGTACCACATGTAAGCCCAAGGAAAGGAAAGGGTCCTCCAAACTTTTTTTGTGTTGTTCCCCAAGGAAAATATTAGATTACTAGATTTCTTGTTTCCTAAAGTACAACGTGTAACCCCAAGAAGAGGAAAGGGGCCTCCAAACATTTTTGTGGGAATGTGGCGCAGCTGGCTGGGTGTCAGCTGCATAAAATCTCTACTGACCAGAAGTTCATGAGCATGAGGCCTGCCCGAGTCGGGGTGAGCTCTCGACCAATTGTGTAGCTCGTTGTCGACCTTTGCATCTGTCAAGTAGGAAATGTAGGGACCACTTTGTATGGGGGGGGGGCTAAATTTAACTGATTTACAAGGCCATAAAAATCTCCAGGAAATACACAAAAAAGTATGAAGGAATGCGACAGCTCCTCCTGGTGGCCAGAAACTGAAATGTTAATCAATTCAATTTCAATTCAATTTTTTAATTACTTACTTAGTTGCCTTCCACCAGTGGTGCTCTGGGCGACTTACAACATAAAACCAATAAAACACTTCAAAAGAATTACAATTAAAACAACTAATTAAACGCTCTGCCAAAGAGCCAAGTCTTCAGTGCAACAGTAAAGCATCTCAGTTCGCGCATGGCTCAGATGTTGGGTAGCAGAGAGTTCCACAGTTTTGGGGCGGAGGCTGAGAAAGCTCTCCGTCTAGTGATCTCCAGGCGGATTTCTCTAGGAGAAGGTTCTCTTGGGAAGATCGAGGTGACCACTGGCGTTGAAACGGGGAGAGGCGGTCCCTAAAATATGTTGGCCCCTAGCCGTACAAGGTCAATACCAGCACTTTGAAGGAGATCCGGAATTCGATCGGTAACCAATGCAGCTGACAGGCTAGGTGTTACATGACATCCCACAGGGGATCCTGTAAGGAGCCTGGCAGCTGCATTCTGAACTATACGAAGTTTCCGGGTCACCGACAAAGGAAGACCAACGTATAGAGCGTTACAGTAGTCCAGTCTTGAGGTGACCATGGCATGGATCACTGTGGCTGAGGCCTCCCCAGAAAGATAGGGCACCAGCTGCCTAGCCTGGTGAAGATGGAAAAACACATGTTTGCTGACAGCGGAGACCTGGGCCGCCATCATCAGCAAGGGGTCCAAAATGAAACCTAGGCTTTTCACGGTGGCAGATGGAACCATCAAGGGTAGGCAATGGTCGATCCACTTCCACAGGACGGCCAGGCCACAGGATCTCCGTCTTTGCTGGATTCACCCTCAGCCTGCTAGCACGCAGCCATCCATTCACGGCTTCAAGGCATAGGGTGAAATTATTGGATACCGAAACTGCCCCTGTCTCCAAACACAGAAGGAGCTCGGTGTCATCAGCGTACTGATAACACTCCAGTCCGAATCTCCGTACCAGCTGAGTGAGTGGTCAAACATAGATGTTAGATAATGTTTCTACATCTATTTTGGCTTTTAAAAATTCTTCCCTCATTCTTCCTTTATCTCTTTTTTCATATCTAACATTTCTTTCTTGATTGTGCTGTGTTGATTATCTTTTTTGTCTTTTATTCTTTGTACTTCTGTTTAGAGTTTGAGTATTTCTCTCATTACATCCTTCATACTAAGTTCTTCTGGTAGAGAGTTTTTCCTTACCATCCCTTTTTTTATCTTTCTCCTTTTCTTTTTCCATTTTGGTTTTAGGGGTTATCATTGCTATGTTCTGATTAAATACTTCTAATTCACGTTGTTTCATTTTGGCCACATCAAGGCAAACAGAAGATGTGGCGTTGGTTTTGAGGTAGTCCAATTGTGATGCTCAGAAAACAGGAACACCAAGAGTAAGTATAGGTATTTCTTCGTCAATGTATTGTCGATGGCTTTCATGGTGGGAATCACTGGAGTGTTGTGTGCTTTCTGAGCTGTATGACCATGTTTTAGCAGCATTTTTTCCTGAGCCAAACAGATTAGCCTTTGGACAAGGGATCATTAAATACCAGGGGTAGAAAGCTGTATTCAGAGAAAGGCAAGCTACTTCTGAATTCCCCTTGCTTGAGAAAACCCTTGAGTTTGCCTTAAATCAACAGGTGAGTTGAAGGTACACATGTGTTCTGGATTTCTTCGCTTTGGACACTGACTTTATACAGGCAGCTCCCTATACAATTCTATGAAATGTAGCATTCATGCTACATTTGGTCTTGTGCCACTGTAGTAGTAGTAGTAATAGTGTGTGTGTGTGTGTATGTGTGTGTGTGTGGGTCCACTTATTTTGGCTATTGATCATGAAACTCACTGAATTGCATTTGGACACAATAGCTTCGCATCTACCACAATTCTAACTGCCTTGCCACATTTTTTTCTGATGCTCTAGGATGGAGATAATTTCCCTTTTTGCTATTTTAACCAGTTGGTGACGCACACCAACAGAACCATACCAAGAGGCTTTGCAAGGCTCCCGTTGCTATGGTAACTGCTGCCTTCACATTTGCTCATGTGGAGCTGCAATTTTCAGAAAGCTCTCCTCATGTTCACTGAACAAGAGAAAGAGTATGAGGCAGAAACTGTAGGACGAGCCTTTAAAAACATTGCCATAATTTCAAAAATATTCAGAGTTAGATATAAGCTGTTGAAGTGGGATTTAAGAAGTAGAGCTACTTGGACAGAATTGCATTTGCTTAATATGCTTGTATGTTATATTCTAAAAGAAAAATGGCATGTGAATTGGTCGATGCTAAACTGTGGTATGAAACAAAAATGAAATGTTTTTTGGTTAAATGATTACCATACCTTAAGTGAAAATTATGAAGTGGCTTACTTTACAAAATATATAAAAAGTGCAGAATGCATAAAAATAAAATCAAAAGAAAAATCTAGAACAACACATTGATGGCTACAAAGTGGAACTAAAAAAGTAAATAAATCTATAAATGTAAACATTCTCATTAAAACAACTCACCATACTATGGTTAAATGAGTCTTCATTTTATTTGTACATAATAGAGGTTGAGTGAATTCCTGTGCAACTGCCATAAAGTACAGATATATAATTTCAGGCAAGCAGTCCTGAATCAGTATTGTGGTTTTCCAAATGCTATGAAATAGGGAAGAGGCACACACATTGGCTGCTCCACCACCATCCATTTTGCTGTCCTTGTTCTATAGTTTAAAGTCATTTCCAAAGGACCCTATCAAAGTGTTTTGCCTTGCCCAAAGTCATTCTGTGGGTTTCCATCGCAGGTCCCAGGGAAATCCGAGCTCTGGTCTCCAGAGTTTTCGTCCAATGCTCATACCTATGTGGAGCAGCTGAGTTGATTGTTGCAGAAGCATTAGAAGGCAGAGAATATAACTTCAGACAGGGGTGTACCTAAACAAATCCATTAGTTTACTAAATGCATGAGGGCCAAAAAACAGAGAGGAAAATTAAAGACACTATCCCCTCTCTCCACCATCCCAGACCGGCTCTTAAATACCCAGCTGTATTGTAAGGGCAGCATGTGTGTGTAATGAAGGTGGGGGAGCCCCTTGTGTTCAGAACTCCTTTCTTTCCAGGACTACTGATAAAAAAAACCCAGCCTGGGATTTATATATGTTGTGAGCCGCCCCGAGCCTTTCGGGAAGGGCGCCCAATCAAGTATGAATTAGTAATAAATAAATATCCAATAATCCTTCGATGAAGAGGTGTAATATAATGCTCCAGTGAGCCTGTAAATAATCCACAATGTCTTGACATCGATGGGATGGTTCTGCCGACAAGGAACATTTGATACCAGATCCTTCTCTCATTTCGACTCATATAGAGTCTTTATCAAGTCCCATCATATTATCAATACGGCCATATCCATTGTATATATCAATGTGGTGACAATCTAAAAAGAAGATGCTTAATTTAGAAGGACATGACATAAGAAGAGGGTCGCATGCATACCTGTGGTATAAGTCCAGGATCGGAAAAACTTTACCAACGCTTTACGGGCGGCATTAATAAAAGTATGGGAGACTTATAAAACTAAATTTTATCAAAAAACTCCACTTTGGATTTTACCATCGGAAGCATAACATATTATTATTATTATTATTATTAGTTCAACTTAATATACCGCTCTCTCTGGTGCTCAGAGCGGTTTACAAGGTTAAAACAACATATAAAACACATAAAAACATAGTAAAACCCGATTAAAACCCCCAATCAAATCCCGTTCCCAACAGTGCTGCAAAACAGCATAAGAACAGTCTCGATACAATGGCAGAGGCGCGGCAGAGTGCTGACCATAACAGGCGCTGGCTATGGGCCGAATGCCTGTCTAAATAGCCAGGTCTTAACGGCTTTGCGGAATGGTAACAGGTCCCGGATGACTCGAATCTCCTCAGGGAGGGAGTTCCAAAGAGTCGGTGCAGCTACAGTAAACGCCCTCTGGAAAGCTTGTAGACCCTAATACCAGGCACCTCCAGTAAGTTGAGCCCCTCTGAGCGCAGCGATCTCCTGGGCACATATGAGGTAAGCCGCTCCCTCAGGTACACTGGCCCCAAACCATATAAGGCCTTGAAAGTTAGAACTAACACCTTGAAGACGACCTGGAATTCAATTGGGAGCCAGTGCAGCTCGCGCAGGAGTGGGGTTACATGAGCAGATCTTAGAGCTCCTGAGAACAGGCGCGCTGCTGCGTTCTGCACCAGCTTGAGTTTCCGGGATCGCCGACAGGGGTAGGCCAATGTACAGCGCATTACAGTAGTCGAGCCTCGAGATGACCGTGGCTTGGATCACCGTGGCCAGGTCGCTGCGAGAGAGGTAAGGAGCCAGACGTTTTGCATGTCGTAGGTGGTAAAACGCTGTCTTGCAGGTGCAAGCAATCTGAGGGAGATCCCATCTAAAACATAAGAGGGAGATCCCATCTAAGAAATGGTATACATATAAAAATTTACTACAGAAAGAGGGGAATACCTGGAAACTCAAGTCACTAGAAGAATTAAGAGAAATGGATGGTGAAATATCATGGTTTCAATATTTACAAATGAAGGAATATTTCAAAATAGATAATAAAAATGATTTTAGTGATAACGAAACATTATGGGAAAAGTAATGAAAAAGTAATGAAATCAGAAAAAAGACAAATCAAAATGCTGTATAATCAATTACTGGAGTGGGACATGGAACCAGAATTGATAAAAGAAAATATGATTAAATGGGCGCAAGAATTAGGACATCCAATTCTGTTAAAAGAATGGGAAGACATCTGGAAGAGGAAGATTAAGTACTCAGGGTTCACCTCGGTGACGAAAAACTGGTATAAGATGTTCTTCCGGTGGCACTTAACACCATCAAAAATAGCAAAGATCTACAAAAATGTAAGTAACAAGTGTTGGAGATGCCAAGAACATAAAAGAACATTTATGCACTGTTGGTGGGACTGCAAAAAAATAAAAAGTTTTTGGAAAAGTGTACATTTGCAAGTTCAGAAAATCTTGAATTATAATTGTTTATAATTTAATTGTTTAAAACCAAAATACTACCTTCTGAACATCATGGAAGACGATATTGAGAGAAATAATGATCAACTTTTTTTCTACGCCTCATCTGCGGCGAGATTGGTGATCGCAAGAAATTGGAAAAACAGCCATTCACCAAAGATAGAAGATTGGCTATTTAAATTAAGAGAATTAATGGACTTAGATATTTTGAAAGGCCTAGTTAATGATCAAAGTCAAAAAAACAAAACAGACTGGAAACAGGTATCATTATACTTAAAGGAAGTAATTTTTTCAAAAAAACAATGAAAATACCCATGGGATACCAGAGTTGGAATAAGGTTTTGATGGCGAAATAATCTAGACAAGAGGGAAGATCAGACTATAAAAGGAATTGATATATTCCGTGGAATGGACTGGAAGATTTACACTGTTGCATTCTATCTACTTTCTATTAACTCTACTATATAACCTCCTCTTTTTATGTATTTTATTTTCTATTTTCAGTCAGTTCTTCTTAACTTTCCTTTTTTTCCTTCTTCTCTCCCCTATTCTTTTTCTTCTTCTCCCCTCCTTCTCTTTTTCGTTCTTCTTTCCCCCCATTTTCTCTCTCTTTATATGAAGTAACTAATTTCTTGATATTTTATATATGTTAAAACAACTCAATAAAAAAGCTTAATAAAAAATGTGACGACAATCTTCAGTAGTGGCGTTACAACATCTGTAATGAATTAATAATGTACAATGTAATATATGATAAAGCTTGTGTTAATAAGCATAAGATCCCTATAAAGCAACCATAATATCTCATAATCATATGTGTAATATAATCCAAGTAATATATCAATTACAAATATAGTGTTAAGTCGAACGTACCTATACCCATCCAGTCTTACTCCTATGGTGAATATGGGCAAATAAACGCAAACAGTAAAACTACTCCTCATTATTTATGCTGTTGCTACAGAGTGGTCTAATTCATTTAAGTAAATCATTGATGCTGAGCCTCTCATTTAATCCGAATGGTATCTCAGATTTGAGATTAACTATCCAGCGGGCTTCAGCCTTTTGCAGACACTGATCTATATCTCCATACAATTGTATGTTAACTCTTTCAAACCCAAAGAATTGAATGCTGTCCGGGCTGTGTGACTTGGATTTAAAGTGAACATACAAAGGTGAATCTTGCGAGAGGTTGCGTATTTTAGGTCGATGTTCCCCTACTCTAACTCCCATCATTCTCTTCGTTTCCCCTATGTAAAGTAGCCCACAGGGGAATTTTAACCCATATATACATCTTTCTGTTTTGCACGTGAAGTAATCCTTTAATTTTAAAGTCCTATTGGTACCCGGAATGTTAATTTCTTTTTGGGGGAATACGAATTTGCACTGGGTGCAATGACCACATTGGTGCATTTTATGAGTTAAACTACTTCTTAATCTGGGAGTTCTAATGTTGGAGAATACAATGATATCCCGAATATTCTGGGATCTCTTGTGAGCGATGATTGGAGGTTTGGACAACCCTGGGATATCCTGAAGTATAGGCCAGTATCTGCATATGATTTTTTTTTAAAGTCCTGGTATGATTAGTAAGAACCAAAGGCCACACAATGGTGTCTTGTCTTTTTTCTTGAGTAAGCCTTCCCTTGGAATCGCTTCAGCTTTGAGTATGGCATCCTATATAATGGTCTCTGGGTATCCCCTCTCTCTTAACTTGTGTCTGAATGAACAAATCTCTGAATGGTAATCATCTATGGAGGAGGAGTTACATTTTAATCTGAGCATTTGAGAAAATGGCAAATTTCTTTTCAGAGGATGGCTATGAAAGCTGTTAAAATGTAATAACGCATTTCTCTCCGTGGATTTGTGGAAGCATTTCACTCTTAATCTGTTGCCAGAGACATATACCGTTACATCCAAAAAGTTCACGGATGTCTGGCTGGTCTCAAATGTGAATTTGATGGAGTCCTCCCATTAGTTCATGCAGCTTTCCAATTCATTAAGTGGAGTGTCTCGTTCCATGATAAGACAGACGTCGTCGATGAAACGGGAGTAGAATTTGATTTTGGATGGTAAGCCTTGTCAGTTCGAATTAAATAAATGGGTCTGTTCCAATGAGTCCATATACAGATTGGCCCCAGATTTGCAAAAAATACTGTTGATTAAACATAATTATAATAGAAACAGCAGTCCACAATGTCCATCAAAAAATGACTAGGTGGTAAGTCCATTCCCTTGGATCTTAAAGAGTCAAAAGTATCCATGAGTATGGCTCTTGCTCCAAGGGTACGTTGGTATAAAGGGCATTGACGTCGGTAACCACTAGTATGTCCCCTTCATCCACGCGAAGTTGTTCTATTCTGTTAATAAAGTCTCTAGTGTCTTTGATGTACACCGGTTTCGATTGCACCACCGGCTGCAGGATGGAGTCCAAATAAACAGCTAATGGTTGAAGTAGTCCACCAGAACAGGAGACAATGGGTCTCCCTGGTACCGGTACCGTTTTTTATGTATCTTAGGCAGATGGTAGTAGACCGGTACCCGTGGATATGGATTATGTAAAAATTGAGCCAGACGTTTGTCGATGTAGCCCATCAATTCTCCATGGCTGATGATGTTGTCAATGGTTTTTTGGTAAGTACTAGTAGGATCTCCTGACTTCTTGGCAGAAATCCCAAGGTCGAAGGCCCATGGCTTCGGGCCTTGGTTCCTGACAGAACATCATCCCCCCCATATGCTGCCTTTAAATACTTTGCACTTTAAATTTATATGTATATTAGCAATTTTTGCACTGACTATAGATCAAGGCAGACTGGAGGGATGCAGAGATTACAGGGTGGGGGGAAGTGTGGAGGGATGTTTATTATCTAACAACTTCGGCTCAAATTGAAGAACATCAAATAGAGCTCAGTTCATAGATGGACAGCCCAAGGGGTGTGCATGTCCAGGGCGGGGGGCTCCTATCGAGGTGGTGATGGGGAGAGGGAGATGCAGGAAAGGGAGTCCCAGATTACTAATGTGGCCTAACCATTGGAACAGATCTTTAAAAAACCCTATTCAACCTACAGGTGTAGACCCCAACGTATTAATTCAGCACAAAATTGAAACAACTCTTATAAATTTAAATAGGGCTCCTGACGAAGCTAAGCTGAGATTACGAGCAGTGCTGTTCAATGCCAGGTCAGTTAATGGCAAAACATCGATCATTCAGAATTTAACCCTTGAAGAACACGCAGACTTAACATGTATAACGAACACCTGGTTGGACGAGGCTGGGGGGGGGGTGTTAATCTCTCCCAGCTTTGTCCACCAGGCTACTCCATGCAGCACCAGTCAAGATCTGGAGGGCAGGGAGGGAGAGTCACAATAGTCTATAAGGATTCAATCCCCCTAATCAGGTGCCCCATCCCGCAGACTACCACGTTTGAGTGTGTCGGCCTGAAGGTTAGTGACCGGGACAGGATAGGGATTCTGTTAGTCATGGCCGGATTATCCATAAGGGCACCCTAGGCCATGGCGATTTCGGCAGCTTCTGAGATGGGCGATTTCAGCAGCTTCTGAGGCCAGCGTGGTGGCTTTAGGAGGGAGGGAGCAGCTGTGGGGAGCCTCCCCGCGGCTCCTCCCTCCCTCCTAAAGCCACCATGCCGGCCTCAGAAGGGCGAATTCGGCCACTTCTGAGGCCAGCATGGTGGCTTTAGGAGGGAGGGAGGAGCCGTGGGGAGCCTCCCGCGGCTCCTCCCTCCATCCTAAACCCACCATGCCGGCCTGAGAAGCGGCCAAAGATCGCCCTTTTTTCTCAGGTCGGCGCGAGGAGGAAGGGGCGGAGCTGCAGAGGGAAGCCCCGCCCCTGGAGCCACTGCCGCGCATGCACGGCATTGGCTCCAGGGGTGGGGCTTTCCTTCCTTCTCGCGCCGGGGTGAGGCGGGGCGGAGCCGTGGGCGGGGGTAGAGCCTTTGGCCTAGGGCGCCAAAAGGGCATAATCCGGGCCTGCTGTTAGTGTACTGACCACCCCGCTGCACTACAGTCTCCCTACCTGTGCTAGCCGGAGTGGTCTCAAGCCTGGTGTTGGAGTCTCAACGGCTTATTGTGCTGGGGGACTTCAACGTCCATGCTGAGACCACTCTGTTAGGGGCGGCTCAGGACTTCATGTCCACCATGGCAACCATGGGCCTGTCCCAATTAGTATTGGGTCCCAGCCACAGTGCTGGACACATGCTGGATCTGGTTTTCTGTCATGGATGGGAAGATAGTGGCAGGGTAGAGGAGCTGACCATCGCTCCGTTGCCATGGACCAACCACCACCTGATCAGGTTTAAACTTCTTGCGCCTTTCCACCTCTACAGGGGTGGTGGACCCACTAAATTGAAACTTATGGATCCAAATGGATTCCTGACAGCTTCTGGGGAATTTCCTGCCTCCTCGGTAAGTGACCCTGTTGAGGTTCTGGTCTCTCTCTGGAACAGGGAGATGACTAGGTCCATAGACACCCGCTCTCGAGTAACCGAGCTAAACCAGCCCCTTGGTTTACTGGGGAGCTGGCAGCGATGAAGCGAAAGAAGAGGAGACTAGAGCGCGTGTGGTGGCAGAAGTGGAGTGGGTCAGTCCAAGCACGCTTTGTTTCCTTATTAAGGAGCTATGACACGGCAATAAAGGTTGCTAAAAAATCTCTTGCAGTCAATATTGCGTCCACTAAGAATCGTCCGGCTGAGTTGTTCCAAGTTGTCAAAGGACGGTTAAATCTGCCTCAGAGTGACAACTCGGCATATTGCTGTGAAGCATTTGCTCAGTTCTTTGTGGACAAAGTTGCACTGATCCATTCTGACTTCGACGCCACATTAACGGCAGTCTCTGAGGATGTGACACGAGCATCTGCTTGTCCGGTTTTAATGGATTCATTTCAATTGGTTCAGCTTGAGGATGTGGACAGGATCCTTCAAGAGGCGAAACCTACTACATGCATCCTAGACCCCTGCCCTTTCTGGCTGATCAAAGAAGCCAGAGGTGGTTTGGCAGAGTGGGTAAAGGTGGTGGTTAATACCTCCTTACGGGAAAGCAAGATTCCAGCCAGCTTAAGTCAGGCTGCTATAAAACCGCTGTTGAAAAAACCATCACTGGACCCCACTCAATTAGTGAACTATTGACCAGTTTCTAATCTCCCCTATTTGGGCAAAGTCATGGAACGTGTGGTGGCTTCACAACTCCAGGGGTTCCTCGTAGACACTGTGTAAGGACTCTCTATATTTCACTTTCAACTTTGGCAGGGTAGTTTTCTTATACCACCCTCATCATCAACTTATATAAAGACTTCTTTATATTTCCACTTGCTGCCACCATATAATGTAATAAATATCCACACAGGTCAGCTTTCCCACTGACCTTTCGATTACTGTGTCAGTGCAGGGTATCCCTTTAACCCAAACTCCCACTGACACTATTTGTTAACTTTCGCTGCCACCATTCACTATACCTGGCTACCCACTAGGAAGAAGTTGTTTTCGAGGTTTGTGTGTGAAGGAACTATGCGGGGAGATATCTTTGTTAAAGAACTGCAAAGTTTATTCAAACAATGTTCTAAGCGTGGAGGTTTCAGAGTTCAAAGCTTAGGTGGTTACAGTATCTTTTCAGAGGCACGTATCTTAAGGTTACAATACACTAACTATGGAGATGCAACTTGATACTATATAGCTGTACTCCCAGAACCAATAGGTCAGCAAGGACTACTTGTCCTTTTAACCCAACTGCTTTCCCTAGCAGTTCAAACACAGGTTTTCTTCTCTCTCACAGAGTAGAGTCAGAGTCTTTTTTAAAAACCGGCTGATAGCTGGCTAAAACGGACTCTCTAACTCTCCACACACCCTCTCTCCTTCGACTTCCACTGCCAACTGCCAACTGCTAAAGTTTGAATTCGAAGATTCTAAGGCCAGCTGCAGGCTCCGCCTTCTGTTTCCACGGTAACGGAAACCCCTTGAAGGTTCTGCATGCTAATATCTCTGTTAACCCTTTAGGGTTTGCTAAGTTTTTACCCCTTCAACATATATACATATATATAAATATCAACCATATTTAAAACCTGTAATAAAGAAATATGACTTCACCACACACTGCTTCTCTGGATCAAGCACAGTCTGGCTTTAAACCGGGACATGGTACTGAATCAGCCTTGGTTGCCTTAGTAGATGATCTTCGCCGGGAGCTTGACAGGGGGAGTGTGTCCCTGTTGGTTCCGCTGGACCTCTCAGTGGCTTTTGATACCGTTGACCACGGTATCCTTCTGGGATGCCTCGCAGAAATGGGGCTTGGAGATACTGCTTTGCAGTGGCTCCAATCCTTTCTGGAGGGTCGGTCTCAGAGGGTGTTATTGGGTAACACCTGTTCGACCCCGCAACCATTGTTTTGTGGAGTCCTTCAGGGTTCAGTACTGGCCCTGATGTTACTTAACATCTACATGAAGCCGCTGGGGGAGATCATCCAGAGTTTCGGAGTAAGGTGTTATCTGTACGCAGATGATCCAAATCTGTCACTTCTTTCCACCTGTTACTAAGGAGGCTGCCCAGACCTTGAACTGTTGCTTGGCTGCTGTGTCGGACTGGATGAGGGCTAGCAAATTGAAATTGAATCCAGACAAGAAAGAGGTCCTCCTGGTCAGTTGAAAGGCCGAACAGGGCATAGGGTTACAGCCTGTGTTGGATGGGGTTCCACTCCCCCTGAAGACACAGGTTCGCAGCTTGGGAGTGATCCTGGATTGATCGCTGAGCCTGGAACTCCAGGTCTCGGTGGTGGCCGGGAGAGCTTTTGCACAGTTAAAACTTGTGTGCCAGCTGTGCCCATACCTTGGGAAGTCTGATCTGGCCACAGTCGTCCACGCTCTCGTTACATCCCAAATAGATTACTGCAACGCGCTCTATGTAGGGCTGCCTTTGAAGATGGCTCGGAAATTATGTCAGATTATTGCATTTTGAATAGCAATTCATGAGTCAGCACAAGATATATTTTCGCAGTTTGAGATGACCTGCAGTGTGACATGTTTGACACCAGATGGCGCTGTCTCAAGACTGCTAAATGGAACCTTGAGGAATGTCAGTTACAAAGTGACAGTTGGGATTTGTCAGTTGGGATTTAATTTCTGTGAGGAAAGGATGTTTAGAAAGGTAGCTGTGATGGCTGTTGTTTTTCGATGTTTTGCCAGTTATTGTTAAATACAATTCAATACAAAGTTATATATTTACCTTGTGAATTGAATGAGAGTTTCATTATTCACTCGAACAGAGACTGGAGTTTTTGGGCCGATGGGGAATTAAACTTCTATATTTCTGTTGCCTATCCGCTGTGACATAAATACTCGACGCCGAAGAGGTTATGGGCCCAGATCCCAGAACCCAGAACACAGAATCCAGAATTGCAGAGGCACAGAGATACTACATAACCCATAATTCATAGAAAAAGTTTTTGAATAACACTGCAAATTGCAGCAGAAGTCGCTGTTTACCTCAGTGTTAGAGAAAAAAGCTGAAGTGAATTTTTGCCAGGAGCATCTGTAGTGTGAAGAAAGATGGCATTATTTGGAGCACAGCATCATTTAGAAAAACTCAGAGGCAGCTCAAATTATTTAATATGGGCTACCAAAGTGCGAGCAGTTTTGGCAAAGGAGGAGCTGTTATCCTGCTTAACACATCGACCTATTTCTGATGCAGAAAGGTTGAAAGATGGCAAGGCAAGGGCTACCATCATCCTGTCAGTTGACGATAGGCACCTCACATATTTAGCTCTGGAAGAAACAGCCGCTGACTGTTGGAAAAGGCTTGAAAAGCTGTATCAGCAGGCTACTGGAGGCTCAAAAGTTTTATTGAGCAGAGAACTGTTTTCACTGAAGCTTCTGTCAATGGAAGATTGTGCCAGAGAGACTCATTTGAGTAAAATGCTGAGCCTATTTAATGATTTAGCAGCAAGGGGCACCAATTTTACAGAAGATCAGAGAGGCTTAATTCTACTAAGCAGTTTAGGGCAGAGCTACAACTCATTCATTGACTCCATGCAATCTGTGAAAGAAGAGGACATCAACTTTGACTTAGTTTCGACTAGATTGGAGAACTGGGCTTGTTACAGAAGAAATGCCCAGCAACTTTCAACGGAGAAGACGGTCAACAAAGGCTTCAATATGAAGAGGAAAGAGACAATCCAGTGTGACATCATCTGTTACATTTGTAATAAAAGAGGACACAAAGCTAGACAATGTCATCAGAACAAGTTTAAGAAGAGTGAATCAGCACAGAGCAAGAAAGAACAGATCAACAATTCAAGAAAAGACTCTGATTCAGGCTGTCTGTTGATGAGTTTACAATGTAACAATGATTTTATTCCTCAGGTACCCTGGATTATTGACTCTGGGAGTGCAAAGAGTTTTGTTAAGGATAGTAAATTGTTAGCAGAGAAGGAACCTTTATCTGGTTCTATGCAAAGTTGTGTGAGTCTAGCCAATGGTCAAAGGTGCAAGGTTTTAACAAAGGGAGAAGTTGAAATTGGTCAACTTAGTCTAAAGTTAGACAATGTTTATTTAGTTCCTGAGCTAGAACACAATGTTCTAGGGTGAAACAACTTGCAGACCATGGTTTATCCATTGTGTTTGAAGGGGAGTTA